>CM060682.1:35013609-35374933 GCA_030686995.1 Artemisia argyi | reverse complement strand
GCTCGTATGTCAAGTCATTGTTGGCGTTGATGACTTGGTGAAGATCAGACTCCATGAGTTCAAATACAACATAAATATCTTTAAATTCCCACCTTGATTGTGGCATCATGATCCGTTTAATTTCAACAATATTAGGATGGCGTAGAAGCCTAAGCAATTTAGTCTCACGCAAAATTCGAATAGCATCGGATGAATGTTCAAAAATGTTGGTAATTTTCTTTATTACACCTTTTTCCCGGTCTGTGTGTCAATGGCTGCATACATGACTCCATAACTTCCCTTTCCTATAATCTCTAGGTAGGTTTGTGTGAACTCCTATAATTCTCAATTTTATCCCTACATATTACTCTGTGATTCTTTTGTAATTCTTAACTGAGGCTGGTATTCAAGAATCTCGAAAAATATTACTGAAATTCCCTAATATCCTATTTTGTAATTCTTCACCTCTCAAACTCAAACTCCAATTGCAAGTGACATATAAGGTGATTGGCATATTAGATAACGCCTACTATGCAACAACTATCACCCAAAAATACTGATGTAAACAAAATTGGTGCTAGTCTCACTTATGGATCTTGCATTGATTCTTTCTGATGAAGTAACAACATTAAAAAATCGATGTATCATTCTAACCTGCCATATCCACCAATAATAACATAGGTCGAAATCTTGAAGCCCTTGATGAATCATATTTCTCTATACCAAAGGGTAGTCCAATTAGACCTCTCTACATAAAACATAGAGTTGTATAAATTAAAGATATCCAGACCTATAAATCAATGATACCAATATTTAGCATACTAGTCAATATATTGTTTCTATCAGTTGCCATTATTAATGATAACACACACCTGAATTAGATCACTGATTTCGGCTCCCATGTTGGCATATTTTTGTGCAACTGACATTACTAAAAGGCTCATGGCTAGCTTCTCTCAAGGCAATTTGTACTCAATCTGTTTCATTTGCAATTCAGCTCGAAATCCTCAGTCAAGCTGCAAGTTGCGCCTCAAATGGTTCATATCCCAATCTTTCCTTTAATCTAAATTTTTTTTCAGAAATCATGTTAAATTACAAACATACACTTTTTTTTAAAAAACCACAATTTTCGTATGAGTTAACAACATAGCACTCGCAACACCTTTAGCACAACCTCTCACATGAGTTTGTAACAGTTCTGGACTGATTACAAATTTCACCAGCTTCTTGGCACCAACTTCATTAGTAGAAAATCTTATGAGCTCTTACGAACTTCATTTGAAGATATATATATATATATATATATATATATATATATATATATATATATATATATATATAAGTAGCTGTCCTGAAAAAGCACCCATTCAACACAATGTAACAAACATATTAAATATAAGACGTGAATTCCAATTACTTGAGTAGATAAGTCAATAACCTGTTGAAATAATAAATAACATCATCATCACGAAGTGCTATAGCAACAATGTAAATCTCAATTGCCTCAGGATAAAACTTTGATTCCATAGTCTTGTTACATACATCAAAACAATTTACATGAATGGATGTTGATAATATAGTGTTTATATTTTCCTGCAATTGACCATCCAATATCCAAGTTGAGTAGTGGCATGAGCGAGACCAAGAATGCCTGCTCTAACAATGGCAGTAACATTGTAAAAAGTAGAGCACCACCCTTTCGATTTCCTTGAGTTATGTGATTGGAAGCTAATCACCAATTTGTTTATCTCTTAAAGTACCGATATCAACCTGCAATACATGATTTTTAAAACTTAAGAACAAACAATAACATCTTGAAGATAGAATACCCATGAACATTTAGCCTTAACGATCAAAATACAATAATAAATTCATCAAATACAAATACTATAAATCATCATCTTAAGAAGGTTGCTGCAAGATCATGCTCTCCCCTTGATATTCAGAAATCACCATCTGGCCGACTCCTTGTAATTAATTAAGCATCCATGCAGTTTGTTTGCTGCAAACATAAAAAGACATAATCATTAGAGGAGATTGTGAGGAAAAAAAGGATATTAGGGTTTTGAAAAAACGTATATGATGAATAAACTGTGATTCTATTAGGTATATTTGATTAAGGTTAGGAATAAAAGATATTATAAATTGAGTAAATGCCTTATCATGCTAATATTAGGGTTTTGTTTTTTTTTTTAAAAATCCAATACATATTTCCTATTTAACTTTAGGCTTGCAGAATGTTCACAAAACAAAATTGTGCTTCAGTGGTTAACATACATGCTTTTCTTTCAGAGAACCATGGTTCGAGCCATGTAAGTGTCATTTTTTGCAATGTTATTTCGAAAATAATTGCTTAAGTGGCATGTGTTGCTTGATGACATGGTTGATAATGAATTATTGGGCATTGACTGGGCAATGAGGTGGCATTATCCTTCAAATGCCTCCTGTTATATATATATATATATATATATATATATATATATATATATATATATATATATATATATATATATATATATATATGATTTTTATTTTTAGTCCACCAAGTAAAACCAATTGAAACATGTTAAGTGGTTCATTTATTAATCGATAATAATACATAATTAAAACAAAATTTAAAAACCCTGTGCGTGCACAGTTATTATAACTAGTTTAACACTACAACAACTTTATAGTTATACAAAACCGTGTGTGAACTTTTACTAAAAAGAATTTCACTTCTTTATCTTCCAATTATTTTTCAAATATTCAAATTAAATAGGTATAATCTAAAGATTTTATTAGAGAATTTGATAACGCTCACCCTAAATTATTTAATTTTCTAATTGTGGGGATTATTAATCGAGTTGTTTGACTAGTCAGGCTTTGAATATGATTATGTCACGTTAGAGAATTTGATCAATTCTTGCAATTCTCAGTTGAAAGAACGGGAAAATAGTAACTTTTTTAGTGCACCAAAATCATTGATGACAACTAAGATAGTAAAAAAATGAATAATTAATAAAATGATATATTCAAAATCACGTGTATATTATGCATGTGATCATCTTTACATAGTCCGGTATGGTTTAATAGGCGATTTATGTATCTTCATTAGATTTAGGAAAATGATATATATTTCTAATTTATGTTCATAAGTATTCTCATAACCGTATGTGTTGTAAATTGATTGGAAGATGATAATATAGGCTACCGTTTTACATATGTGAACTCTTGACAGGTGGCATTAGGAATGTTTTTAGAAGGATATTACTCTTAGATTTATTAATGAAACCGTGACTGCCTACTCATTTGCTTAGCATGATCCATGAAGACAAAGAAGAATTAGAGGAGACAAGCAAATTAAAATATAGAAAAGGAATAAACTAGATGTATTTTAACTTATGCTTTTTCTAACTTGTGTTACCAAGAAATTTTTTAATACAATTAATAAACTTAAATTACTATGTTTAAATGTTAATTGATATTAATAATTTTTTAATTCTTTTCTAATTACCAGGATTAACTTTGTTTTATTTTAAAAATAATTCTATTTTAATGAATAATGTAATTCATTTAATGCTTTTAATCAAGTGATGTGGTAGTAGCACAAATTATAAAATCCCTTTAACTTATACTGCATAATTAGTATGATTCTAATCACATCATGAATATAGAAGCGTTCTTAAGATTTCTATACTTGCAAGAGGACTTGGTGTTAGAATGAAAAGAAAAATCTAAGGGAAACATTAAACTATATTTCATATTTGAGACGATTTTGTTTTTTAGTTCAAAATAGGTCAAAAGCAATTTTGTTATAAGGCTTGCTTAATATACAAAGGTAACAAATCTAGTATTATCGACATGAAAACAAACTAGTTATTTGAAATAGCAATATGATCCAAACTCTAAACCATAAAATCTTAAACTAGTTATATAGACAAAAAATCTAATTCCATGTAACAGGATCCTCTGATACTTGGAATAGTGGTTATCCACATATTCTCTTTAGATATTGTGCTCAAAGTCTCCACATATTTTTATTTCATGTAAAGATTTGAAGGGGTATATACTCTTAAATATAGTAGTCAACTAGATGAACTCATATGATTATGTCTAAACTAAACCATCGGGTGTTGGTTGATTAATAACGTTTGGTAGAGGGTATTATGGTTGTCCATGTGAATTTTAGTTTTGAAATTCCTATGATCACATGATGAATAATGACTTGTTAGTATTTAATACTATTATCGGATATAAGAGATCATACATTTTGGTATTTTAACATAAATGGCATATATAAGTTAACTAGTTGGTCAAGGCTCAAGTGAAATGAGGTCGTAGCTAAGCCAATAAAAGTTATGTTTTTGTTTGATGACAAAATAGAAAACATACCATGGCTAACTATATATTTTCCTCAAGTGAATATTCAACCCCAAAACACATAAGGGATACATGTTCTTTAGGCCTTCAAATTTTCTAGCCATCCATGTTTTCACGTAGGAGTGAGCAAAAATCAAACCGCAAAAAAAAATTGAAAAACCGCAAAAACCAAAACAAAAACCGATCCAAAGCGAATAACGACGAAGCAGTTTTGAAAAATAGAGAACCGACTTTTGTGGTGCGCCTCCGGTTCCACCAAATGACCTAACCGAAATAACCGCACCGAACCAATTCACTATTTTAAAATATTTTTTAATTTTCAAATAAACCCACTAAATTTCATAATTTATGTATGATAAAATGCTTCTTCATACTTTTCTGGTTAATTATTTCAAACATATTTTATTGGTAATTATTATGAGTTTTTAGGTCATATAATTGTTTTTCTTTAAATTTATCATGGAAGTTTTTAATTTTTCTCATTTCATTTGACTTTTAGTATTATCTAGATTTATAATTTCATACTAATACACAACATTATTTACAGATGTTTCAACCCATCATATAATCTTGTGATATATTTATTCTATTATAAATATATCTAAAAACCTAATTTGAAAAACAAAACTTAAAAACCGAAATTGGCCAAAACCGTACAATTGCAGATTTTCATTTTGTAAAATCCGCAAAGGCATATGCGGTTCGATTTTTACTAAAAACCGCACTATGCTCAACTCTAGTTTCACACATTATTAATGACAGAACTTTAATCATTTTATTAAGAGGGCTGAAAAGTTAATGATTAATCTTTGGGTGGGCCAAACTGCTAAAACAAAATCTTAGCACTAATTTATTAAACAAAATGCACCAAAGACAAAATTGTTTGAAAGGGTCACGGTTCTCCCTAGCCCTCAAGAAGGATCGTCCTTGCATACCTCACGCAATCGAATGCAGCTTTGAGTGATGATACAAATAATGTTTCGCAATTGTGTTAGTAAAATTGTGACAATAAATCTTTGTTCGTTACACGAGTATTTCTTGGTCTTGCTCGGCTCGATCAACTTAAAGATTGAAAGACGACAATGCTTGTTAAGAAACGGGATCACCATTTAAAATGTTATAAAACCAGAAACGGGATCACCATTTAAAATGTTATAAAACCATGCATATATGTAGTTGCCTAGTACGTTATACTTCAAGAGTTTGACCTATTGGACAACAAACTAGCTAGCAACTCTATATTTTCGCAATCATCCTTGATGAGGAAAGCAGGAAGTCATAACACATCTCATTAAGGTTCGATGCTTTTCAGACAGAGAAAAATAGTACAACCTCACTTCTATATACTGAATTTTAGTGTACGATAGAAAATTGTATATCGAGTTTTACTCAAAAATGTAATCACAGAGATGAAAGGTGTCAAAGTATTCAACCATATAGCCCTTTAGACGACTAGACGTGTATAACTAGGGTCATGTAGCGTAGGGTTATTAATGCCCCTGTGAGCATACATTGACAACCTATCGTGTTACAACTTCCAAGGTCATTCAATTTATGAAACCAATAATTCATGAATGAAGTTCATAACATTCATATCAAAAACGTCAAATTGTAAAAAACTTTAAAGCGTTGCAAGTATATATATATATATATATATATTTGAGACTTTGACTAGCGATCCCTTTTCACCTAATTTTGAGCTGAGATATAAGATTCACTCAGATTCGTTGTACTTAACTATTTTTTGAGTAATAAATTTATCGAGAAAACCTTTTACAAAAAAAAATCAACACGACACCCTCGATTTATATAGAACTTCTTTTTATCAGAAACACACGCTTTATTATACTTGATTGTTACAAAGATAACAAATTTATTGGTGACATAAGAAAGTTTGATATATTTATCCGTACACATTGATGTAAACCTAGACAATGTATTTGCATATTCAATTTTGGAAATATATGTCATTGTCTTTCATGAACTCAAGAGATCGAAAATAAGAAAACTGCGTACGATTTTTCACATTTTTGTTCTAGTGGACAAATTATGTGGGGGACCTTCAATTTTCCTAGTTTTTTGGAATACATCAATTCTTTTCTTTCTTGTCTCTCTTCTTCTTCCATGATTTCTTTCTTTTTAAAGAAGCCAGGTGTGGTGTTTTTTCATGTAACAAATTCGTCCGAAATCAAACTAGTATACTAGAATTTTATGAAATGATAGTTAAAATATGTAGGTTTTAAGTTTAATTCTTGCTAAGTGTAAACAACTTTAAAATGGTCACGTCAACCTTCTGGAAAGCTGAATATTTTCCCGATATGAGCTTATGTGACGCCGGGTTCAAATCTTGTGGATTATTCGGCTATAAAATTCAAAAAACCATGATTACCAGAAAATAATGATAGTTAAAATAAAAAAGAAACATGAAAACAAGATATTCAAAAAAACCTAAAAGAAGCCAAAAGATAAAGGAAGTTGGAATTAAAAAAAATAATAATAATAAAAAAAATAAAAAAAATATAAACTGCAATCAGAATTCTAATATTTTGGTATTGAATAAATCATTCAAGCCCCAATTTCTGAAGACCCGAATTGGTTTAGTATGAGCTCGTACTACTAAAGAGCTGAGGTGACATGGAAATCCTAAAACAAATCTAGAAAACAAAAATGAGGTGCTTGTTAATATTAAGCAATTGAGTTTAATGTCATGAGCCAAATGCTGAAGGGTTAGTTTCTGTTTGGAAGCGTTGCTTAATGTGTGTGAGTTCCTGGTTTATCCTATTGGTTTTGTTAGAGTACCCCAAACGATAAGGGTGTAGTACATGTGACAAGTAGAGAACTTGATATAGCGCTACACTGGTAGCGAGTTGGGCTAGCTCAATTTTTTTAGTGCAAAAGGGTGAATTATATTACTACCAACAAAACAAATTACAAAACATTCAGTCAACTGCAATGGACAATTCCAATTCAGTTTTAATACAACAATAGACATACTATCTAATATCAGACATATCTATTCTACACATTCAAACTTGGGCTAGCTCCATTGATGTGTGCAAAGAAGGACAAAACCGGTAAACCTTTATTATACGCGTGACGAATTGCTAGTCTTATCGGGTTAAGGACGTCACGCGGGGTACGTCGAAGGAATAACTCTGTGACATTAAGCTAAGTAAAATATGACAATATCTCAAACGTTTGACAAATTTTTGCGAGGGATATGAAAACTATATGATCATTTGAGTATATATGGTATTAATCTAATAAATTGCGCAAAACCTAGACAAAATGACATGTGCGTATAGAATATAATGATCTTGTTCAATTTCTAGCTACTAATCCTCCAACAAGACATGCTTGTCAGTTGGAACTTGGAAGGTAATCTAAACAAATTGTCAACCAACGATACAATAATTATCCTTATTCCAAAAGATTGTGTGACTCCTTAATTAGTTATACGAAGATGGAAGACACAATATATAACTAACATTCAACCAATCTTGAATATATATAGTATCTCATATTATTTTGTAATCTAACATGGTTTTTTATGGTTTGATAGATTATATTCTTACAAAACAAGCCAATAAGATTGTCAAAGATCCTACAAGAGTAGTTTAGCGTGTTATCAGATTTTTATATTTGAATCACTAGGGGTTGTGAAGATCTTGCAACTTCAGGATACATTTATATTCCGATATCTTAGAAACTTGTGTTTCTTCTTCTTCGTGTTCTTGACGTTCTTGCTTTTGTCATAATTAAGGTGGATGCCAATGGGGATTAAGCTCAACTGGAAATCAGATTTCAGTCATATAATTATTTGAAAATGGAAAAGAAAAGCAACCAATAAACATTGTGTTTCCCTCATGGATTGACAAATAAGACCACTGAAGTTCAAAAGTTGAGGGTCACCTCAACGACTTCAAGAAGCACATATAATAAACAAATACTCTATGGTTAGTTCACATATTTTAGTATCTAAAAAAAACGATGTGGCTCTATTCACATAATTTTAGTTATGTGTCTCGCTTATACTATTTGTAATTGATATAAAAAATGGTGATTAGATGATATGCAGATCTTTGGAACTTCATCCAGACATTTGAAATAAAGATAAATATATATAGGATAAGATTTGATACATTAGAGATATCAAATAACCAGTTTTGGTTATATAGTGCAAGCAACTAAATCTTTGTACATATGGCATAAAAATTAATCCTTAAAAGAGAATAAATAATATTATTTGATCTTTAGTTTATCATTAGGGATTTTCTACAATGTGGTGGTATATGTTTAAAACATTTAGTGAACCAATATTACCATATTTAAATGTAAGTTGATATAGTTAATTTCCAAAATTTCTTTTATTTTCTAAGTTTAATAATATTTTACATGGAAATGAATTTCTTTTAAGAAAAGAATTGTGTTCAATAATACTTTCAAAACCATGCCTTCGTAGGAATCATAGCACAAGTTAGAAAAACCACTTATCGTGATATACAATAAGTAGAATATATCTAAGAAATAAAGGTCACATGAAGATCTTTGACACTTCATGCAAAAATATCTATAATATGTGTGGTCTATAATCGAAATCAACTACAAATCTAGTTCTATAATATGTTCAGTTCTATAGTGCAAGCGACTAATGGTTATCAGTCGGCATAAAAAGATGTTAATAGTTTTCAAACTATAATTTAAGGCTAGATTGAAATGAAAATCTAGGATCAGATTTGCCGATTTGGTGTATCATGGAATATCAAAATGCAAATCCATCTTTATAACTAAGTGGTTTCTTAGTGTAAGCAACTAACTGGTGTACGAGTGCATTGGAATTTTTAAAAGAACACTAGTAAAGATTATGGAAGAAAAAAAAAACCTCGGATGCAAGTTGTTCACGTATATAGCTAAAGAAAGATTAAAAAAAGGTATTATATTCAAATGCCTCGAGAAAAATATGGGTATTTTATATCTATATGTTAGAATCAAGTTTAGCAAGAACTAAGCAAGTATATCTCATTTATATGTTAATTTAATTTAGGGTTAAAGCTTTAAAATACTAACAAAGTTTCAAATTTATCCCGAGTTAGTTAACAAACTCTTTTATGACACTTTCTAGGTAACCAAATTTGTTATTTTGTGTTAAACATAGACTTGTTACCTGATGAGTATATGTGTAATAGGGCAAATTCTTTTAAAATGCATCATACTTGTTACAAATGTTACTTTCGTGTATTGACAAATTCTTTTCCTTGTATGGGTACTAAATTTTCATTTATTGGTCTTTTTAATATACTTTGTGACGTTTTTTCCTTTTAAATTATTAAAAATACATGGGCAAAAATGTCATAAAGTAAATCAAAAACACTAAAAAATAAAAGTTCAGTACTCATATAAAGAAAAAAATTTGTTCAGTACACAAAAATAACATTTGTGATAAATATAGTACATTAATATGTATTTTGCCCCTGTGATATCCACGTAATAATTTGTTTTACACGTATAATTGTCATTTTCCACGTAGACAAATTACACGTGTGTTTGACCCGCTTTAATTCTTCTTCTTGTTTTTTTACTCATGCCCATCCCTAGTTTACACCCTTTATTACTTTATCATCCAAAAATTGAAAACCCTAATCTTTCAAACAACACTATGACTTTGTCTTTATCATCATTGTTTCTGTCAAACCGAACTCACGAATGTATACATGAGTGTGAATTTAAGGTTCCGTTAAGGACTCTAGTTTCTTAGACTCCCACTAATCCTGCTAGAAGATTATATTCGTTATTTGTCTCAACTGATCGGTATATACTTAAGATAAAATAATGTGAAACACTTTAATGTCATATAAATTTGTTTTATTTATTTATTTTTTTTCATACAGAAACCCGATAAGAAGTATGAAACGTGGGAATGGTTTGATCCAGAGATTGACAGTGACTGGTATCGTGATAATTTTTATGAAATGTATATCATCCTAAGCCCTAATCAAAGACGTCAACTATAAAATGTGATGAACTGTGAATTGAAGTATGAGGTAGAAGAAAAAGATTAAGTTGAATTGAAAACAAGTGATTCGAGTTTGATTTTTTGGAGGTCAAATTTTTTTGTTTTTGCAATTATCACTTCTATGATTCTGGTCATGAAATAGGCTTATGTGTTAGTGTTGCTTTGGTTTTTGCAAACCTCATCGTGCCAGATATTTAGGGGCTTGGCAGTGGGTGCGGGGAGGCACGGCACGGTGCCCTTCCCCTGCGGGAACACCGCCGCCGGTGCCTCCACACCGCACGGTAGCCTTCACGCACGGCAAGTCTTCATGCACGGGGAGGGGAGAAAAATTCGAACGTTGGGGCTTTATTACCGTTGGATTGGAACGTTGGCCTTTGTTTAAAATTTTTTTTTTCTTGATCTGTGATTGGAACGAAGAAGAAGGGTGAGGGAGGAGGTGTTTGTGTGTGTTGAGGCAGACTATTTTGGGCCTTAATTTTTTTTTTCTTGATCTGCTTTGATTTTAGGCAGACTATTTTTAAGTGTTTGGTATTGTTTTGAAAATAAATAAATAAATAAAAAGTAAAAAAAAGAAGTGAGTGAGTGAAGGGTGAGGGGTGTGATGCCAACAAAAAGTGAGTGAGTGAAGGGAAAAGTGGGAGGGTGATGTGGCATAAGTGGATTGGTTGTTTGTGAGTGAAGGTTGATGGGGTGAGTGGTGTGTTGCCAACCCCTTATAGTTAAAACATGATCTTTCGGTTTAGTACTTAAAAATTAGGGTCCTAATTAATCGTAGTAATTAGGACATAAATTAACCAACTAAAATAGATAAAACAACATTAACAACATCATGATTGAAAGTACAATGTATGAATTTTACATGAATATGAAAATTTGGGTTAGCTAAAGTACGAGTGAATAAATGAAGTGAACAGAAGTAGTTAAGTCGTGTTTTGTCTTTATATATCATGGAAAAATGATTGTCATTTTGTAAATGTTGAAAAAATGATGTGTATAAGTCACCAAGTTTAAAAATGATGTGTATAATTTTTAACGGTCATCCAGGAAAATCGGTTATCATATTTACTAACTTCGAACAAATTTGAAAGCTTGGTTTCCTAGAAAGTGTTATAGAAAAGCTTGTTATCTAACTCGGAACAAACATGAAAGTTCGTTGATATATTTTATGGTTTTAACCCTTTAATTCAACAAAATAAACGTATACAAAATAGTAATTTTTTATTATTTATTTATTTATTTATTTATTTATTTTTTTAAGAGAAATTAAAGTGTCGTAGAAGTGGTAGAATCAAACATCTTAATTTTACTACTAGCTAATGATTTATTTTTGTGTTTCAAAATACGGTTAACCAACATGTTGATTCAAATCCAAACCAGCACCCATAAGGTACATAAAGATATTGAATCGGTTCTTTAAAATGAATAGATCGTTCTTTAAAATGAATAGATCCAACTGCATGTATGTAATGGTTATGACCCTGAAAAGTGTAACACCTTTATCACACTACTACGTGACAGGCCTTTAGCGACAGCCGTTTCTGTCGGAAATCCGTCGCTATAAGTAGTTTCCGACGGATTTGTGACAAAAATAGCCTGTCGGATTTTCTATGGTCGGTAATTAGCATCGGCCGGAATTCTGTCGGAAACAACGACAGAGAGTGACGTGTCGGAATTCTGTTGGTAATGTTTCCCTCGGAAATCAGTCGGAAAAGTTTCTGTCGGAAATTCGTCGGTAAAAATTCAGTCAGAAATCAGTCGGAAAATGTAGTTAGTAAAGGGTCACATTTCTGTCGGTAATAGTTGTTGGAATATCATCCAAAAGTACACAAATAACTGGACATAATAAAGCTGAAATTTATGTAATCCTAATAGCTTTAATGAAACCAATAAATCAAATTAAATAAATAAAACATAGAACCATTCAAATGATAGAAATGCCATCATTCACATAAAAAAAGTTCCAAAATCCAAATAGAACCAATCGAAATATACAAGATGAAATTAGAGTATCTAGTCCAAATATTCATATATGATGTGACAATATCTAACTAATGAGGGGACGTGGATCACTAGATTTCCTTAACATCGAGTTTATGTAGTTCATCTTTTGTCGTCAACGGATGTAAGTACCCTTTTGACAGGTTGCATGATGTCACATTTCATCAATTGAAGTGCCACAGATATATTTGATGTAAGAGATGTAAGCGCAGAGCAAGCCTCCATAACCTGAGATATAATACAACTATTTAGAACAAGAATTCAACGAGATATAAACGAATACGAAATTACAGCTATCGGGTCTATCGGGTTGCGGGCCTATTTGAAGGCGAATTTTGAAGATTAGCTTTTGTTGGTCAGAAGATTAGCTTTTGAAGGCGAATTTTGAAGATTAGCTTTTGTTGGTCAGCAGTAGCCTCGATTGAGAACCACAGACCACATAATCTACCTGTGCTTGAAGACTGCCATACAGCCTGCCATAACAAAACATTAAACAACTACAAGTAACAAAAAGCATAAACATAGGTATATATATATATAAGATAGGAACCTGAAAGATCCATAAAACGGCTAATTTCCCCAAATTAACACGCATCTCATCAAAGGTTTTTATTAAAGTTTCTAAACACTGCACTTTCCATTCTAATAACTCGAACACAGTTACATAGAAGATCTTATTCAAAAAAGACATATTAGAAAGGTAGAAGCCTTACTTCACCAATGTCATCTTCTCTAACACCACCAAAAGGTACGAATTTGGCTCCAAATCTAGTAGCCATCCTTTCAAACTCAGACTACTTGGGCCATAATAACTTGTACTCTTCGCCCTGAAATGTTAAAGATTCAATCAGTTCTGAAAAGTGCTGTAAACTATTTTCAAATATTACAAAATATCATGTTAACTTTGATAGCGTGAAGGCGTGAGTTGTTGTACAAAGAAGCTGGATCAAGCAATCTTAGTTTTCGTATAAGTGTCTCCACAGATAGTACTTCAGCTCAACCCTGTACCCTCAATCATCAATCTGTTATCATTATCTAAGAAAAAATATTTTAAGCTCAAACTTTAAGTTAATAACGGTCACATAACTTTATTAAACCGGCGGCCCTTATTAAGAAATCTCACCTATTTCAGATAGAAAATCCCATTAGATAAACATTTTAAGACTACCATTCAAAATTTTATTCATGACAACGTACACATCTATCATTATATATCATTTTATTGTATGAGATATTCAACTTCTGTCAGTGATCGATATTGAAGCTTACCAGAAGGTCAGCAGACATTGCAACAAGAATTTCTGAGATTTCTGATGCCACCGTCGAAGTGATGCCTATATGTGTGTAAGATAAATAAAATCACTCATTTTCAAAACCATCACAAGTACTATCTATAAAAAAGATATATATCCTGATATTTTAAGCTAAACATATGCAGCAGTAGTAAACATGACCATAAAAATAACTGAACTAGTAATTGAGCCAAAAAATGTAATTATTAAAAGCACATGTGGTAAGACTGAGAATATAATCCAGGCCAACATCAAGTTCCTTTGACAAGGCTTCTAACATGGGTATAAAAAGACGCAATTGTGATCCATTGAACGATGTGACTGCAAACAAGATACTGTAAATGGCTAATGCAAAAAAATGAAAGAAATTCAGTACTAAAGCTTCCCTCTAAAATGCCATGATCCCTTTAGAACCAACATGAATAGAGATTATGAAAAAGTTTGTGCTACCTGTTGAAAAAGAAGTGTGCTAACAAAAGATGAGTAAATTTTACAAACTGATAGACATTAGTACTCGTCCTGAATATCATGATTGGAACGTTTTTTAAAATAAATTTCAATCAATGTTATGGCAAAACCTTTTCATACGTCAACACTTCAGCAAAACAGACTCATTCACTTTTTATTGGATGTCATTGAACAGAACACCTTTTAGATTAGAAAGATACACAAGCTTATCTATAACTGGAGTATATGATCTATATCATGACTTTATCGAATTTATGTACCAGCAAAATCGGTGACTTTATCGTATCACATAGAATAGGGAACAATGGTTGCTGCATCATACCATGCGGAGCAACTGGATTCCGCATGTACCATGGCTGCAGGCGTGGTGGGCAGGCCAACCAACACGGGGGACAAGTAATCCTCTTAATAAACCTTCTACTTTGTGTTTCTAACCCTCTAATAAACTACAATCTAACGGGCATCTTAACTATAACAATAAAGATAATAAGCCAACACAATACACCACCAAAGAGGAATACAAACAAGTTGCCACATTAGGACTAGCAATAGATCCGTTTTTATTAGCCACAAACAGGTAATTAATTGATTACTAAAAGTTATCAAGTTATGAAGTATGACCCCAACCAACACTAAGGGACTAAGGGGGTGTTTGGTTTAGCTAATTCAAGTTAGGAAGTACCTTTTACCCCAATCAACTACTTATCTAGAAGCATGATTTTACTAAACAGTATCTAAAAGTGAATTAGCGAATAAATTAGTAACAATCAACGAAACAAATCATTACGACAAATTAACTAATTATCAAAATAGGTAATTAATTGATCCTAACTATCCGCCAAACACTCAAACCACTAATCCGCCCAGCTTTATTGAACATGTGACACACTTATCACAACTTAGCTCAAATAAAACTAAGTCCGCTAAACCGCGTATCCGATTATTCAACTCTCACATCAATCAGCCAAACACTCTGAAACCGTAACAACATAATCCATTCATAACTTCAAATATTATAATCACACATACACACACACATAATCGGATCCACTCACAATGAAACCGTAACAATTTCATAATCAGTATCAAAACACGAAATTGTGACAACATAATCGATTCACAATGAAATCAGGGCAAAATAGATAACATAATGAAATTAGGGCAAAATCGAATTGTAATTTGAATGTGATGGAAACTTACTTGAATGTGACGGCTGTGGTCAACGGCGGATGGCGGACGAATGTGAACTCTAAAAGTGCGTGTGAAATTTTAAGAGGGAAGAGTGAAAGTAACAAGTGTTAGATGATGGAACTGGAAATATTTAAAGTATGCAATAAATGGGATGGGGAATAACATTTAAGGAGTATGTTATTGGGAATATATGTGAAAGTTTGATGTATTTTAAGTATAAAGGTCACAATTCAATGTACTTTTAGATAGTAATAATTCAACACTCGTTTTTTATTAAAGCATATTTTTGGGCTTTTCCATCAACTTGTCCATCTTGCATTGCGAATGTAATTATAAAAACGTTCATATTAAAAGTCGTTTTTATAAATCGTAAGTATTTAAATATTACGTATATGGTAATGAAATATCATATTTATCTACTAAAAAAAAAAAAAAAAAAAAAAAAAAAAAAAAAAGCTAAACTGATTGAAGTAAATTATAAGTGGTAAGCCTCTAAAAAGAAGATTAGTACATTTTACTAAACAAAAAATGAAGCTAAACTGATTGAAGTGTTGTACAAATACGTACAATTGTTTGTGCTCACAAACCCCAATTTTTTTACGTCTTGAAAATGCACATTGTTAGAAAAACAAAAACAAATTTCCGACCTATTACCGACAGAAATAATATTTAACCATTTACGACTGAATAGTGACGGAAAACATAGCTGTCGGTACCCCATCGGAAAGTAGACGCAATATAACTAAAATACCGACGGATTTCCGTCGACAATACTATCCCTCGGAATTCTGACATAATTCCGTCAGAAAATCTTCGCAAAAAATTGATCACAGTTTCAGTCGCTAATATGACGGAATTTCGTCGGTGATTAGCGACGGATATTAGTCCGTCGGAAATTCCGTCGGTGATACTCCATTTTCCAGTAGTGTCAAACTATGATTTAGATATTTTCTCCTGGCCGATATTGGCAAAAGTGAGGTCCGATGAATTTGTTTAGGGCCAAAAGGAAAATAAGAAAAGCTAAAAGAAATATCTTACAGAGTATGGTACTTAATTATCGTGCAACAATAAAACAAGATAAAAATAATGTAATAGTTCGATGTATGGGATAGGCCATTTGGGAATTCGTATTAGGGTGAGCGCATGCTCCACGGACATGCTTAGAAACTGGTGTTCTCGGCATCGACACCTTATTTTAAAATTGCGCGTGTTCCTCCAATTGAAAAAAATATACATATTTTTCATATTGTTTGATATTAAATGTTAACTCGATGAGTTTATACAAAAAGATAGTTTCATATTTTTGTTTTTTAGAACAGCACCATACATGAAATTCGACCCCCAAGTTAAACTATCAAAACGGCCAGGCTCAGGGACCGAAACCACTAGGAGAGACCCGCGAAATGAAACCTCTAAAACTCATGGCTTCGCATTAAGTGAAAATTCTGAATTTTCTTTGTCATTTGCGACACTCAAACTTGGGTAAAACCCTGTGGCCAACTGAGTCTATTCTAACGCCTAATGGGCATGGAAATAATATCTCAAATCTATTTATAATTTTTTATGCATTTATTGGATGATTATAAAGCTTTAAATGTTTATATGTACCGGAGATAGATATATATCACGAAAATGTTTATAAGTTTGTGACATGACTCAATTATACAGTAAATCGTTTGAAATGACCACAAAAAATGGCTTCTTCTCTCTACACATCGTCGAAGAAATTAAAGCATATGTTCAGAAACAATTTGACAAAGACGATGTGATTCGTAAGTAAGCTATTTCGGTGTAATCAAGCTGTCTTAAGCAAGCAATGGATGCAAAGACATTTGACCAGAAAGATGTGTTATAATTGATAAATTTTTGCACTATAAAGACTGGAAAGATTACAAGATTAAGGCCACATTGTGGAAATGTGTATCACAAGTACAAGATAATATCATAAAATCCGTGTGATGCACAAAGAAAATAAGTATGATGATTTGTGTTTTCGCATCGTATCAATAATTTGTATTTTTATTTCAACACACGGGGTTTTTTATAGGATATTTAAAAGAAATCAAATGAAATGACGAAGAAAATGATCCGTCTTTCATTTCATTTGGCTTATTTATAAATATCTTTCAAAAAACCTGGTATTTTTTTTCTCGTATTTTTCTTAAAGTTTAGTATTGTAATATTTGAATGAATGGAATTTAGTTTGTTTTAAAAAAATATAAAAATAAAAAATAAAATAAAATTGTGGACGGGAAGGCCTAAATGACTATGTCGTGAGTGAAGGAGCGTTTTTATTAAAAATAAAAATGCTAATATGACATTGATAGGCCCAAAGGACATGCCGTGATACCTTTCCCTCTTAACATCTTGTTTTTGAGTAACATGTTAACAAGTCTCGAATTTATCACTATTACTGTAATTTAAAGACCCCATGACTACCAGTGACTGAGTGAGAAGCTGAGAACCCATTTTCCGAAGCAATTAGCATGTTTTCTAACATAGAATTATATTTTGGAATTGAAAAAGAGGTGCACGAGTGATGACTAATGAGGGAGATCCAAGGAGTAAATGACAAAAAATTGTCAGAAAAAAGGTTGTATTAGCTAAATATTAAATTTGTCTTTCATGACATAGTTAATTAAATATAAAACATTATGATGGCATTTTTGATAAAAACAAAAACAAACAAATATTAACCTAGAACGGCAGTTTGTCTCGCGTGCTCATCTCGTGCGCATGATCCTATAAAACACCTAAACCCATTTCCGTATTAGGTAAATTTAGATTTAGATATAAATCTTACTAAAATTACATGTAGTTTAAATTCTATAAAATTGCATGTGTTTATTTAAGCTTATTCTTTGGTCTTACAAGCTTATTTAGTTTAGATTATGTCAAGTAGTTTTTATAACTTACTTTGATTGTTTTTACAACTTATTTTGAAAGTTACAGGCTTATACAAGCTTATAATATTACATAATAAACTTATACAAGTTCAAAAATTTTAGAAATTAAAATACCGAAAAAGTGTTAATGAAACATAAGTCAAAAACACGTTAGCTAATAAGCACAAAAAATAAGTTTATATCCTAGCTTGGTTTGAGTCTCAATACAACCACATGATCCCGCGAAAAATCCGCTTAGTTGGATACTTCGAGGTTGTTCTAGATCTCACATAAAGCTATTACAACGAGGAAGGAGGATGGCTAGTTCTATAACTAGGTTTGACATCGAGAAATTCGATGGGAATAATGACTTCGGGTTATGGCAAATTAAGATGCGTGCTTTAATGGTAAAGCAGGGATGTGATGCTGCATTAGAGACATTACCCGTGGATATGGAAGCAGGAGAAAAGACTGCTTTGATGAAGAAGGCATGCAATACCTTGATTCTATGCTTGAGAGACCGTGTTCTTCGGAAGTTACCAAGGAAACAACTACTACAGGAATTTCTATAAAGTTGAATAGTCTGTATATGACTAAGTGTTGGATCAGCTCCTAGATAGATCTTTGAGCCTTTGGTAATTGATATAATACTAATGTAATCAAAAGTAAACTATATGAGAATCTCTAATAAAATTATGTTTATGCGGAATGTAAACACAAGAGTTAAAGAAGACAAATAACTAAAACGCTTTGATCCTCTATAGATCTATATTAATCACTAAAGATTGTTTCTAAGGTCGTACATAATTCATGGTCGTGAGTTTCTTTTATACTACAAGAAACCCTAGCAAGCCCATTACAAGAAAACGTGTAAAGAAGAAAAAGAATATATGCATTATGTTTTCCTAATATAGCTCATGCATATCCCTTCCTCTAACTAACTCTAAAAATACGAATAACTATATCCGCAGAAACCACTAATACTATCAGCAGGAACTACATACCTGTTAGTAGGACCTGTCAGCAGAAACTAATATAACTTAAATAATTCCTAACACTAAGTCCTTAGCAAACAGACTGCATCTTAAAAAGAATCTATACACGTACTAGATGAGTCCAGGTACAAAACTGGGTGATCATATAGAGGATTTTAATAAGCTACTTGATTTGGCGAATATTGATATTGAGGATGAGGATCATGCACTTATGTTACTTGCGTCGTTGTCATCGTTTTACAAAAACTTCGTGGAGATATTTTTGTATGGGAGGGAATCCTTGACAATGGAGGATGTACTTGCGACTCTGAATTCAAGGAAGTTGAAGAAAAAAACTAAAGCACAAAAGAAAAAACTAGTGACGGGTTATATGTAAGGGGATGGTCAAATCATTATAGGAAAGCTCATTCTGGTGGAAGTTTGAGACTTAAGTCAAGGGGTGGAGCTGGTAAATTCATGTACTTCATGTGTCATTCAGAGGGTCATCTGAAGAGAGATTGTCCAATGAAGAAGTCAAGTAGGTCCGTCAAGAAGGGTAAGCATGATCAGGATTCTGATGACGACAGTAGCGCATACTTTAGAGAAGCCTTGGTGGTAGTCGGGAATGATGAGATGACTGAATTGACAATGGATTCAGGTGGGTCTTATCATATCACACCTAGGAGGGATTTCTTATATGACTTCAAGGATGTTGATGGTAGTTTGGTTCAGTTAGGTGATAATAGGACATGCACTATCTGAGGGACAGGAAAAGTGAAGATACAGTCGCATGATGGTTCAAGATTTATACTGGAAGATGTCGGGTATGCTCTAGTGTTAAGAAAAGACTTGATTTCATTGGATACTCTTGTAAAAGAGGGTTATAATGTGAAGATGCAGTTTGGTAAAGTCAAAGAGATCAAAGGTTTTTGGGATATGATGACTGGATCAGAAAAAAGAACTGTGTGTATACTCTGAAAGCAAAAGTGATGACTTTGATGTACAAAAACATGGAGGTTCAAAATAAGTTGGATTCAAATAACTTGGTCATAAACAAGTTGAGTTCAAATAACTTGGTAATAAACAAGTTGGGTTCACACAACTTGGTCTTGGTGTTAAAACAGGAATTCATGGAGTACATGTTGCTAACTGAAAAGATGCTGAGTAGTTCACACAACTTGGTCTTGGTGTTAAAACAGGAGTTCATGGAGTACATGTTGCTAACTGAAAAGATGTTGAGTATAGGTTATGTTTAAGTGTTACTCATAAGGTGAAAATTGTAGAAAATTAGTAGTAAACTTAAATATAGATTAGGGACTTAAGTGTACATTTTAATATTGATTAGGAGCAGACTAGAACTGCGATTAGTTAGCTTGGAGTGCAAGACAAGCTAAGTTTCATGAGGAGGTCGGTTAGGGTGTTTCCTAAACCGACTCTTACATGGTTTTCTACCCCTCATCTCTATAAATAATGATGAGGGGGGATGGTAATTCAACATTTTTCTTGATTCGAATTGTAGGCTTTATTGGTTCTAATAAACGGGTGTTCGAGGGTACTTTACGTGTGCATATTATCAATATCCTTACTTGTGTGTAGTTTCTAGTTCCTCTTATTCGATCATCAAAGCTTTTAGTGTTGCAACTGTCGATTGTTCTCAGGTTCTAGCTTCCGTGTTTCGATCTTCGGGTTTGTTGTCGAAGTTTTTCCAACACATATCTTATCTCAGCTCACTTTCATTCGTTGGTCTTGTGACACTCGATCATCCAATCGAGTTAACTTGATTATATTTCAAGTGATTAGGTTTGGCATTCTCAATTTGGAGAAGCAAGGTGGACATCCTCTTAAAGAATATTGCCCGACAAATGCAGTTCTTTCGTGACCTAACCGAAAGAGCACCCCAATTTAAAAGTACAACTACAGTAAACTGTCTTGCAACACTTAACTCCAATTGCATTAGTTTGCTGTCCATGATTCTTTTCAACTTGTATATTTTTAAGTCAATTTGATAATATATTTAGGAGAGTACTTTGTTTCTTGTTTATTAAATCGTAACTTAGAAAAGATGGTAGCCTTTGCTATTGGATGGGGGTGTCTTTGGGGTTAGAGGTGGTCAATTGCATATTTGCATGCCAACTTTATTTTATTCACTTTCAACCCTCCACTCTCTTGTGTTTGTCAACTCAAACCACAAGCTAATCATTTGCTTTCCCAACTTGTACTCTTGTCACTTATATCAACAACCATTTAATTTAATTAATCAAGTTTTTGTCTCCGACATATACCTCTCTTACTTCATCCTTGATCCTTCCAACTCAACGGATATAGACGACAACTTTGGGAACTTGAGTTGTTAAGGGGTGATGCACTTAGTCCCAAATTTGAGTTTTATGTTGGTATTACTTAAATACAAGTCTCAAAATGTGCCCTCTAATAATTAATGAACATATATACGAACATGGTCGATGTATTATTGTGTGTTATGATACATGTTAACATGTATGAAACATGTAGATATATATAATTTGTACTGTGAATGCGTTTACCACGTTAACAAGACATAAATAAAGGCAAGATGGACACTCTTGACAGAAACACAAACTGTTTAAGTTTACAAAACCAAGAATGTGCAAAATAGGATTACAAGAAAATCGTTTATAGTTTTTATTACATTTTACTATAAACAATAACAAATATACCGTTCTACGTTTATAGTCTCAAAACGTATCATAATAGGTTGAACGAGCCATAATTTGATAACTAGCCATGAACCAAAACTTAAACAGTATGTGTTGAAGCTTGATTCACCATGGTATTATTTTTTTTCTATTTGCCTAACCTCAAGAATTAACCGACTGAACCCATCTATTTATTTATAAGCCTACCAATTGGCAGATAAGTTCTTAAATAAAGGTCCATTAGCAATGCCATATTTTTGGGCTTCATATTGAAACAAATTTAACCATCTAGTTTTTCAATATGGGCCTTTGTGTTTGAAATTGAAGACTTAAAGTTCTAGTTACTTTCATTAAGATTTTTAGACACATATTTTTTCAAATTTCAAACTTAAATTAGTGGGCTTCATGTTACATGGACTATATATATAATACAAGACCTCTTAAGAATAAAGGTGTAGAGTGTAGAGTACATTTCTGTTTTCAATATATAGTAAGCAGCCCAAAGGGAGTGCACTTTGCACAATATCTGGTAGATCTTGGTTACACTTCTTGCCTGTAAACTTGACTTCTAAATTTGTGTGATACATAAAAATGGTTTAAGCACTAGGGGCAGAAGTGAGTCGAGCCATTCGTGAAAAGCTCAGGATCAGATCAAAGATCAAATGAGCCGAGCCTAAACGAGCTCGAGCCTAAGTTGCAGCTCATTGATTAATCGAGCTCAAGCCCGAGCTTTACATACAAAGCTCGATTAGGCTCGCGAGCTTAAACGACACTAGGATATATTAACACTAAACACATATAAAACGTTAGGCATTTGTATTATAGGCGAGCTTATTAACGAGCTTAATAACAAGCTTTAGCGAGCTCAAAATAGAGATATTACAAGCCAAGCTTAAATCGTATTAACGAGCCGGGTATGAGCCTATATAACATACCACGAGCCAAGCTCGAGCTTAAAAATAAGGCTCGAACCGAGCTGAACTCGAGCTCAAGCTTTATAAAAGTTAAACGAGCCGAATTCGAGCTTTGAAAGGCTCGGGCTCAATTCCACCTCTAGGTTTAACCGTGTTTTTATTCTTTAACTTAAATACGGTTGAGGTATAACCACAACATAAATAAAATGTCATCTTATAGAGGTTTTTCTTACAGAAAAACAAAAGAGTTTTTCTAGCGCATTTTGTTTTAATTGTGTTAGCAAAAAAAATGTAGACAAACGGAGGAAATACTAAAGTCTGTAGGCTGTAGCTAACATCTTTCTGTCATTGTTATCTGATCCAGATACATCCATGTATCTTATTTACATCTTACAGTCTCCGAATTCTTAACTAAACTACTATAGTGTGAATTGAATCACATATCTATAGTTTAATTACTTCATAGTTCATACACTATATATAACTTCTTTCTAATAGTAAACCTTGAAAGTTAAGGTCTTGGTCTTCTAATGTACAACAATAACAACATACCTAATCCCGCCGGAGCGAGGTATCGGGGAGGTAAGATGTAGACAGATCCTACCCTTACCCCAGGATAAACCTGAAAGTAAGGAGACTGCTTCCATGAAGACCTCCGGCTGGTGTGTGCAGTGGAATCTGAAAGGAAAGACGAGAAAAAATAAATAAAAATAAAAATTAATAGATAAAATAAAATATGTAAATAAAAACTAAAAAAATGAAATAGAATATAAAAAATAAAAAATAAAATAATATATATATATATATATATATATATATATATATATATATATATATATATATATATATATATATATAAAGATAAAATAAAAATCATAATAATAATAATAATAATAATAATAATAATAATAACACTTTTTCAGGTTTATCCTAATGTAAATTACATTTTTAATGCAAGCGTGAATCATGAGATGAAAGCATGTAAATTATATTTTTAATGCAAGTGTGAATCATGAGATGACAGCATGTTATGCAAATTATATTTTTGATGCAAGTCTTACACAAATAGTTTGACATCACATAACACTTTTTCAACACTAACTAAATTTTTCTTATTAAAATATACATTTTCTAACAAAAACTGTTGGATGTATGCTAGTTGAAAATCATCTATATTAGAAAAAGTAGTTATGTTAAGTGAAAATGAAAGTGTGAAACCAAAATATTCACATGAATGAGTTTTCACATAGTAATATTATGCTATTCCAAAGTGTCGCATCAACTTTATTGACGAGGCCCTTTTTTGTTTGAAAACGTGATAAACATCAAATTAGAGATGGTAGTTCATCATGTCTTTTCTCATCACATTTATAACTAAACAGAAAAAATGTTCTTTATAGAAAGCTTCATGTTTTTTGAATTGTTTTGCTATTCATTCACGAGATATACTAGTAAAGATATAATCATCATAAGGTTTTCCTATGTTTTCATTAAATATGTACTAGGACCACATTAATACAGATTGAACTTTTTATTTTATTTTTTATACATGTCAAAAGTCCACATGAATATATACACTCGTTGCTTATTTAGAACAATAAGAGTTTTCTATATACTGTAATACATTAAGGGCATGTTTGGTAGGGTGAAATAAGCTCAAAGAAATGAAAAAGAATTCATTTCCCTTGTTTGGTAGACATGGAAATAAAAAAGTGGAGATTTGTAATTCTTGGGGAGTTGGTTTACACACAAATTCAAGGAGTTGATTTCCTTTATATTTGGAGTGGAAATCAATTCCTAGGAGGTTAATTATAATAATAATAATAATAATAATAAATAAATAAATAATAATAATAATAATATATTAATATAATAATAATAAATAATAATAATATATTAATATAATAATAATAATAATAATAATAATAATAATAATATATTAATATGATAATAATAATAATAATAAATAAATAATAAAAAAAATAATAATAATAATAATAATAAAATAATCATAAATAATAATAATAATAATAAATAATAATTATATATTAATATAATAATAATAATAATAATAATAATAATAATAATAAAATAATAATAATAATAAATAATAAAATAAAATAATAATAATAATAATAATAATGAAATAATAATAAAATAATAAAAATATAATAATAATAATAATAATAATAATAATAATAATAATAATGAAATAATAATAAAATAGTAAATAATAAAATTATAAAAATATAATAATAATAATAATAATAATAATATATTAATATAATAATAATAATAAATAATAAATAAGAATAATATAATAATAAATAATAATAAATAATAATAATAATAAAATACTAATAATTATTCAATTTCTCTGGAATTCTCTGTTGCTACCAAACACTGGAATTATTATTCAATTTCCCTGGAATTCATTTCTGTGAATTACATTTCTGAGCTTCATTTCATTTCTCTGAATTTCACCCTACCAAACGTGCCCTAATACTTATGTCTATGTCTATTTATTGTAGTGCTATAAATATTTTAACTAAATAGTCAATTGAAAGGTACTTTTTAAGTCGTAGTTCTGGCTATGGGCCTATTATGATTGATGTATGTGAATTGTGAAAGAGAGTTTGTGTATACAATAAATGTTTTCTTACCTAATTATCATAAACAAATCTCTATTTACACTAGATATAACCGTCCTCTTCTAACAATAACAATAATCACAATACTCTAAAAGCATTCACGGTAGCATCTGTGACAATTTTGCCTACTAATAGGACCTTTTCATCTCAGTGTCATTTCAGCGTAAATTATCACTAGTTTTTAAAAAAAAAAAAAAAAAAAAAAAAAAAAAAAAAAGATCGAAGACTTTGTTTTAATTTGCTTGGCCTCATGACTACTAGGAGAGCGACACGATCCCACTGCTACAGCACCGCAATGGTGACCAATGCGAAATCGATCCTGAGGAACTTTACGCCATGCCATTTTAACACATAAATGCTTTACTTACTGATATTATAACATGCTTTCTCTAGGCGTAAATGTTGGAATTATAATATCATGACAATCATATAAAATAAACCAAGCATATCAAGAGAGCATAGCGGAAGCAATTATAACAAGATCATATAACATGTAATTAATTAATCAATATAAAATAGTAAACATACCTTTGTGATTCTAGCCTGAACAAGAATCAATGCAATCTTCCGGAACCAAGAACCCTAATTAGGGTTTATGTGGATTATAAGAATTACCCCTTACCTCTTTAATTCAATCCAAGAATCAAACAATAATGTGTTTGAATCACGTTCTTGTACACACGTACTAATTCAAGAAAAAGTTTATGCAAGTAAATCAACCACAAAACTATGTTTAGTTGATGAAAATCGAAATCCCTTAAGGGATTAAGTTTGGATCGACTAAGAATAAGAGAAGGAGAGAAAACACCAAGATGTGTGTGTACAAGTTATGAGAAAAACATTCATCTTGGGTTTGCTTATATACTATTCAAAACTTGGAGCTCAAGGCACATAAGGAGGTGGAAACCCCCCTATGCCGATCGGATTTGGTATCCCCTAGGGGATTCCGGAACCTTCTCTTGTTTCCAAATTTTGCCTAGTATTACTTTCCTAATCTTCGTTTAATAGATAATTAGTCATTAATCATTAAATACTAATTACTATTATTTATTTTGTGTTTAATAATTAATTACAACATTTTATAAATAATTATTACTTTTTCTCTTCATACGTATTGTGTGCAATCCCGTGATCTCGAGTTCGATCCTAACATACGACTACTAAAATAATGTCCATAATCTAATAGCTCCCACTTGGACATATTTTAATAGTGTAATCACATCGGTTAGCGTCTTGCAACACGCCGATGCCTCTAGTACGATCTCAAGTAAGGCTCCTGGAAAACCTTTTAATGATTTCTCATTATTATTATCCTTTTGTTTCTAATACCATGTTAATAAGGATATGGATTAAAGTTATTCCTTAATTAACCATTCTGTTTCTCGTTGTTAGTGATTGATCAAGATTACCAAATCTTCTGAACATATTCAGGGAAGATCTTGGGTACGGCCGTACATGCATCTTACCAACCCTACAAGGGGCCCAGCAGTATTAAAACTCCAAAAATTAATTTGAAGGAACAAATTATATCTTGACTACAAGCAAAACCCACAAACTTTGTAACACTTTCGAAAACAACCCTTATAACTACCAGTTACGTATAGCGTTAAGTTGTTCCACAAAAATGTACTACATTCATGACACTTATCTTGCATCTCAAGTCTGAGGATAACTTCTCATGATTTACTTAATAACAAAATCCATAAAATAACATCATGTAGTTGGGATAAGTCCTATATTCAGTATCATCGAATATCATCTGAAATGGCATGACTACGCATCAATATACTTTAAGTATATTATACCAACCTTCAGATTTGTCTTAATTTAATAATATTCCCATATTATTAACTGACAACGGACAATTTAGAATAACATTTATTCATGGATTAAACATACAAATATAGGATACAATTTATTATAAATTAAACATACCATGTATTTAAATTTATTATAATAATTGTTTAACATCCCTTATCCAAATACTAAATAGATCAATGCATGTTAACTCTTGTTGATGAATTATGTCTCAAGCAATGACATTCATACTTGTTGACAAGACATAAATCATCCAACTTTGATCTATCGGAATTTTAAGAATACTTATTTCAAGAATTCAACTATTGAAATTCTTATATGTGCATAGTCAACTATTTTGATAATGCCATATTTCATAAAAATGTGAGACATCCTTAACCACCAATTTATGATAATTAAACTTCCAAACATTTTAAAGTTTAAAGTATTCTTATTCTCTTAATGTATACTGCAACTTATGCTTTTAGTAAGCACAACTAGTACATATAGCAAAGAACGAAATCCTTACCATAACTAGTATTGAGTGTCATCTCAATTTCAATAACATCATTATATGCAACAACAATATGTTAAAACTTCCCGTAAACCTTAATATCTATTATGTAATGTTTGATGCCCTTCAAACTATCAAGTTTGTTAGCTATGACAATTTTCACAACAATTGAAAATTGTTCATCTATAGAATTTGGAAGCTATTCCAGATTTAGGATGTGATTCTATAATCAAACGTATTCATTTAGAATATTACACAAGTTATCTAATAACTTTTTAATTAGATATTAATATTGCCAAATCATCTTGTAATCAAGCATAATAAAACAAAACATGATGTTCATGAAAGATCTTTGAGTCATACTTAGATTTTATTCATGTCATTCATATCCATTTAGACTTTCTAAATAATATATCATGTTATATTAGATTCATTTACCGCACATGTTTCAACAATAAACATTCATTCCAAGGTTGTATGTCTTATTTCCTAAATCTTTAAATTTCATTCCAAACTAAGACTTAACATTTAACTTATATAGAATGCTACCTTTTATATGTTCTATAACATATATGATTTAAGAAATTAAACATAATACTCCCACTAGCTTTTAGGAATACTTAGAAATTATCTTATTTCAATTATAAATCCAAACATGAATTTAATAATTAAATATAAGAGTAATCTTCTAGATGCATGCATTTATCCATCCATGGATTATTGCACTTTGTACACTTCTAAAGATTTATTTGAATTCATAAACTTTTTTTGATTACTTATCATCCTCGCTCAAGTAATCATACAAGAAAGAGTTTTGATATTCCATTGTCAATTTCATATAAATGAAACTAAATATGACAATCATAATCTTTATATATTTAATGTGTTTATAATAGAATATTCAATCACAATTAATTGCTTAAGTGTGATTAATAATCTTGTCATAAGACATGCATTAAATACGTGCACAATATTGTCCATATGATTTCTATCCAAAGATTTAAACCACAAGAGTTACCTAATCTTTGAAGAAACTCAACTTCATTTTCTAGTCTAACTATTAAGATAAACCAAGTTTCTAAAATTGATTATCTTTATGGACAGCATCTTAATCATTCATATCATGTATACTTTACCCAATTTCATATTTGGTAATGTATCATAATGATTATCAGGTTTACAATAATCCTGTAAATCATAGTCCTCAATATATTAATCAAATATCTGAGATATATTGCTATTCTATGAATGATAATTCCATCATCTTGAGATTTAACATTTAAATGTCAGCCTTTATTATCATGTTGAGATTTAACATTCAAATGTCAAACTTAATCATGATATTTACTAGTGTATTTTAGAAGATTATGTATATTATAATTTTATCTTTTAAAGATCAAAACTCCCACTTGCTTTTAGTAATTTAAAGACTATCTTTAAATACTTAGCAAATAAAGAAATAATACAATGTTCTCTTTTGGGATATTATAAATACTTATTGATAGTTCCTGACTTAACTTTGTTAATAACCTCTTCATAAGCAGTTAAACAAATTTAGAACTTCAATTTAAGACTTAACGTGATTCATCACATTCATCACATTCCATCATATGATAATGTCTTATTAATCTTCTATGTTGGAGTTTTATTAAATATGTCCAAGTCATACTCAACATTCTAACCTTGATAACTTTTGGAAGAAAAGAAGTCATAGTTATCTTTAATCAAACAATATAACAAGATTTTGATTTTCCTAACTGAACATACCATAAACATTTGATATTTCATTAGTATTAATATTGTAAGACAATCTAACAATATTAAAGATAACCATATTCCTTTTGACTTGTCTATTTACCAACTACTCCCTCCGTCCCAAAATAATTGTCCTCATTTGACTTTCTAAAGTCTTAATTTTTCAACTTTGATCTTTAATAATTTTGTTTATATTATATATTAATTGATGCAAAATATATGAATTGATTGGTTTTTAAATATTTTTTCATTAGTATAACTTTCATCAAGTATTATATAATACATACAAAAATATTTAAGATCAAAGTTGAGAAATTAAGACTTTAAAAAGTCAAATGAGGACAATTATTTTGGGACGGAGGTAGTAATTTATTTTAATGATATAATAATATTCAAGCCAATTACATGCTTTATAACACAAGTACTTTTTACAAAGTCACTTCATGTTCATGTCTTTACAAGAAAACATAAACTGTTATAATCCCACTATACGTTATAAGTCATTTAACAATTTAATAACTTCATGTATATGTCTTAATTAAAAACACAACAAGATAACGTCTTACTTTATTATAAGTCTTGTAACAATTAAAAGACTTTATGTTTATATCTTTACAATGAAGCATAAACATGTTTAACTAAAGTAATTATAAACACCATCTTTTGGTTTCAATAGTAATTTCAAGTTAATTTATTACTTCACAATAATGCGAATAACATTATTTCTTCATTTATTTATGTCATTCCAAGAACACATAAATATTCAGATTGAAGTAGCATTAGTTTACTTAATTAATTTATGTCACTCCATGAATTCATAAATCTATAAATTAAAGTAGTCTTGATATCATATTGACACATGTTCTAATAGGTATCTAATTTAGAAACTGCAAATTCTCATAGTTCAATTACATCAGTTGATCTGCTAGTAATGAAAATATGAAATTCACCTTGTTGTTGCAATCTAGTTAAGCTCTCACATAACATAAATTGTAACACCAAGTGTTTCTTGAATTAGCTTAGTATAATTCATATTAGAACATTATTCTAATTTAGAAACTGCAAATTCTCATAGTTCAATTACATCAGTTGATCTGCTAGTAATGAAATATGAAATTCACTTTGTTGTTGCAATCTAGCTAAGCTCTCACATAACATAAATTGTAATACCAAGTGTTTCTAGAATTAATATTAGAACATTATTCTCTTACCTTGTAGTCAAGAGAATCCATTAAATCATATCTTTATGAGTTGTTTCTTGCACACATTAAAGATAACATTTCTCCCACTTGTGCATGGAACAACCTCATATAGTTGATAAACAACATGCCATGCATTTGTTTATGTGTTCAATATGATTGTGTCATAGATTTTAGCATAACAAGTATATGTAAAACAACAATGTCTAGTAAGGAAACGTACAAGACTATCCTTAAAAGTATGAGTGTCTACACTTGGAAAGTAATTATCTTTAGCTACCAAGATATCAAAGCTTGTAACTCCCACTGAATTAAAGGTCATTACAATAATTCCTTATTCAGTAATAAGTACACAATACTCCCACTGAATTTGACAACATTGTAAATGTTTCATATCCAGTGAAAACAAATATTGTGCTTTTAACTTTCCTACACCTTTAAATGTCCATACGTAATAATTACTTATGTACTAAAAGTGTATTCTACTACGTAAATGATGGACTATCCACCAAATGCTATTAACTTGAAAATTGGGCATGCAATTTCTTCCTTAATAGGTCTACCATCCTACAATGTATGTGGCACCTTTAAAATAGTTAAAACAACTAGTTTGTCTTTAAACATTTTGCGGTAATTAGTCTAGATTCTAATTATAATAACTCATAAAATGTCATACATAATTTTCTGTTAACCAAATATCATATTTGTTACTAAAAATTTAATCACCGAATGAGGATGATGAAATCCCTATGAAAAATGTACGCAATTTTCTTAACTATTAAAAATTTGCTATGAGTTATATTAGAATTTAGACATATCTAATATTCCTATTATCCTTTCTCATTCATGAAAAAGAATAGGATTGTGTCTCACTCTTCCTTCATAGAAAGGAGACTTCTTTTGTCTTTTAAGTAAATATTTCTTATTCAAACATTTGTTTGAAAACAGAACTAGATCAATTTACCAAACCCAAAGTGCGTTTACGGTTTGAACGTTGCATTAATACATTAAAACGAATTACAAAATTCAATTTCAGTATTTTCAATAATTAGGTCTTTAAGAAAATAATATACCCATTGGTAAATATTTATATAAACCGTAGTATTTTATTAAAGCTAGGATCCAAATTGACATAGTACCATTACATCAGTTGATCTGCTAGTAATGGTAATATTCAACAAGGTAATTGTCGAACAATAATTGCCAATATCATATTGCAATTCCTAGATTTATGGGATTTACAATCACAAAACTTTTGTAATGTAAGCATGTTTGATCCCCATCTTAATGCCTTGAGTCCAAGATCTCACTTCCTACTCAATTTAAGTCGTCTAACTTAAAAACTGCAAACTCACAAATCCATCACATCAGTTGATCTGCTAGCAATGAATTTATGAAATTTACCTCTCCATTGCAATCTCGCCAAGTTCTCACATGACGTAAATTACAACTTCAAGTGTTCTTAATTAGATGGCATTCGACTTAATTTTATAAGGGTATTAAATTTTGACGTGTAATCAAAATAATGTATAAAGAAGCATGCATACAACTTCATAACATTGGTTTTACAAAACATTTTTATTACCAATTTGCTAAGAATAAAATAACAAAGTTTTGATTGAGGTATCGGATTCACCAATTAAAGAATTACCATCAATTATCGTCCACTATATCGTACTTTTGCATAAGCCCGAAAGCTTAGTGTTTCGGATAATCATTGTGGAATTGTGGTTAATTCACCCTTAAGATGACAGTGTACATGTAATGGTTGTTCGGTAAGTCTAATTTACACACAAACGAGGGTTAAGACAGAATGTTGTCTCTCTAAGGCCACAATTTAATGCATTGCCATCCTTATACCCATCTTATGGTGTGTAAACTTCGGTCGAGCCTATTTAACCATTACGTACAAAAACATCAATCAACCAATCCTTTGAAATTTAAACTCTTAAAAACCAAAACAATTTCGCCATTATTTAGTCCGTATTATTTTTCTATTAAAAAATTACCCTTTTCGTTTATAAACATGTCTAACACAATTAATAAACAAAAACAAGTAATGTACAATAAAAAAATAAAACAACTAAATAAACAAATATACATAATCATAACAATTAAATATGTATAAAACATGTAACCACATGCAAATCTTATTCAATAGTCCTATTAATAATCAAATCTAGGTGTATAACGTATTAATTCAATTGAGGCTTTCTTCTTCTTGGAAAAAGAGCCACATACATCGATAAATCGATTGCGTAAGCCAAAATTAAATAAATACCACATAGCACATAATTGATTACTTAATATTGGAGTTTTCCCCAATCCGACATCTATTAATAAATTTACATGTTTCGATATAACTTAACCATTAATTCATATAATCAATTTAAACCATTTAAATTATTACACAATATAAAAATCCATGCAAATATGCACTTTTTCATGGATTTAGCTTAACAATTAACATATTGCACCAAGATCGTTTACTAAAACGCATAACAATTACATGACATCCTAGGGTTTCTAATCATATTAAAAAAATCAAAAACCATAAACCCTAAAACCCTTAAGGGTCAAATCGACCCAAAATAAAATTAGGGTTAGGAATCTAACAAACCCTAAAAACATGTAACTAAACGAATCAAGATCCAATTTTTATGCGTTTCGATAATTAATTACACATTATAACGGCTCTAGATGCCACTGTTGGAATTATAATATCATGACAATCATATAAAATAAACCAAACATATCAAGAGAGCATAGCGGAAGCAATTATAACAAGATCATATAACATGTAATTAATTAATCAAATATAAAATAGTAAACATACCTTTGTGATTCTAGCCCGAACAAGAATCAATGCAATCTTCCGGAACCAAGAACCCTAATTAGGGTTTATGTGGATTATAAGAATTACCCCTTACCTCTTTTGTAATTCAATCCAAGAATCAAACAATAATTTGTTTGAATCACGTTCTTGTACACACGTACTAATTCAAGAAAAAGTTTATGCAAGTAAATCAAACACAAAACTATGTTTAGTTGATGAAAATCGAAATCCCTTAAGGGATTAAGTTTGGATCGACTAAGAATAAGAGAAGGAGAGAAAACACCAAGATGTGTGTGTACAAGTTATGAGAAAAACATGCATCTTGGGTTTGCTTATATACTATTCAAAACTTGGAGCTCAAGGCACATAAGGAGGTGGAAACCCCCCTATGCCGATCGGATTTGGTATCCCCTAGGGGATTTCGGAACCTTCTCTTGTTTCCAAATTTTGCCTAGTATTACTTTCCTAATCTTCGTTTAATAGATAATTAGTTATTAATCATTAAATACTAATTACTATTATTTATTTTGTGTTTAATAATTAATTATAACATTTTATAAATAATTATTACTTTTTCTCTTCATACGTATTGTGTGCAATCCCGTGATTTCGAGTTCGATCCTAACATATGACTACTAAAATAATGTCCATAATCTAACAGTAAAGTCCAACTTGTATTTAACTCACATTAACCATAAGGGTGTATCTATCATTTTAGTTGCCAAGACACTTTACCTCACATCTTTGAAAGTTTTATGACTCTTCACCAGATTTAACTACTAAGGGTCTGTTTACTTTTTTTTGTTGCATCCTCTAAATCACAATTGTTCATTTTTTTAATTTATTTTATTTACATATATTTTTTAATTCAGGCTCACCAATTCCCTTGCATCATCTGTCCACTAATAACGGAAAATCTCACACTCATCCTCATTCAGATGCTTATATAGAAGAGGGACTCACATTTGTTATAAGCATCTTAATTCAAAAATAAAATAAAATAAAAAATAAAATAACATGCCTTAAAATGTATTAACTACTGATTAAAGCTTCAAAACAACTCTCATTATATGCATCTAATTCCTATTCTATACTTCAATTTATTATTATTATTATTATTATTATTATTATTATTATTATTATTATTTTATCAAAACCTCAGCTTGGTTCCATTGTGTTTCGGCACCTGTAATATATGTTTTCTTACCTAATTATCATAAATAAATCTCTATTTACACTACATCAGTCATAATTACAATACGATTGCCTACTAATACTACCGTTTTTATCTCAGCGTTATGTCAGCTAAATAATCACTATTTTTTATATCAAAAACAAAGATGATTGAAGACTTTGTTTTGCTTGGCCTCATGACCACTAGGAGAGCGACATGATCCCAATGCTACAGCACCGCAATGGTGACCACTGCGAAATCGACCCCAAGGAACTTTACGCCACACCATTTTAACACATAAATGCTTTACTTGCCGAGACATGCAATGCTTTACTACTTAGAAAAAGAGTATCTAAAATGTTGTGAAACATGCTTCTCTAGGCTTAAAGTCCAAGTTGTATTTAACTCACGTTAACCATAAGTCCATAAAGGTGTAACTTTCATTTTAGTTGCCATCTTTGAAAGTTTTACGACTCTTCAACATATTTAACTACCTAAAATGTATTAACTACTGATTAAATTAAGCTTCAAAACAACTCTCATTAAATGAGTCTAATTTCTAGTTTATACTTCTATTTTTTTTTACTAGGATCTATTTTATTCTCAAAGAATTTATTTTTTTTCGTTTTATCAAAACTTCAGCTTGGTTCCATTGTGTTTCGGCACCGGTAACAGAATGACAACGTACATACTTTGCATTGTTCAACTCTATAGTAGTTTTCTTAGAGTATAAGCTAACGTGTTAAAATAAATGACAAGTAATGGTTTTTACCAAAGATGTTGCAATAGCTTCAATTAACATAATTTAATCCAATGGTGTATACACAATCTAGTTCATATGAAAAAACGTTTTCCATAATTACGAATTCATTACATTATGTATAGTATAATCTAACCTAATGAAATGATAACACTTAAGATGTCGTCTCACCACATGAGATATACATGATTCCGACATTATATTTGCTGAGATCGTAGTTGCCTGATCAAGTAACTGGTTCTTCGACCATGTATCTCCGGTGAGAACGCTTAGATACAAAGGCTAACTTAAACTATCTCACGTTATCTTGGTAAGTATGGTTATAAGAACAAAATACCCAATAAATATGTTCAATAGACCAAACATTATAAAAAGTCAATATTTATGTGTTTGTCCAGTTTAGAAGGAACTGATTGTTCCGATTTGTCAAGGACTCAAGGTGGCTAACTGAGATTAACTTCTAGATTTGGTCATGCCAATTTGGCAGTTTCGCGTTTCCCTGAAGCCAGCGAGGAAGTATACTAAAGAATAGTCGAATTGCTTTAAAAAAGAAAATAATGGCAAAAAAATATCATTTGGTCAAATTATTTTTAATCTATTTTCTGTGTATGCCCGAACACTTTGATGAAGCTCAAACATTTTTGCCTGATTTGTTTTGATTTATAAGATCTTTTAGGTTTTTTGATCTTTAAAAATTGCATGCAACTAAGCATGATTTGATTTAACTCTTATTTAAATAAAGGCATGAGCTTTTTTTTTTTTTTTTTTTTTTTTTTTTTTTTTTTTTTTTTTAAGGAGGAATACAAGTTTGTAAATGGGTTGATCGAATAATTTTTTAACCATCTGTGACACTTTCTTTTATCACAAAAAAATATGCATCTATCGAGATTTGACTTAGAACGACCTGTAAAAATATAATGTACTAACCGCTAGTTCATGTTGGCTATAATTTTAATGTACCAAAAACAATGACAATATTGCATTGGGATTAAAGTTTATCTAATAAGGTATGGGAAAATCATCTCTGCAATCAATTGCAGATAACTTGTCTGTTGCTAGATTTAAATGAGTGGTCAGATATGTAAAATTTAAAATTTGAAGGCTACAAAGTGAAAGTGTATAAATTCATTTTCTATTTTCTAAACAAACATCAGACAACTCCATGCTGCAAACAGCAGGGTTGTTATTCCCGTATATATATTTTTTTATCAAAATAAATAAGTAACAACAAAATTGTTTGAGAAGTTTTGCACTTTTCAATTCTTTTAATAGATATTCCAGCTGTCCAATCATCAAGTCATTAAGAAAAAATAAAAAATAAAAATGGTAAAAGAAAAAGAGCGAGGCGAAGAGTCATTACTATTTTGCGAAAGGTCCATCAATGAAACTTCCACATTTATATTTAAAATTTTTCATGCATCTTATAAAAATTGATTAGTACCTACTGTATTATATTAAATTGCTCATAGTTATACCATATTTATATTATGTTTTGTTTAATTATACGCTAGTTTTTGTAAATAAAAAATCAATAATTATAGAAGAGTGCATATAAAAATCAATCACAGCCACTTATTTGTTTTTTTGAGATTTGCTAATTGGTGCATTTTTTTTAGTTTATGTTGTGAAATTAGTTGTCTTATTACACTTTATTAAAGGTGTTTAAAAGCTGGCGTGACGCTGATTTACGATTATACTGCTTCTCACGGTTACACTTACCACTATGCTTACAAACTTCAACATCTTGCAACGGTGCACGATTAAAAGCAATAATTGCACCGAATATGTATAAATTCCAACATTTTATATCTGAAGATTCTCACCTTATTGTTGTACACTTGTCCACTTTCACACCTTCATGCATATTTTTATTTTATATATATATATATATATATATATATATATATATATATATATATATATATATATATATATTTCCCTATCAACTCCTAGTATTGTACCCAGGGGTAGTATTTAAATCAACGTTATCTATTTTACTTATTGCTAACCTTATAGATAACTTATGTCACTAGTGTAGGAAACGGTGTACACTTTTATTAATAAATCAGATTACAATGAAAATAATAAACTTAACAGAATGTAAATAACAGAAAATAAAGTACAGACAGAAAGGTGTAGAAGCAGAAGACAGACACTATATAACGTAAATAAAAGAAAGCAGTAAAGGTTACGGAACGAGGCTCGTGTAAACACGATTCCCTTAAAACAGATTCGCCGTCTGTTTCGCAGGGTACAATGTTCAAAGCTGTTGTACAGCCGGACTTGACTTACTTGCCTGAAAGATCACGGAAAGCTTGTGCGTTTCTGATCGAATATAACTGCTGGAAATCGAATGGTATGGAGGTACGTTTTCTGTGTCTTAAACCGAATGAGCATAGGTTTATTTTATAGCCTAAACCTATCTTGTTTAGCAAGACAGAATATTAGCTAAAAAATAAACAGATATGCAAATCTGTTAAATCAATAACACGATTTGATATCATCATTTATATTGCACACTTGTATAATAAGTTTCAAACTATTCCTGAAATAGATCAATACAGAATTTGGAAACTGCGACCCGAAACTAGCAGCAAAAATATACGCACGTAGGCGAGGTTTCGGAGCTGCATTCGTGTCCGCAGGTCGCGCATGAGTTCAGAAGCTTCGAACTTCATTTTGAGCCCAGAAATCCCACAATCTGCACCCCCCCTGCGCACGTAGGAGTGGGAGCATAGCTCATCTAAAGGAATTTGAATGCTAGTACAAGGAAATCCTTATAAACTAGTCTTCACTTCCTTCACTAGGCGATGTGGGACTTTTCCATTTTTGTGTTTCACATGCCTCACTTTGAGACACGATATCTCATTCATTTCTACTCCATTTTGGACATACTTTAGCTCGTTACGAAACTCTTTTGGAGGAGAACAAAACGCCCCCAAGAAACATAAATATATGTAACATATACATACATTAAATTATGTCCAAAGTTTGCAAAACTTATTTTTCCAACAACTAGTTGATAAGAAGGCCACCAATGACTTTTGATCCAATTAGATACAGCTAATTTTTTGTCAAGTAGCAACATCCACAACTTGGTAACAATTTTGTTTTGGGTGATGATGTTTAGTATGTCTCATTTCCTCATTGGGCGTCACTGCTAACATAATTTGTGCACTTTTGAAATAATGATTTTCTATTTTGTAAAAGAAGCTGGATAAGATATTGACATAACACATAATAATGAAAAGAATTGGTACATGCTTAATACATAAATCAAATAAATTACTAACAAATAGACCAACCAACATTTTAGGAAACTTGACCTACACCATTAAGTTCGCACCAAACTACTAATTGCAATTGCCTAATTCCAGCTTTCAAGCCACCAACTTCGACAATACTCATCAAATAATTGAGCTTTTTATACACTTTTTTAGAGTTTTAAATTGTTGGTTTTTATTTTATTCCATGTACATTTAAATCTATAAACAACTGTAACCCAACAACAAAACACCAAAGGATATATGGAAAAGGCAATCATTTCCATTAGAAATAAGTAAAAATAAGAATTAAACAATATGTGCAAACGACGCCGTTTCATTCAAATAACGACGTCGTTTCGTTCAAATAATAACATTAGTCGCGATACTCACGCGCTTATTCCTCTTTCTCAACCGCCCAGGTCGTCCGCGGTTGTGGCCGCCACGCAGCATAAACCGCGGGCGACTTTCCCCCCACCCTAGAATCATATCCCCCAAACCCGACTCCACCGCCACTCCCACTCATCTCCGCCGTCAACACCACACTCTCCGACGCCCCCGCCACCGCACACCGCCGGCCGGAGCTAATTTTCATGTTTTTATCCAAATCCCATATCGCAATTTCACTCCCTTGATCATACTCATCATCTTCAAAGTCGAGTCCTAGCCCGAAACTATCCCATAACTGGACAACACTTTTTCCGGCAGAAAAATCCGACCATGAAAACCCATTTCTCCGGCGAAGTGTGTAATTACCGTTTTGCCCTTGATCATAATAAGTTGATCCTCCTTCAGCTCTGAAAACTTCATTTGAGAGATCTCTATCTGACTCGTAATCAGAGTCAGCAACAGACGACGGCGTGTCATCGTCCACGCCGTCGTCTGATGAAAAGTCAAAGTCGAAATCTTCATCGTCGAAGATTTGGCTTTGACACGTCTTTTGATAAGACGTGACAAAATGAACACGTATTTTGTGTATAAAAAATTTGATTTTATTAAAAAGGTTACTAAAAGTAGCAAAAATCGCGAAAATCAATGCACCCCATGTCCAAAAGCTATTTAAGGAAAGTCTAGTGAAATAAGAAGGGTTTTGTTGTAAGCATTTGATTCCTGCCTCGAAGTCGCCAATAAGGTTAAGTTCGGTTATTTCCATTTGTATGGATGTTGGATAGACGGTTTATTGGAAATCGGTTTTTTATAAAAGTTTGTTCGAGAGAAAAGTGTTTTAGGATTGGAATGAAATGAAGGGATTGAATGAGAAGTTGTGTTGGGGGATTTATAATGGTGGTTAGGTGAGAGGAATACTTTTTAAGATTGGTTAAAAAATGTGACACGGTTGTTGTTGCTTGTGTTTACTTTTTAAAGTCAAGGTAAATAGATTGGTTCTTGGAATATGCGTTTTTTAAATTCAACATATTTATTTCCTTTTAATTTTCTTTATGGCTTAAAAGTATGGTAATTAATTTACTTGACGAGATTGGTTTTCTTCTAGAGCAGTGATTTTCACATTTCAAATAGTCACCGGAACACTTTTTATAATGCTTTTAGTTATTTGTACATAATTCATACTGTGCTTTATCTGTTTGTACAATAATTGTCATAATAAATATTCGGGATTGATTCGCACACCATTTTTTTTTACAAATACATCATTTTGTACAACACTGTAATGCACAGAGAGTATACAGTATAACACTGTAGAGCACAGTGGCGAAGCTTGGATTTTTCGAGTGGGGGGTCGGGATCTAAAATTTTTTTTTCCTAACACTATAGGGGGTCGAAACCGAATTAAATTGGGGGGGCGAAACCGAAAATACCGAAATTTTTCTACACGAAAACTATATACCCCTACATCGCAAAAAAAATTTCGGGGGGTCGGCCGCCCCCCCCCCCCCCCTCCCCCCCCCCCCCCCCCCCCCGCCCCTATGAAGCTGCGCCACTGGTAGAGCATCGAGTGTGGTACAAGAATAAAAAAAAGTTAGTGTGCAAATCACCTCCTAATAAATAAATTAAATGCGCAAATCATTTCACTTTCTTCTATGATTACATACTCAAGCACAATTTCTTTCACTGCTTTGGATTTCCGATAGACGAATAAAAGGTTTCATAACCTGCTTTCTATCTTCCTGCCACTTACATAGGGGAGTTGATACTTCCACCACATTTTTTGATGCTTGCATCACAACTTGTGCATTACAATATTGTACCGTACAACACTGCAATACATATTTGTGGTATTTGCATCAAAAAATGCGGTGGGAGTATCAACTCCCTTACATAGCCATGTAGTTTTTATGGGTTGTTTTATGATTTAGCTTGTAATATACTAGTATATATTTTGCAGATTTTCCTTCTTGTAGATATGTTGTCTTCTGGTTTTCTTCATCTTTTGTGAGGCATATTTGAATCTAAAAGCTTGGTTGCTTAAAAAAAATATCGGATAAGTTGCGTACATCTTATTCTAAGACTCATTTTTCTCATATAATTATACAGAGGAACCTCATTCGTTTCTGTGACATATATTAAAAAAGTGTTCTAGGGAGTGAGTTTACAAGAATTTTCCCCATAGTTATAGATTAGAGATCTCAGGTTCTCGACTCGACTATGACTTCGGATTTAGATCTAGATATGTGTTGCTAATTCTCATATGAAATTATATATAGTGATTACTTAGCACAAACAAAGCTGATTAAATAATGTGAACACTTTAACATTTATATATGTCAAAATAAAATTTACAGCAGACAAACACCAGAAATTGTTTGTCTTGGAAACAAAATACAGTAGTATTTTACATAGGATATTTCATATTGGTTTCTTTATTTATTAGGAAATTACTTTTCATAAACAAATATATTTAATTATGATACATAAGGTTTCTTGTTTGTTGTCAGTACATTGTATATTGATTATTGATTTATTGATAATATCATATACTTTTGCTAAAGTGTACATGGTAAATCTGCTTTATTCTAGACAAACAAAATTACAAAACATGCACACCATTTATTCAACAAATCAAAAAGGTCTCAAAAGGTTTCGAGACTTCTAGTTCAAAGGTTTGTTATTCAAGGTGCAAATTCCAGTGTGCTAGTAGAAAAAAGTACTCAAGTCTGAATGTGTACAAACAGAAATTACATGCACAAAGGTAAAAGATTAGCCCATAACGAACAAACATACTTGGTATTTCGTAACATACTAGTATACTACTATTTGGCGTTTTTAACCTAAACAAGTAAGGTACAAAATCTAGTCTAAGATAACTAGCTAGCTAACCTTTTGGTCAATTTATATCTTTTACCATTATCTTGTCACACGTAGTAACATCATATATACCTCAACATTTATTCATTTCGGTCTTCTATAGACTTGATCAACAACACAAATCAACGAAATACCCTTAAATTTTGCTACGAAGACCTTGGGAAGATGATGTGGCGATTATGGGTTGGATAAGATGTGATTAGAAAATAGTAAAAAGTGGAACACGTTGGGAAAAAGTGGAAATTTCTAGGGACCCAGATTTACAAAGTGAGTCACCAACAAAGCTCATATCCAAGGCTTGAGTCAGCACCATCACATTTTGTGGCTATTTTATCCCTTGACGTCTGACACGACTCTCTCCAACTTGTGGTCGTCCATTATTAGCCTCTTCTACTTTACTACTATTAAAATCAGTTATTTTAATGAAGCACTTTCTGGATTTCAGGGATAAAATAATACTATAATATTCTGATTCTATCGTTCTATATAGATATTGACAAATGTTATTTTCATGAAATGAAATGTACTCGTAACTTTTGTTACAATACGTGTAACCAACAAGGTTTTCAAAATCGGGATCCTACTTAGGATCGATTTGGTTTTTGCAATACCGAGATTGTAAGATCGGATCGAAATCTTAAAATCCTACCTTAACGTCATTTTTTAGTAGCCTTTGCAATATTATACAAATTTAAACATTATTATATATCGTAAACACAAAATTATATAAATGTTTCATAAAAATGTTGTTCTAAACTATGATTATGAAATGTATAAGAAGATTAACATGTTGTTTTTTAAATTCTACAAAATACAATCCATAAATTTGCAGTTTTTTAGATTGTGTTTCGAGAAAACTAAGATCGGATCGGATTAGATCTTAAGATCCTATATTAAAGATCGGAATGCTATAAGATCTTAAGCTTTCAAAGATCTTATGTAAGATTCTGATCGTTTTTGCTTTACAGTATCGTAAAATCATAAAATCCTAAGATCAAGATCAGGATTCTGACAACCATGGTAACCAATATTCGATAAGGTTAGACGACCAACTTGATTTGCACATTCGACTAGACACATTTTTCATTAATGCACATCCTGCCAAATGCTATTTTAACGACACAATAACTCTCGCTTACTCCTCACTCACATCCCTGAACATCCAAAACCGCATTAAACATTTCTTATAAATGCATATCCCCTCTCACTTGCTTTCAAGCCACTACAACACTCGAATTAACACCAAAATCACTTCCCTTCACGTGCAGGGGAAGCGGTATGCAGTATGCACTCACGCATCACTCACCCTCTTCATGCACCCACTACACGCTGCTTTACAAGTTCAAACATATTAATGTGGATTGTCCATGCACAATATAACTACTCATAGCAAATAATGTTGTTGGAAACCAGTTTGTATATACTTGATCACTTTCTAACGCTTTGATATGTCTAAAATAACATTTAATGGCACTCATAACAAACAGGCTATTTTTTCTAACAAATAGTTTTATAATACTACTCATTAGTTTAACCAAGCAATCGGAGAGTTTCTAAATAAGAAAATACAAAGAGGACGGTGGACTAAAATACTATTTACTTTAAAAAATGAAATATAGATTTTGGTTAAAACTCATTTGTGGATTTAAATTTAAGGAAACCCTTGGTGAGTATGACAGGCAAGGCTATACCACAAATATACGTCATTTTCAATTCATTAGACTCATAGTGGCCAATGAGGTTATCCAAGGTATGCTTTTCTTTTCATAGTTGTATTCTTTCGGTTCCTTGAAATATATTTCACTTTGAATATTTTTATTTTGGACGGTTGCATACCGATTATGAAAATGATAATCTTAATAGGTTACAAAAGATGGTCTCACATTTAAATGATAATCATATAGGTTGCTACGAATCATGAAAATGATAATCATTTACGCTAGACACAACGGTGATAAAGGTTACTTGTGTCACATTAGCTTTCTCTATCTGATGATTAAACACGACTGAGTTGTCACAGTCGATGACCAAGTTAATATTTACCACTAAAATTTAAAGAGTGTGTTGTAAAAATCGATCAAATAGTCGACCGATTGTTTTTTTTTTTTTTTTTTTTTGTTGCTCGACCGATACTTGACTAAAATTCCACAATGGCCATAACTGACTTCGAAGTCGGTCACCTTTACCTTCGACCGATATTTTTCCGGCGCTCTGTGTCCAACCTCAATAGCATAGCAAATGGACAACTTTTGAAGATGTATATAACTTCATACTCAACAACTAAATTCTCACAGGAAAATTTTTGACTTCGTGCATCCTTTTTAGGTGTTGATACCCTACTTAAATTTTAAAATTTCATATTTACTCAAAATACAAGTTTTTATTGAATAAATACAATGTTTTTTAAAGCATGTGCTGAATAAATATAAAATTATGATATTTAAATTGGATATATATGAAATTGCTCCTTTATCAAAAACCTAACTTAAGGTATGAATATTGTTTCAATCGACTTTTTGAGATTAAATTCAAGACATATTTATTCAAAACACTTATTCATCCACTTAGCTAGACGTTTATGATTAGATAGCACTGGGGCAGGGTAAAAGCGAGTCGAGCCACTCGTAAAAAGCTTTGGATCGGATCGGAACGGTACAAAGATCGGACGAGTCGAGCCTAAACAAGCTAGAGCCTGAGTTCGAGCCTAAGTTTGGGCTTGTTTAATAAGCGAGCTCGAACCCGAACTTTATATATAAAGCTCAATTAGGCTCGCAAGCCTAAACAAGCCCTAAAAATATATTCGTATATATATTTTATTTATTAACCATGTATTAAACGAGCTTAAAAAAATAAACGAGCTCAAGCCTAGTGCGATTAACGAGCTTTTCATTCTACACGTTATATAAGTTAGTCGAGCCCGAGCTGAGCTCGAGCTTTTGAAAATTTTAATGAGCCGAGCTCGAGCTCAAAATATAAGGCTCGAAACGAGCTCGAGCTTGAGCCCAAACTCGAGCCCTAGCTCAAGCTTTATATATATAAATGAGTCAAACTCAAGCTCTGGCATGTTTAAGTTCGGCCCGGCTCATTTACACCCCTAGCCGCAATTATAGCATTTTCTCTTTTTAGAATGATAGTATTTTCTCACATCTACATTCTTCAGGTTAAGTAAAATGTCAGTTTAATGAAGAAGTGGTAGATACATTATTTTAGTTTCTTAAGAAAAAGTGTTTGTTTTCTTTTTCTAAAATAGAAGTCAACTTTTAGATCATTTATGGTGATCTTAAATAAACAAATAGATACACTGTTAGATATTCGATCTTGGTTTATTAAATAAACTAATTTAATTTTGTTTTTTGCTTTATAAGTACTCCCTTTTCTTGGACATATGGAATATTTTTAGTAAACAAAAGTACTTGGTACAAATGTATTCGTGCTAATCTTATAATTAACGAATATATTCAATTCGTTTTATAAGTTGTTCAATTCAATATAAAACAAAAGTAAAGTATTTAACTAAAAGAAACACACAATGAAATAAAATTCAATACTTCTTTCGGTTAGAAACGACGACGTAACTTTATATTCATTAATACTAATTAACTACTAAAATACCCTTTATGAATGTTGCAATATTTTATACATAATGATTGTTGTCCACAAATACGTAATTTGGAATAGATGAATCATCTATAGGAAAAACTTGCTTTTGGGGAACCCAAAATGCTACATGTTGTACTTCTAGACAATATTTATTACACTTTTTTAGTAAGTCTAATATGTGAAAATGTATATTAATTGATTTTAGGACTCACAATTTTATGGCTTATTTTGAAACTTGTAAGCTTATATAACTTTATTAGGATATAGTATACTTACATAAGCTCATAAGTTTCAATATAAACTAGAAAATTAGAGCTTGTGAAATATAAGTCGAAATCAAATAAGTTCGTAAGCTTAAACAAACACCCCTGTAAGATAGCAAAGTTTTGGACAATTATTTTTCTTATTGAGAAAACAAAAATGGTTGCCAGTTAAGACAAAGCTTAAATATTTTGAAGATCAAATATTTTATTAGATTTTGCATAACAAATTTGTTTGACACAATAAATTATTTTTTTAACGTGGTGGTAAAGTTAACACGTGTGTTTAATATTTCAACACATTCGCTGGCCGGTTCGCTTTTTCTGGGTGGACCGGGCCCTTAATTTGGTCCATCCTATAACGTATAGCGCGTCCGGGTCCACTAAGCCCGGAGCAAACGCTAAACCACGGAGTCGGATACCCAGGAGCGGATTCGGATCCCCAACCGAGGTAGGGACACACGAAGCCGCGGATATCACTCCCTCCAGCAAAGGATGGACCACGTCCAAGCCAGAAATGGCAAAGAATCTTGTCAGCACTCCAACGGCTAACTCTTACAGACCTCATGCAGGGAAACTTTACAGTTCCCGCCCAGAAGCATCACTATCATTGATAAGATGCCAAGAAGGTGGGTTGACTTTAGGCTGCCCCGCCCAAAAGCGTCACAATCATGACGCAATACGCCAGGCAACTCGACAAGGTTCTCCTAAGTATAAATAGGAGGCATTTCGCCTCCCTCAGGGTAACATATACTACTCTCTCTCTACATACATACTCTCTCACTACGTATACTCATTCTCACACCTGAGGTCGACCGCGGAGTCCCCTCCCCGCGGTGAGGCTAACGGTGTTGACTATTTTCTTAGCAGATCAGCAGCAGTTCATTCCCAGTAATCCAAGATTGACACAAGCAAGAGATAATTCGGATCCATTTCCACCACAAACCCCATTCTTGTACTAACAAGTGGCGCCATCCGTGGGACGCGTTACATAACTGCGTCTCCAAAAGAAGCTTTATCATGAGCAACTAGGCAAACACTTCTTCTCCGAACGTAGAACATTCCACAATACGGAATACTGCAGCGAAAGGAGAAGGTCAAAGGGAAGGAAGTCAGCCATCAAGCACGCTTCCCGAAGAAGCAATAAGAGAATTCTGTGACAAATATTACAATCAGTTACTACCTCTCATGGCTATATATATTTACGACATCTGTCACACCCTCGCCGAAGGCGGAAACACGAGGTGTAACGAAATCGATATACATCACCAAAGAGAAATAAGACAATACCATAATTTACATTAAGGAAAAATATAACATTACAACGTTGTTATTGCCGACCTTGGCAAATAAAAGACATAAGTTTGATTCCCAAAAGATGGTATTTTAATACATAATGAAAAGAAGTGACATGTGAAAACTTCATTATACAAGACCTTGTTGACAAGCTTACTGACGATCACCTGAAATGCATGAGAGAAAACGGTCAACTATAAAAATAGTTGGTGAGTATAAACGTTTTATATAATAAGAAAACCATTTGAAAAAGTTCACAAGCCAAAGGCGTTGTCAAGTATTATGTCTTGTAGTCAAGTACCCGCGGTCATAATAAGTCACAATATAAGCACCACATATATAATAATGTATGCCATGCAAAGCCCCTAATTAAATAATATGCGTCCCGTAACATAGTGGACGAGAGGTTGGCCGACCTCTAATAGCGCTATCCATACTACTAATAGGTGTCGAACAATGCGAATGTACGAACAGTACATCATACAACTATTATATACGATTAAGAACGCTCCAAACATGGGAGACTTAGCACGTTCCACCAATAAGGCGAGACTTTAGGGTTAAGAACGCTCCACTAATAAGGTGAGACTTTGCACGCTCCACCAAAAATGGCGAGACTTTAGGTCATAGTACGTACGGTACATTAAGTTCAAAAGTTCAAGTTGAGTTCAAGAGTTCAAAACAAGTTATAAGGTCAAGACAAGTCAAAAGAGTTCATAATAATCAAGGGTTCAAAACAATGTTCAAAGAGTTCAAGTAATAATTCATGCATCCACCCCAAAGCGATTAAAATAGTTAGAAAAAGGGGTTCGTGAATACTCACCACAAACAATAAGTAATGCCTTACAAGTGTGCACGGGAAACGACGCGCGATGCTCTAACCGCAACCTAAAGTGATAACGCGTTTTAGGTAGTGCTATAATGTCGTGTATGCAATTTATAAAAGGTTATATCACCCGTAAATGTTTGTTTGTGAGTTTAGTTATAAAAATAATGTCACTTGGTATTTCTTAACGATAGTAAAAATATAACATTTTTGGATGTTTAGCAAGTGTGTATCGTAACTACGACATGAATGTTTATGAAATGTATATTTTGAAAAGTCCTCGGCTTGACTAACGTATGTATTTAAAATAGTACAACTTCCTTGTATGATATTCTATCTAAAATTGCACTCAAAGTGCTTAAAATTCATGTCTAAGAATAATTTCAGGTTACTATTCCCTATATGAAATGCTGTCAAAAATAATAGTTTTCGTCGTTAATTTCGTTAAGTCATAACCTCTTCGTTATAGCTTGGTTTTTAAAGTTCTACCTATCCCCGCGAAGGTATTTAAGTGTACTAACATATTTTGAAGTCTCGAGGACTTGTTTTATTGTTCAAAACTGAGTTTTACTAAGTTAAAAAAATCTGGACAGCAACACTTACGTTTTCTGAACATAGTTGTTGAAAATAATGTTAAGAAAAACTCGTATCTTATTCGTTATAAATCCGGTTTAATCCATTCAAACGACCACGTTTTCGTTATAAAATATATTTTTCATTTCTTTGACTAAATCTTTGTAAATACAACTTGATTTTATAAAAGTTAAAAATTTGGGCAGCGCTTCCGCGCCTATTTTTAAATAACCATTTTTCTTATACCAAACCTGTTGAAATCAACTTCAAATCTAACTTAAACTCTTCCACCAATTTCTCAATAATAAATATAGTTCCAAAATAAAAATAAAAACAAAATAAAATCTCACAAACATGTATATAGGTGATATAAGTGATGAAATGAGTTTAAATAAATATTTAAACTTAGTAAATGCATAAATGAGCATAAGCAATGTATAAAATGCATAATTAAAAGTATAAAAATAGGTTTATACTTACTTGAAAATGATGAATTAGTGGTAGTAACAAGAACAATATAACCCAAGTAGAAATCCAAAACTCCAAATTACAAATTTATAAACCCAACTAAAACAAATAAGCACCAAATAACAATATTTTCTCCTTGCCTTCTTGCCTTGGCCGAATGTTGATTTATAAAAGAGAGTGTTTTGAGTTTTTCTTAAGTTTCACCAATGAGGATAAGTGTTACTTCCTTTTATAACAAAAAGAAATCTAGATATCTTAATAAAATATATGTAGTACTACGTAGTACACTAGGTAGAAAAGAAATAATAGAAGTGTGTTGGGCTTGGGTTGTTTCGGCAGAAAGAAAAAGAAAGAAAGCATGAGGTTCCATGCTTCATTAATTACATGTCCCTAAATATCTTGATTTTTATGTATTATAGTATATATTTATATATTAAGTTATTTAGAAATAAATTTTAGCGGAACAAAATAGAGTGTAATGAACTTACAAAAATTATGAAAATGTATTTTGTATAAGTATGAGGTGTTTAAATAATTATCGTTTCGCAAATACTTAAGTTATCGTAAATATATATATTTAAGAATATATATAATTAAATAAATTTAAAACACCGGGTAAAATAATACTAAAATTTTTGTAACATTGTAATGAGTATAAAAATATATCAGAACCATTGTTAGGAGTATTGGTTATATTGTCCATGCACAAAAATCGTGTAAAAGCATTTATTTAATAAATGAATATGAATGACTAAAAATGCAAACACGGGCAAGACCCAAAATGAATATGATGATACTGGCAATATGTAGACTAACTCTAGTCTATATGTCGTGCACAAAAATGAGGTCTCTCGGATACGTGATTTAATTATCGTAAAACTTAATTTTTCGGAAAATAGTGAATAGTAACTTGTGAATAGTAAATTGTTGAGGTTTGGAAACAAATGTAGACGTGGAAAATTACGGGTTGTTACAGTCTACCAGCCTTAAAAGGAATCTCGTCCTCGAGATTCAGTTCGTTCATCCTATAGATGTATGTGTTCGCGGTCAAATTTGATGAAGCAACTAAGGTCGAAAACGCTAGGTCTCGGATTAGTCGGTGTTGTGTATAAGTTCTATACTAAGACTTAAGTGCTACGAAAATGATATAGTTGTTCAAGAGAATGTACCCGTTATGTTATCGTGGACATGTTGGGTGATAGGATTTCCTAGGAAGTAAGCTCTGCCACGCGCGGGTGGAATCTCAACGGCCTCATCTTGTGGCCCTTCAATTGCTGCTGCTAATTTTGGACGATTGCCTCCTTGGTTAAGATTCCTTTTCAACTTAGGACAGGTTCTGTCACACCCTCGCCGAAGGCGGAAACACGAGGTGTAACGAAATCGATATACATCACCAAAGAGAAATAAGACAATACCATAATTTACATTAAGGAAAATATAACATTACAACATTGTTATTGCCGACCTTGGCAAATATAAGACATAAGTTTGATTCCTAAAAGATGGTATTTCAGTACATAATGAAAAGAAGTGACATGTGAAAACTTCATTATGCAAGACCTTGATGACAAGCTTACTGACGATTACCTGAAATGCATGAGAGAAAACGGTCAACTATAAAAATAGTTGGTGAGTATAAACGTTTTATATAATAAGAAAACCATTTGAAAAAGTTCACAAGCCAAAGGCGTTGTCAAGTATTATGTCTTGTAGTCAAGTACCCGCGGTCATAATAAGTCACAATATAAGCACCACATATATAATAATGTATGCCATGCAAAGCCCCTAATTAAATAATATGCGTCCCGTAACATGGTGGACGAGAGGTTGGCCGACCTCTAATAGCGCTATCCATACTACTAATAGGTGTCGAACAATGCGAATGTACGAACAGTACATCATACAACTATTATATACGATTAAGAACGCTCCAAACATGGGAGACTTAGCACGCTCCACCAATAAGGCGAGATTTTAGGTCAAGAACGCTCCACCAAAAATGGCGAGACTTTGCACGCTCCACCAAAAATGGCGAGACTTAGGTCATAGCACAAACGGTTCATTAAGTTCAAAACAAGTTGAGTTCAAGAGTTCTAAACAATTTATAAGGTCAAGACAAGTCAAAAGAGTTCATAATAATCAAAGGGTTCAAAACAATGTTCAAAGTGTTCAAGTAATAATTCATGCATCCACCCCAAAGCGATTAAAATAGTTAGAAAAAAAGGGGTTCGTGAATACTCACCTGATATAAGCGATATGATAACAAAGGGTACGAACTGAAGTAAGACGCGCACTCTAACTGCAACCTAAATGAATGATATGATCTACTTTAGATCATGAAATGATGAAGGAATGTACATGCACATGTTTCCCTATACCACTCTTAACTTGGAAATACTAGTTATTGTCAAAATAAAATATTTTCCATACTTAGGAAAAATAAGTCCAACGGGAATTATAAAAACTTGTCGTAATATATATCGTATAAAAATGTTAGCGTTGTATTCCCCGTCTTGAAAACCTTAAAATAATGTCTAGTAGTCGCGTAATAAACCTTGAGTCGTACGTACTTTGTTAGTTAAAAATAAACTTCTTAAATAAGAAATCTAGAAAATATATCATTTAGTACGTAGTTATATTATTTTCTAGTAGTGACTAAATATATATATAGTTTTGACGATTTTAAAACGTATATAACTTGGTCGTTTTAAGCTCATTTTACTCGTTCTTTATATCCACGGGTTCGTTTTAGTATATACTAATATATTTTTGGTAGTTCGGCTCCTCTAGGTTACGTTTAACGCCTCTTTTTGTCCGTCGAAAACTGCCAAACAGCATGCAGTTTTTATAAAAATAGTTTTCGTCGTTAAATTTGCAAAAATCATATCTCCTTCGTTATAAGCTCGTTTTAATCCGTTCTTTCGCCTAAAGTTTCGTTTTTGAAAGTATTTTCTAGAAAAATTGTCAAAGGTTACTGTGTAAATTCGTATTTTTCTGGGTAAACCAAAATGGAACAGCATGTATTTTTACTTGTTCAAAAACCATTTTCAAGGTTTAAATCTAGTTTTTAACATCACCAACTCCCTTGCAAACACCACAAAGCTAGTCTAATCCTACCATACACCTTCTTAGGGTGTCATGGGTTCCTAAACATCATAAACCAAGTGGATCTAACAAGGATCTAACTATAATCACTTTCTAGGCTTCAAAAGTTATAAGTTTGTAAAATAAAGTGGTATAACTAACATATGTATGTAAATCTTGTATAAAAATCATATGAACATAATTAGAACTTGGTAAAATTATGAAAATTAGTTTGACATACTTACTTGAAATATTAGAGAGTTTTTGATGAGAGATACTTAATTATCCTTGAGGTTTTTATTTCAAAACCTTAACAAGGATTACCAAATGAGCTTGAATATATTTGATCTTGAAAACTTTATGGTTTCTTGCTTGTGTTCTTCCTTGGCCGGTTCAAGAGGAAGAGAAAAAGAGAGAACAAAACTTTTCTAGCTAGTTTTGGTATTATGAGAAAAATGTACAAGTAAAGACTTATGAAAATGAGGTAAAGAACAAGATCCACAATTCAAGGAAGAAAAGGAGGGGGAGGGGGGCGGCATTTGGTGAGAAAAGGGAGAAAACATGTGACTTTAGTAAGACTTTGGTGTATATTAGGTAGAAATTATATAGATATTATTAGTTTTAAGGTATACCGGGTACCGAGTTAACTAGAAATAATTTTTAATGGAGTTAACCGGGATAAAATAAAGTTGTAAAAATTATAAAAATAGGTTGGGTATAATTATTGGGTGTTTAGATAATTGTTGTTTAATTTCTATGAAAACCGTCGTAATTAAATTAGACGTACGATAATAATTAAATAAATTTCCAAAACACCGGGTAAATGAATTTTATAACTTTTAAGATATTATAAGGGATATAAAAATATGTCGGGACCATGGTGGGAATATTTAGATATATTCGTCGTATATATATTAGTCAGGCGTTAACGTTTATTTAGAAATCGTTATACGTAAAACGTTAAATATACTAAATATATATATTTGAAAATCCTAAGAGTGGTATAACATGTAAATGACCTAATGATAATATGCCGACTATTTCTAGTCCGTATGAGAGGTCCTTACAGATAATGCACATGAATAGTGGAATATTCAAAGTTTGGGAGTAAACGTAGACGTGGAAAATATCGGGTTGTTACAGTTCACGAGGAAAAAATTGAGGCAGGTAAAGACGCGCCTCGACTTCGACGAAGCACGAGGGGACTCGCAGCCTCAGGACTCAGAGTCCAAATCCTCAGGACATAAAAAGGCAGGGAGAAAGAGAAAAGCTAGCCCTAGCGAATATTCTCACTCTCGAAGTGTTTTCTCTTGGCTGGATGATAGCAAAACGCAACTCGAAGATAAGGAAGCAAGGCTTCCGCGCCTCAAATCAAGTGTGTTCACTCGGTTGGGAAAGGAGCAGAGGAGTGTCAAAGCGCGGTTAGGGGAGAAAAAGTCGGATGTCTTCTCCCGACTCAAGCCAAGGAGCCCTAAAAAGCTCCCGACCGACACCAAACGCGACCAGCGTAACCGCAGATACACGACCTCCAGCTCGATACGAAGCTACACGTCATGCCGAGGAGAACGTACGGGAAGGACGGCTCGCTCCGACCCCGGCAAACAAAAAGGGGGTATCCCTGAAGAAAGTGAGAACAGCGCTGACGAGCTCTGGAGGTCGAGCCCAAGAAAGCAAGATGCTTACGAAGAGATGGACGATCTCTACCAGCCATATGATGTAGAGGATTCCGACCCGTTTACTCCGCGAATCAGGCACTTCAACTTCCCAAAAAGAACCAGGATGCCCACTCACGTCAAAACATACGATGGGACAGGGGATCCAGAAGATCATCTGAAAAATTTCTGTACCGCGGCCAAGGTAGAGCGCTGGGCTATGCCCGTCTGGTGCCATATGTTCAATTCCACACTCATGGGACACGCCTGGATGTGGTTTGATGAACTACCCTCGGAAAGCATAAATAGCTTCGAAGACTTGCGAACCAGTTTTTTATCATATTTCCTCCAGCAGAAGAAGTACGCCAAGGACCCCGTTGAAATTCACCACATCAAGCAAAAAGAAGGGGAGTCCACCGTGGCGTTCATGGACCGCTTTAAGTCAGAAAGTATGCATGTAAAGGGGGCACCAGAGTGTATGAGAATCTCCGGATTTATGCATGGCATCACTAATCCGGGATTGATTAAAAGATTAAATGACAAAATCCCTCAGAGCGTAGACGAGATGTGGAAGGTCACTACGGCCTACCTTAGAGGAGAAACGGCGGCAGCCAATCAATCCAAGAAGAAACACGACCGTTCCTCGTGGAAGAGCCAAGAGACAGGAACCAGAGGAAGTAATGAGCAGAGCACTGAGAGAAAGGGCGAATTCAAGATGCGGCCACGACAAGAAAAGAGGCGAGGGGACAGATTTACATTGCTAACAAAAACTCCAAGGGAGATCTTAGCAACAGAAACAGTCAAGTTTACGGCCCCAAAGCCCATGTCTAGCCCGATAGAATCCCGAAACAAGGAAAAGTACTGCGACTTCCATAGGGAGAGAGGACACTTAACTGACGAGTGTTACCAGTTGAAGAAACAAATAGAGGAAGCCGTCAGGTCTGGTCAGCTATCCCACCTTGTAAAGGAAATCAAGAACGGTCCCCAAAAGAACGGACTGGGGAGAGGCGAAAGGAAAGACACGCCGGCCAAAGAAAAAGCCGTCGCCATACTCATGATAAACACGTGGCAGCGAGCCGTCAAGCAAAGGGTAGCTGCAAAGAAAGAACCTAACTTGGAAATATCTTTCCCACCGATACAGAATGACGACTGGGACGATCACCCACTGGTGATCAAGGCGGAGATCGGAAATCATCTTGTCCACCGGATGTATGTCGATACCGGCAGTGCTTCAGAGGTCTTATATGAACATTGTTTCAACCGCCTAAGTTCGGAAGTCAAAAAGAGAATGGTTCCTGCCTCCACCCCTCTCCTCGGGTTCAGCGGAGAATTATCTTGGCCCTTGGGACAAATACTTCTCGAAGTCACGATAGGAGATGACAAAAATTCTGCCAGCGCATGGATGAATTTTGTGGTAGTCAGGTCTCCGTCTCAATACAACGGAATCATCGGTAGGCCGGGGATAAGACTTTTGAAGATCATACCCTCCACCGCTCATGGGATGCTGAAGTTCCCAACAACGGGGGGAGTGGTAACTCTCCGCAGTGACAAAGTAATACCAGCGGAATGCCAAATGATCGCAGATTCATCACCACAAAGCGCACCTCAGGAAGGTCCGACTTTTGAAGGCATAAAAGTAGCAATACACCCAGCCTTTCCCGATCAAACAGTCACCATAGGAGGTGGTTTAAGTGACGGAGGAAAAAGGAGCCTGTGTGAACTATTAAAGAAGAACCTCGACGTCTTCGCCTGGCAGCCCTCCGACATGACCGGAGTTCCTCGCCATTTGGCCGAGCACAAACTGAACATCCGGGAAGGATACCCTCCGGTAAGACAAAAGAAGAGAGGTCAGACGCCTGAAAGAAACAAAGCAATTAACGAAGACGTCGCAAAGTTAGTAGAAGCAGGCATCATGAAGGAAGTGCACTACCACGACTGGGTCTCCAATCCGGTTTTAGTCAAAAAAAGTGATGGAAGCTGGCGCATGTGTGTCGATTTCAAGGATTTGAACAAGGCATGCCCAAAAGATTGTTATCCGCTACCGGAGATTGACCTGAAGGTCGAATCTCTCTGCGGCTACACCTACAAATGTTTCTTGGATGCTTACAAGGGATACCACCAGATCCACATGGCCGCAGAGGATGAGGAAAAGATGGCGTTCCACACCAATCAGGGCATTTTTTGCTATATCAAGATGCCATTTGGTCTCAAAAATGTCGGGGCTACCTACCAGTGGTTGGTGGATAAGGCATTTGAAAAACAGATCGGGAGAAATCTGGAAGTCTACGTGGACGATCTCGTCATCAAAAGCAATTCAGAGACCGACATAGTCCGGGACATGGAAGAAACGTTTCAAACCTTACGCAAAATCAACATGAAGCTAAACCCGAAAAAGTGCACGTTCGGGGCTGAGGAAGGGATGTTTCTAGGTCACGTGATCAGCGAAAAAGGTATACGGGCATGCTCGGAAAAATCAGAGGCCGTAACCAGGTTACCCTCCCCAAGGACCTTAAAGGAGGTTCAAAGTCTGAACGGAAAGCTAGCCAGCCTCAGCAGGTTCCTATCCAAATCTGCCGAGAAGTCACTCCCAGTTTTCAAAACTCTGAAAAAATGCATTAAGAAGAGTGATTTCCACTGGACGTCGGAAGCCGAACAAGCATTCAGGGAGCTAAAAAAGCACGTCGCGGAACTTCCCACGTTAACAGCTCCCCGACCCAAAGAGGAACTAATTATGTACTTATCCGCGTCCGCTGAGGCAATCAGTGCAGTCCTATTGGCCGAAAGAAAAACAAGGCAGGAACCTATATATTTTGTGAGCCGAGCATTGCAAGGACCGGAGTTGAACTATAGCCCCATTGAGAAGCTGGTTCTGGCACTGGTACACGCAGCAAGGAGGCTTAAAAGATACTTCCAGGCCCACCCAGTCACGGTCATCACCGATCAGCCGATCAAGCAAGTGCTTGCGAAAACGGAAAAGACTGGGAGATTGACAATATGGGCCATTGAATTAGGAGAGCATGACATCAACTACAGGCCAAGAACAGCTATCAGAGGCCAAATCCTGGCCGACTTTATAGCTGAAATTCCGGAAGAAAAAAGTCGCCCCAATCCAGAAATAGAACACGCAGATCAATCGTACAACGAACCGTGGTACTTGTATACCGACGGCTCTGCGTGCCAAGAAGGATCCGGGGCTGGATTGATCCTAACAAGCCCGCAGGGAGCAGAATTCACATATGCCCTCCGCTTCGAGTTCCCGGCATCCAACAATGAAGCAGAATACGAAGCCCTGATTGCCGGATTGCGGATTGCTGGACAAATGGGAGTTAAGGATCTAGCGGCAAATGTGGATTCAAAGTTGGTAGCAAATCAGATTAACGGGTCCTATGAGGCAAAAGAAGAAAGCATGATCCAATACCTGGCAAAAGCACAGGCATTAGCACAAGGCTTCCGGACATTTTCCATAAAGCAAATCCCAAGGAGTCAAAACAAGCAAGCGGATGCATTGAGTAAGATCGCATCCACGAGCTTTGCACACCTCACCAAGCAAGTGTTAGTAGAAGTTTTAAAGGAAAAATCCATAGCAGAAAAAGAAGTCATGCCGGTCGTGGAAGAAGAAGGGAGCACATGGATGACTCCACTTCTGGAATATCTACAGGACGGGATACTGCCGCCGGACCAAAAGAAAGCTCGGAAACTAAGAATCAAGGCCAGGCAGTACGCCGTACTGGAGGGAACGCTGTTCAGAAAATCTTTTTTGGAACCATGGCTTCGATGCGTCGGACCGCTGCAAGCTAATTATGTGATACGCGAAATACATGAAGGTTCATGCAGCATGCATTCGGGTCCGCGGGCCATAGTCGCCAAAGCCCTCCGGTCAGGATATTACTGGCCCAGTATGCATAGAGATGCAAGGGACGTAATCCGTAAATGTCAAGACTGCCAGGTCCACCAACCGGTCCCAAAGAACCCCCAGCAGAACATGACCCCAATAACATCCCCTTGGCCATTTTATAAATGGGGCCTTGACATTAGTGGTCCGTTCCCAGAAGGTCCGGGGAAAGTAAAATACTTGATTGTAGGGATAGACTACTTCTCAAAATGGATTGAGGCCAAGGCGGTTGCTACCATAACCGGAAATCAAGTAAAAAAGTTTGTGTGGGACAACATCGTTTGTCGTTTTGGCTTACCGGGGGAAATCGTCTCAGACAACGGAAAGCAGTTTCGCGACAACCCTTTCAAGGACTGGTGTGAAAAGCTCCAAATAAAACAACGGTTTGCATCGGTAAAACACCCGCAAGCGAATGGACTAGTGGAGCGAGCCAACAGAAGCCTGGGGGAGGGAATAAAAGCTAGATTAGAGCAAGGTCGCAGAGATTGGTTGGAAGAATTGCCGCACGTATTGTGGGCCCACCGAACAATGATAAAGTCAAGCAACGGAGATACCCCATTCGCCCTGACCTACGAGACGGAGGCCGTGATACCCGTCGAGATAGGCATGCCATCTGCAAGGTGCGCCTTTTTCGATTCCATCGAAAATGGAGAACAGCTCCTTTTGAACTTGGATTTAGTTGAAGAACGGCGCGAAGTAGCGGCAATCGAGGAAGCAAAGAGCAAAGCCAAGATGGAAAAATACTATAATACAAAAGTCCGCGGTGAAGCATTTAAACCCGGAGATTTCGTCTATCGAAGCAACGACGCCAGCCGGGTAGAAAACACCGGAAAACTTGGACCTAAGTGGGAGGGACCTTACGAAGTGGTAGAATCCCTCGGACGGGGAGCATACAAACTCCGCGGCAAGGACGGAGATACACTCCCCCGGACCTGGAACGTGAGAAATCTGAAAAGGTGTTTCCTTTAAAATGTCCCATCACCGTACCTTAGATAATTGCGTTTTAAGTGTATTATTTCGTTTTTATGAAAAGTGGAGTCCGATCAACTCCACAAATTTTCCGAAATTTTCGTCAATTTTTTACTTGTTATCCTGCATAATTTATTTCATCTGCATGCGTACAAGGACACCCCAAGTCCACATCAAAGATACATACGTAAGTGGCATGGCCAGCCCAGTATAAGGAGGAGCAACCTCACAATTGACTCAGGCATGTAAGCGGTATTGCAAACCCAATGACCAAAAACAAAAACAAAAAAATATATATATATATATATATATATATATATATATATATATATATATATATATATATATATATATATATATATATATATATATATATATATATATATATATATAATGTGCTACATCATGCACGACAAGGCGGCGGCCACAAAAGCCTAAAACCGCATTCATTACATTAAAAACACACGTCAGTGTTCAAAAGTGAGATATACAAAGTTAAGTAAGCTTCACAAAGCGGCCGAGCCGGTATAGTCAAAATACCGCTCACAAGTGACCGCAAAAAACATCTAAAGACATCCTTCAGGAAAATTCCTTCGGATCAATTGGACCAAGGATAGTGGAATCAAACATGTCATCCTGAGCAGCGTTGTCCCCAATCAGACCGGTAACCGGACATGAAGGAGTAGGTCCGGAAGCAGAAACTGTTTCCCCAAGGCCCGGATCCTCCTGAGTAGCCCCGGACCCCCCATAAACGGCATCACGAGCCCGAGCATAAGCCTTGGCTCTTGAGTCAGCAATCGCTTTTTCCAGGGGAATAATCCGATCCCAGGGGTTGGAGGAACGCGGCCCACCTCTCTCATAATAAGCAGGAACAAGGAGCTGCTCCCGAGTTGGCTGCTCCGGACCATTCAGACTGTTCTCCAATACAAGCCGAGCCATAAGATGCTCGAGGCCGGAGTCCACACACTCCTCCAAGGAACCAAGCAGCGAGAAGGAAATGTCATCCAGTTCACGAACAGATTCTATGTACCGGGCCTGGGCATCAGGGTTGTAGGCCTCAACATCGGACAAAGAACGCCCGGCCTGCCCATGCACAATCCCAGCCTCCAGCCCTTGCCTCATTCCCTCCTCAATGGCCAATCCAAGGCATTTGGCAGCAGGGCCTTTAAACTCCATGGATTCCTTGAACTTAAGAAATGACAACCTAAAACCGTGCTCAATCACCCAACGCTTAGCAGCAGCAACTTTGAGAAGATTGGGATACAAGTCTTGGTCCATATCCTGATCTAGAGCCATAATGCGGGCACCTTGCTTAGCCAATTCTCGGTCCACCCTCACTTGCTCAGCCTCGGACATATGGTTCAAATCCCTCCATAACACTTCCTCACCTTTAATCCTATCCAGAAGGGAATCGCGCACCTTCACCAAACCAACCACCTGCTCATCCAAGCTGGCAACCCTGTTCTTTAAACCATCCACCGTCCCCTCAAGCTCAGCCTTGTGGACCTCTAACCCAGCTATATTATCATTCTTTACCACAGCCTCCTCCTCAAGCTGCGACACGCGGTTCCGCAGCCGTTGGACCTCTCCAGCATCACTCTCCAACTCAAGTACCTTCTCCCTCAGACGAGCAATCTCATCATCCCGGCGCTGAACACGCCTCTCGAGCTTCTCCCGCTTCTCTATCTCGTACTCAAAACGGAGACGAAGCTCAGAACTCATACACACTTGCTGAGCAACGGACATGTTATACTTCTCCAAAAAATCATGGTTAGAAGTATTCCTCAACTCAGCCCAGTAACCCGGGGTAGCAACATTGTCAACAAAGCTCCGGCACAACCACGGATCATCCATTTTGAACTTATTTGGAACCACCCACTTGGGACTGTAAATATCATCACCCTTGTCTGTATCCACGGTTTGAGAATCGTAAAACCCAGCGGACATTTCCTCATCATGACCCCCCTCGTCCTGAGCAACAAAAGGACCAGCCGGTTTTTCCGCGGATGCCTCGGGGGAAGGTACGGCGTCCGGCCCAAAGGAAGCATCCGGATGGGGGGGGGCTTTCAAGGTCAGAAGATATAACATTTCTCCTCTTTCGAGTGACAAGATCTGTACTTGAATCATGAGCGGAATTGGATGGATCCTCCAGCTCAATAACAGGGACAGTACCGATGTTGGGAATAGCATTCCCAGAATCAACACTCGGCTTGTCAACAATCGGCTCTGCCAAGACATTGTCAGTTCTTTGCTCCACCATACTTTGGTCTGCCATATCCACCTCAATAGTCTCCTTCGCAACATTCTCATCAACAACTTTCGACACATCAACATCTCCAGAACCACCAACATCCACCCCGGTGGTATTACCAGGTCCCCTACCTTCCTTACGACCCCAAAGGCGAGGAGGACTTTTACCAGGTTTTGATTTTTTCTGCCCCGGCCACGGAATGGTTTGGCTGACCCTCTTCTTCCCAAGCTTTCCGGAAGCTTTAGCATCCCTCAGCTCATCCTCAATCGTACGGTCCACCAAAGTAATGGCAGCCGCAGATGGCTCAACAACTCGGCCAGAAACTTCCTCTGGAAGCGACTTCTCCCCCTCAGCAAGAGTGCGTTCCCCGACCTTTACCCGGAAAGGATCAGCAGACTTCACAATATCGAGCAGAGACATCTCTACAAAACAAAAAGGGGGGGGGGGGGAGTTAGAAAACATAGGAATGCATTGCAACAAGAAAATAAGACAAATCTAAGTAACCTACCCCGTCCGTCCGCGTCTCCCGGTCATCATATATCTGACTCAAACCTACAACACATAAGAAGGTCTCCGGATATCGATGGAACTTAGCCCGATAAGTATTCAAAGCTTCCAACAAACCCAGGTCTATGCCCTCGTCCGATGGAGGAGGATCTTTCTCCACCGAGACGGACGTATGCCACGGCACAGAAAGGGGAAAGACAGAGGAATCTACCCAGAAAAAACGTTCCCTCCAGTGCCTTAGAGAGTCAAGCCCCCCATCTGTATAACACACAGGGACAACTACACCCTTTCCCCCGCGACGCTTCTCAAAGGTTAACCACCCGTGGTTAATACCATTGCAATAAAACTTTCGAAATAACTGAACAGTTGGCACACCCCCGTGAGCACGGCAGAGAATTTCGAAGTGACTAATCCTAGCGGCACCTAAGCATGAAAGCTGGGATATGTGTACCCTAAAGTATTCTAACACACTCAGCAGAAACCTAGACAAGGGGATACGAAAATTGGCAAAATCGAAAAGACGGGTATACAGACCTATCTTCCCCGGAGGATTATCTGTGATAAGATCACCTTCCCCAGGAAGTTCAACCCCTAAATTCTCGTCTATGTGATACTTCTCACACAAAGATTGCAAATCTCTTGCAGAAAGTTTGCAAGTAACCGTATCTATGGTATCTACCATGTTTCGACAATAAAAAGTACAATGTGGAAAATAAGAGCCTAACCTGAGAACCCTAAACGGCAATGAAAGTGCAAAGGGAAGAAGATCTCTATACTCTCTTTGGTAAAAACACAGTAAAAGAATCAAAGGGAAAGAGTAAAGGGATATTTATACCCACGCAACAGAGCAGGGATTTGTTACACGTGTCCCCAATTTCAAATAAACGACCATGATTAAATCGAATGAACGGCTATGATGGATGCAAACAGATCAACGGTCAAGATGGAAAAAAGTCATATCAGTCAGAATACGGACGGACACGATCCGTTACGTTTACCCAGGACAGCTGTAAACCAACCAAGGACACGTGGCGCGGAAAATAAGCATTTGCAGAACCCGCGTACCAACCATTAAAAGTCTAGCACGCTTTTCCCACGGATCGTCAAGCATACTACACTGGGGGGACTTGATAACGTATAGCGCGTCCGGGTCCACTAAGCCCGGAGCAAACGCTAAACCACGGAGTCGGATACCCAGGAGCGGATTCGGATCCCCAACCGAGGTAGGGACACACGAAGCCGCGGATATCACTCCCTCCAGCAAAGGATGGACCACGTCCAAGCCAGAAATGGCAAAGAATCTTGTCAGCACTCCAACGGCTAACTCTTACAGACCTCATGCAGGGAAACTTTACAGTTCCCGCCCAGAAGCATCACTATCATTTATAAGATGCCAAGAAGGTGGGTTGACTTTAGGCTGCCCCGCCCAAAAGCGTCACAATCATGACGCAATACGCCAGGCAACTCGACAAGGTTCTCCTAAGTATAAATAGGAGGCATTTCGCCTCCCTCAGGGTAACATATACTACTCTCTCTCTACATACATACTCTCTCACTACGTATACTCATTCTCACACCCGAGGTCGACCGCGGAGTCCCCTCCCCGCGGTGAGGCTAACGGTGTTGACTATTTTCTTAGCCGATCAGCAGCAGTTCATTCCCAGTAATCCAAGATTGACACAAGCAAGAGATAATTCGGATCCATTTCCACCACAAACCCCATTCTTGTACTAACAGTTGTGGTATGTAGTAAATATATATCACACAATTAACATGAGTGTATATGCTCTCAACATAAAACATATTCCATGTCTATGCCTTAATTATGTTTTACTTATCTTCTACATTAAAAGATTCAATAAAACAATACTTATGTTTGTGCTAAGATACAATTTTAAGAATCATGATGCCCATATCTCTCATGTCACAATTCAAGTTAGATGTGTTTTAAACGATGAATCGATGACTCTTGTAGAAGAATGCCATACAAAAACGGACGAAATGTCCATTTTTAAGTGAAAAACAAACAAACGAACAAATATGTGGTTATCATCATACATCCATCAAAGCATGAAAAATAAGACTATATATGAGGCTAGGACCACATCAAGATAAAAGGTCGAAAATTCGATTGCTTTGGCGGCTTTGCGTACTAAAATGTCTTACATACAGGACGTGGAGAAGAGAATGATACTAGCTTCATACTCCAAAAGCTCAAATTCGAAAAGTGACATGTTATTTTCAAAGTGGTGATATCAATAATTATTAAAGCGTAATTGTTAAGGCGCAAAATTTTGTTTTTAATTAAAAAAAAAAAAAAAAAAAAAAAAAAAAAAAAAAAAAAAAACTGGCATGATAAGCTGTCGCCAATTATTTTGGGCCACAATATTGAATAGGTTTGATATATATCACATCATTTTTGTTAAGAGAAAAATAGTCAACTTTATATATTGCCTAAAATATGATATATCCCAATCGCATGCTAAACACAGCTAGATAAACAATGGGTCTGTTTAAGCACAAATCTGCTAGGCTACGGCTCCCACGTGCCATTCATCCTTGTCCCAAGCCTTGAAGCGTGCTACAAACAAGAAAGAACCCGTTAGAAAGAGTCCCGAGGCCGGAGCCTCGGAACCACCCTCCGACGGTCAAGTCAGTCCTCTACTATAAGTATGGAGGGATATAAGCATGGAGGGATGAACCCTCTAGTTGAGAGTAATTCTAGAGAGAGAAAGTAGAGAGAGGTAAGAGGTTTTGTGTGTGTTTACAACCACCAAGGATGGTGTATATATAATACCTGAGCTACTGTAGATGATGTCATCATAGGGAACATATTCCCTTAAAACCTGAGTGGTAGGTACACGTGCCCTTCATCCTGCCGTCCGACATGTGTCGTCCAGCCTTTGCCTTCCGGCATGTGTTGTCCTGCCAGTGCCGTCCAGCTAAACCGTCCAGCCAAGCCGTCCAGCCAGGCCGTCCATCCATGTCTTCCATCCAGGCCTTCTATCCTATGTCCTGATGGATCGAGTCTATCAGACCATATACGTCAACAGGGTCGTTTTAGACGATAAAACATATATGAGTTTTTGTCTAAGATTGTGGATGTAAGGCATGCCTTACTAAAAATGATCTTGTCAAAAATATTAGTCCTAAAGGAAATGTATCCGTATGTGCAACGTCTTCCTGTATGTATCGAGAATGTCTTGTAAAAAATGTTACTCGTGTATGTAAGCAAACTACATATAACAAGTGGGTTATCGACAGCTTCATTTGTTGTGGATCTTAGCGACATATATACCATGAGCCGTTTGTTAAAAGAACACAACGATATTTGTCAATAATGTTGGTTATTACAATCACAAAACTTTGGCCATACAGTCTAGCACCCTTAACCGGTAATAAACAAAATCGGTATGTGTCGTAGTGTTGTACTAAACTTTCATTAAATAAGGGAAGCAATAAAAAAGAAAAACGATTCCATTACATGGTACGAGTGTCTAGTAATAACATATGGACGATAGACAAGAAGGAAGCATGGAAAAATACCACATCCATAACTTTTTTCTTAAATGTTTAGACAAATTGTCAAACCTGAATACATGATATTTAAAGTTCTTAGGGAGTACACCATCATTAAAGTAACATGAGGTAGGATTTGACTACGTGCATAGACGGAACTTGACAAATTTAATTTGAAAAGTCAAACTCTAACATATTTGTTTTAGAGGTGTGAATTTACATTTTTATTTAACATTTGTATTAATAATGCCTAAAACTACAAAAAAGTAAAGGTTACCTAAAAATATACTCGTGGCTAAAATTTTGGAGGGGTCACACCCTCCCCCTCCGGGTCCTTACTAAGTTCCGTCCCTCACTGCGTGCATCTTACCACCTCACATTTGTTTTAGAGGTGTGAATTTACACTTTTATTTAACCTTTGTACTAATAATGCATAAAACTACAAAAAGTAAGGGTTAAAACATACTTGTGGCTAACCACAACCCCAACCCCCCCCCCCCCCCCCCCCCTAACTTTTTTCGTAAATGTTTAAACAAATTGTCAAACATGAATACATGATATTTAAAGTTCTTAGGGAGTACACCATCATTAAAGTAACATGAGGTAGGATTTGACTACGTCCATAGACGGAACTTGACAAATTTAATTTGAAAAGTCAAACTGTAACATATTTGTTTTAGAGGTGTGAATTTACATTTTTATTTAACATTTGTATTAATAATGCCTAAAACTACAAAAAAGTAAAGGTTACTTGAAAATATACTCTTGGCTAAAATTTTGGAGGGGTCACACCCTCCCCCTCCGGGTCCTTACTAAGTTCCGTCCCTCACTGCGTGCATCTTACCACCTCACATTTGTTTTAGAGGTGTGAATTTACATTTTTATTTAACCTTTGTACTAATAATGCGTAAAACTACAAAAAGTAAGGGTTAAAACATACTTGTGGCTAAAATTTTGGAGGGGCCACCCCCCCCCCCCCCCCCTTCTCCAGGTCCCTACTAAGTTCCGTTCCTCAGTGCGTGCATCTTACCTCCTCGTATCTGATCTAGCAGAATTGGAATTGTTGTATACTCTTCTTGTTTATGTGTACTTTTAGCATATTTATATGTACTCTTCATGTTTTCAAATACATTGAAGTGTTTTTATATCATGAAAAATATGTGATGAAACCTCTGATACGTGTGATAACAATTAACCAACATATGAAATACAAAGTGACGCAAATGAATACAAGCTAAGAAATGAAATAAAAATTCAGGGCCAGATAATAAGATTGGGCCAGACCACCAAATAATAAGCTTGGGTTCAACTCGTCATAAGCTTTTTATATGTGTTGTTTAAGGGGAAAAAAAGTCACACTATGATTTTTATTTTTTATTTATTTATTTTTTCTGAATGTCAATTGTTTTTTTTACACCATATATCACCTATCTTATAAAAATTTTCGGCGAGGCTTGAACTCACAACCTCTAAGTTAGTGGGCAACTAACATTATGATTGACCTGCATTTGCATAGTTTGTTCGTCATCGTAGTTCATCATGAAGATCGAGCTCAAATCTAGAAGGCCTAGATCCAAAACATGCATTATACATGAATAATCGTAAAAGTCAAATATTTATGTACCAAAAGGTATGCTGGAAACAAATATTATCTTCAAGTTAACATAATATCTATAACGAAGTCTTACACACAAACGGTTGCTTAAATGATCCATGATATACAAATAAGAAAAATGAACTTTATAATTGTGAGAATTAAACTCCATAGTTTTGAAGGAGTGTCTCATAAATCAATAGGTTGTTGAAACTATTTTTTAGATATGTGGTGTAAAGTCCATTTATCAATATAAACGAGTATATGCGCATAGCAATGAAATTTTATACTGCCAGATAGTTTTAGTAATAAAAAAGTTTATGAATTATAAACGAATAGTAATAATAATTTGATGATTTATAGATTAAATATAATGTTTTGAAACTTGGTTCGACCCGGGTGGTTCAACCTTTCCAGTCAATATAAATCGAGTCAACCAAACGGTTGGGTCGAAAAAACGGGTCAAATTAAACCTTGTCAACCCACCGTGTTTGAAGTGTCTCGGGTCAACCCGGTTTTCTATGTTTATTAATAGTTTCATTTTGGAACATATGTGTATCAATAGTTGAAATTGCTCATAACTAATTGTTTCAACATTTTTTTTTTCACAATTTACTTTTTGATTTTTCAATTTTCACTTTGACTATTTTTGTTTTATAGATAATATATGATATGTTTTGTGTAACAATATTATTTCATTTAGAAAGTATCATCCTATATTTATCCATATATTTTTATTAAATAATATTTAGACAAAAATACAGCGTTGGTCCCTAAAATCGCCAAAAAGAATCGCCGAGGCCCGAAACTTGTGATTTTCGTCGTTGTGAGTCCTTTTTCCAAGTTTTTGAGGCCGATTGCGTCATTTGACCCGTAATGCTCTTGTCAACCCCATTCCTTTCCGAACCATTTTGTCTTTAGTCCGAGGGCATAATCGTCATTTCTCAATTTCACTTATCTTATTAAAACATTTAGTCTAATAAAAGCTAAACATTTTCACCACTCATCCCTAAACTCTCATCTCTCACATAAAATGTTATCCTAAATATTTCTGATCAAATCTTAATAATGGTGCGTTGTGGTTGTGGTAGGAGGGCGGTAGTAAGGACTTGCTGGAAAACCGTAAACACCGGAAGGCGTTACTATTCATGTCTAGTTGAGGTGCGTTAATGGTTGTGTTTTTTCAGTTAAAATGTCACGTTTATAATTTAATCATGGTTTAAGTGTAATGGTTGTTTTAGATTAAAAGTTTATTTTCAAGTTATGAGTTTAAGATTCAATGTGATCCCCAACTCTTGATTTTTGGTTTTTAGGGATCAAGATATCCCATCAATGGATGGTACGATCCACCCATGCCACCGAGAGCAAGGGAGTTGATCCTCTACTTGTGGAAACACCTTCACCGGAATGAGGCGGCATTACAAGAATGTCAAGCCGACCTCATTGCTGAGACATTGGAGTCTATTAACGAGGGCGACAGGGCAAACGAGCTAGAGGCTGCTCACCAGGCATCCATAACTGATCTCCTTTTTGAGAAGGAGAAAGTTTGCCGTTTGAGGAATTTATGTGTATTCTCCTGGATAGTCATCCTTTTAGTTTGGCTATGGTTTATTAAGTGGCTTTAGAAAGTCACTGGTTTTTGTGTTTTTGATCCCTTCAAGAAAGTAGATGTTATATACAATAATTTGTTTTGTGTGTTTAGAAAGCTTAAATGTTGGTTGACTACTACAATATATTGACTTCATCTACTTTGGTCCTTGGCTAACAGTATAAATTTTATATTCATGTGCTGCCTTTATTGGTTTATTAGTAGGTCCTTGCCCAAAAAATGCATTTGCTTACATAAGTAGCCAGGCAAACATTATCCAATTCAAAACACATCCAAGTAAAATGATCAAAGATGGATGTATCAACATAAAATTGATCTGTTGTTGCTTATCCATTTATGATTCTTCATTTGTCTTTGTCAAAATAGAATAACATTATCCAACTCACAAACACAGATTCAAGTAAGATAGATCCAAGTATCAAAGATGGATGAAGTATCAACAATGGATGAACAGACACCACTTTCAAGTATGAACATAAACTTGCTCTGGTGTTGTTTATCCAAGTATGAATGCAAGCTAGTAATTGACTATTCAATAGTCAATTTTCATGTATAATGACAGTAATTGACTTTGTAAAAGTCAACACTTATAACTATCTGTATGAACTTGCAACAATATGTAGATATGGGTAAAGTGGCAAATGGATACATTTAAAACTAAATTATTCCCATAGACTAACATGAGATGATTTCTTATATAATGCAAATAGATATATTTCTAAATGCATAAAATTTTGTAGTCTACAAAGTTCAGAAACACACATTGTTTAAAGATAGAAAATATTGTCTAGGAATTACATATTCGATGAAAAAATTGTCTTTGAAATACTTAACACATTTTTTTTGTGGTGAAACCATCTTTGCTGCTATAATCTTCTTCCTAGTCCACAATTGTTTTGGAGAAACACCAGAAGCAACATCAACTTGAGTTCCAGATTGAGACTGGACCACACTTGGTTGAGAATGACTTTCAGACTGACCACAAGTTTCATGCACATGACTTTGAGATTGAGCATCAGTTTGACATTGAGATTGTTCATTTGCTTCAAAGTTGTTACCTTTAACCTTTGTCTTCTTTTTCGATGAAACTTTTGGCTGGGATGAACCTGTTTTTTAAGACTGATGGGTACTGCCTTGACTTCCTGTTACACCTCCTAGCCCAAGACGTGTTTTCTTGTTGTGTCCAACATTGCCACAAATACCAAAAACTACATTCCTACTAGACTGTGACAACTTACTATCTTTATCATTATCATCATTTTCATTAAAAGCCCTAATTCTTTTCTTTCATGGCCTACCCAATGGTTTATGATGTTTAGGTGGAAGAATGATTGTAGGCACATTTGACTTTTTCCAATGTCGATTACGATTTATGGGCTGGATGGTGTGTTTGTAAGTTTCCTCCAAAGTCTTAAGCAAGTAACATGGATGAACCCATGATTCTACACATCCTACTTGCATTCCATTGAACCTCATATACCAATTGGTAGCAACATCATGTTTACATGGCATACCTGTAAGCTCCCATCTTCTACAAGTACAAGCCCTACCTTCAACATTCACAAAACACTTATCTCCCCATCCACTAACCTGATAGTTATCTCTTTCAGTCCGTAAAACAATGTACTTATAAGCCTCTTTCTTAATCAAGTCTAACATGTGTATTGCCTTTGGTGTTAATGGTCCGACACACTTCTCAATTACATGCACAACATTCACTATTCTATTCATACAATATTCTCTTACGTATTCTAAAGGAGTAATTATGGGTTGGTGCCTACCTCCCACTAGTTTCTGATCAAACACTTCACACATATTATTAAGTAACACATCAGAATGAGCTCTCCCTACACATGTATAGAACATGTTTTAGTAATACAGACAACGATGTTTAACAATGTTGAACAATAAAAGATGTACACTTAGACAGAGATTTGGTTGGTACATGAAAATGCGACCTTGACCAATGGATTGGTGGTATATTACTTAACCAATCATGGGCAGGTTCGCTTAAACTATTGAATGCAAGCATTGCTGCCTCAAATTGTTGGACGGTTGTTGATGCTGCACATTTCCACAAATGTTCCTTGTAGGCTCTAGTATTCCGTTGCAATTTCATATTCTCATGGATGTGCCTCAAATAGAATATGTGTTCTACACTAGGGAATACTGCTACTAAAGCTGGAATGATACCCTGCACAAAGGAACATCTATTTATTACTAATAAAAGTATCATTTATCATTAATGTAAGTGAATATAATCAACTATTGATGTGTGCTTATTCACACATCATTTTTAGGCCTTAAATCAGACCAAATACACCAAATACTAACCAAATATGCCAAGAGAATGCGTGTTTTTGTATTTGTGTATGTGCAGGTATGGATATGTGAAAAATGAACAAAAACAAAGCCAAAACCGACAAAAACGAGCACGAGATTGGAAAAGGTCAAAAGTCGGAGCCGGGGAAGCAAAATGATCAAAGAAAGCTTGAAATGTCAATGGAAGTCCTCAGAGATTCACAAAATTACGTAATTAGTCCCTGGACAAAGTTTGGAAGAAATGACACATTCAGTCCCTCATCTTTAAGGAAATTACAAAAATGGTCCTTTGAGCAATATTTGAAGTAAAGTCAAGAAAGGTCCTCCATGATTCAGAGATTTACAACATAAGCCCTTGGAAATTACATTGGTGGATTTACAGATTTAGTCCCTATGGTTTGCATAATTACAACATTGGTCCTTGAAAGTAAAACTACTAATCCTAAAATAACACCAAACCGGATCCAAGAAAAATATTAACCCAAAATCTCGTCAAAGCCCACCACACAACAACAAGCCCATCACCCCTTATCCCTTGAAACCCGGCCTGCACCCATCCACCCAAGTCAAAGACCCGGTCAAACCTTTTTAATAAAATCCCAAATAAAAACACCTGCCCCCCCCCCCCCCCCAATTCCCTTTTTAACCCAGAAAATCTACTGTTCCTAGAACCCTAGGATTAACCGTACACAAATTAACCCCCTCGTACAAATTATTAACCTATGATTGATTGATTCTAGAAGAACTGACGTATGACAAAGAGTGTCAGGGACACGTGGTCCAATAGAATCACACACGGAGGATAGGTCACATCAATCATTCAATCCAAGGGTGGATATTTATGCGTTTGATGAAAGCAAGAATGAAGGGAACTGATCAACGCAAAGAAACACAAGTCTAGAAGCTTCTACTCAAACCCTAGCAGGCTCTTCCTCAAGTATAAATACCTCATCTCAGTCACAGATGTGTGTGTAGTTTTTTTTTATGAGTAGTAGTTTTGTAAAAGGTTTAAATCAGTTTATGCTTTTGATGAGGTGAAAAATGATCCATTTTTAAGGGGTCATTTAAGCCCGGAATTGAATTTATTTGATCAAATATTGCCCTAAATCGTTCCTTTTGTGATTTTAGGTACTTTTGGAGTGAATTCTAAAAAAGGAAGCATTTTGGACGTTTTTGGAGCATAAAAGTGAAGAAAACGGCAAAGTCTTAATTTTCCTTGCTGGGAACAGTACCTGACGGCCTCACCAAATTCTACATGACGGCATCAAGAGTAAAACAAGAGGTGAAGCGGATAGAGTACGTGACGGTCCAGAGAGTTTTTACACTAGGGCATGACGGCGTCACCATAGGCCGTCATGGTCCCTTTACACGTGACGGCCCAGAGGAAAATTGCTCTTGACGGCGTCAGATCTGGATCTAGGCAATCCGATATTATTATGGGCGGCGAGTTGATGGCGTCAGATTTATCTTCTTGACGCCGTCACGTTGGAAAATCTATATATAGTTTTGTAATTTTCATTCATTAAGAGAGGACAATTAGAGGGATAACTTGGAGAAACCCTAGCACGATTTTATCAGTATTTTCAAGGGTTTTTACCCTTTGAAACCTTTCATGTTCAATTAAGATAAGTATCCTTTCAATTCATTCAATATGTCTATGTGTTGTTTGAATATATCTTACGCTTGTCTTGATTTTAACATGCTAGGCTAGATCTCTTGTGTGTTTGCTTAGATGTAGTGAAACCTAGATGTTGATTATGGGTTGATTGCTTGTTTATAGTTGTTACGGATGAATGATTTCGATGTTAGGCTTAAGAAAACTGGCAGACTTCCATAGGGTAACTTGCTTGAACGTCGTAAGAAACATGAACCAATGCGTACTAGGTTTTTATGGTTGTATTTAATGCATGAGCGAATTCTAATGATCCCACGTTAGGAGCTTCTTGCAGGCTCGACATAGGAGTGAAGTAGGAGCTTATAGAGTTGGGGAAGTACGTACGCCACCCCACGATTGGTATTAAGGAATATAACCCGTCATCCACGCAATTGTAACAAACTATTAACCTGTAAAAGATATCTAGGGAGTAATGAAATCTAAGTAAACACAATTCTCTCATTTATTGTTCACACCACTAGTTTAATTAGCTTTATTTACATTTTTGTTATTTTATTTTAATTGCATCTTTAGTTATTGGGTTAGTTGATTAGCAACTAATTCCGCCCACTCTTCCAAAACCCGAGATTTTAATTGCTTTTATAAAAATATAAAAATACAAAAAGAATCATCCCTCACCTTTAGACTTAATTTTTAGGCTTTCTAATCCTAGCGACACTATTCCTGAGTTGAACGATCAATCCTTCGGTACTTGTCACTATACTATACTACAACGATCAGGTACACTGCCTGGTGGGGGTTGTAAGCTTCTCGAGATCCGTTGAGAGGTAAAGCCTGGTGCAATTCTCACGCATCAGCTTTATTATTGTAATTTCCTTTAAACTTTGTACGCCAATTTTCATTATTAATATAATTTAGTTTTTTACAGCTTATTGTCTTAAATTTCCTTTTAGTTTAAATTCCATTGTTCACTTATTAATTAGTTTTAGTTTTCTGTTTTTAGTTCATTTCTTTAATACATTTGAGTTCCTGTTTCTGTTTTCAATTATATTAAAAATCCAAAAAAATAAAAAAAAAATCAGAAAAATAAAAATATTGTTTCAATTTAAATTTAAGCTTCAAATAAGCTTTGTTCTGTTTATATAAGCTCATATCACCTTCATAATAGCTTTTTGTGAGCTTATCTAGTCATTTTCTCTTATAATTCAAATAAGTCAAAGCAAGTCAACTGTTAGCTTATTTGGAATTAAGGCAGCCAAGGAGGAGTCATGATGAGGCGAAAAATGATCCGTTTTTAGGGGGTCATTTAAGCCCGAGTCCGAATTTATTTGATCAAATATTGCCCTAAATCGTTCCTTTTGTGATTTTAGGTACTTGGAGAGTGAATTCTGGAAAAGAAGCCATTTTGGACGTTTTTGGAGCATAAAAGTGAAGAAAACGGCAAAGTATCAATTTTCCATGCTGGAAGCACTAGGTGACGGCGTCAAGAGTTACACCCTGACGGCGTCAGATAGCAAGAATAAAATACCGTGGTTGATGACGGCGTTACCAAGGCCGTCACCAAGGCCGTCACGTGTAAACTTGTCAAAACTTGCGCGCGGAGTAGCTGATATTGTTTTGGTCATAACTTTTGCATACGAACTCGGATTTAGGTGATTCAAAAGCCCACGCGAAGAGGACGAAGAGATATACAATTTGGTGAAAAAATAGTCTTGACGACATCAAGAGTACGGGCTGACGCCATCACGAAGGGCCGACAGAAAACATGCCTATAAATATAACTTCATAACTTCACTTTTTGTAAGCCCTAAACCCTAAAGTCGATTCCTGGGTTTAGGTGGGTGTTTTTCCAGCAACTTAGAGGGTTTCAATCACTCCATAAACATCATGTATTGGTTTGATGATTCTATCTCAACTATGTCTTTCATTAGTCTTGTTGATTGTCTTTCTTTGATTATGTTTTGCTAATTCACCTTGTGTCTACTTATGATTATGTGAAACTTGTATATAATTGATTAGATCTCATTGATTTCTTGTTGATGTTGTGTCTATCTCCATCAATTAAGGCGTGACAACTTCAATAGATCTAGTTGGTTTAGTTTATAATCCTTGTTTCCTATTGATTCTTGTTTTGATTGTATGATTTATATGTTAGGCTTAAGAAAACTGGCAGATCTCCAAATGGTAACATGCTTGAACGTCTTAAGAAACATGAACTGAGGCGTACTAGGTCTTTATTGGTTGTATTTAATGCATGAGCCACTGTTTACAATCCCTATAGTTGTGCTGGGCATGGTGTAGGAGGAGATAAGAGCTCATAGAATTGGGGAGTTATGTATGCCACCCCATGAATGGTATTAAGGAATACAACCCGTCAATTAAAACAAGGTTACAATTCAATAGGTAGGATTGGATAGCTAGCAAGGAGTAACATATCATGGGTAGACATGCTTCACTTATCTTGTAGAACCTTAGTTTAGTTTTCTTGTTAATTAGTTTAAATAGTAGCTTTTGGGTTAGTTGATTAGCAACTAATTCCGCCCACTCTCCCAATACCCGAGACTTTTACTTGCTTTTCATAAAATATAAAAATACAAAAAGAATCATCCTTCACCTTTGGACCTAGTTAGATTAATTTCAATCCTAACGACATTATTCCTAGCTGAACGATCAATCCCCCGGTACTTGTCACTATACTATACTACAACGATCAGGTACACTGTCTGGTGGGGGTTGTAAGCTTCTCGAGATCCCTCGAGAGGTAAAGCCTGTTGCGATTCCCACGCATCAAGTCACTTGGCCTGTCAAAAGACAGGCAAGCTTAGTGAATCCCCCTCTGTTCTGCTGATGGGGAATTGAGTTTGTAAGTTTCACTTATTTAAATTCATTTTTGCATAAGTAGCTTAATAGTAGTTTAACTCATTTAATACTGCTTATTTCTGTTTATTTTCATAATATATTAGTTTGTGATAGCTTATTTGGTAATTGCACTCAGTTTCATTTGATTTGGATTGCTTACTGTTTCATTCATCTGTCATAAGTTGGATTTGTTATCTGTGTTTGTTTTGCATCTGAGATCTGTGTTTCTGAGTGTATTGGGATTTATTGGATATATAATAGTACCTAGGTTGAGTTTGGATTGATTTGAGTTTGATTTAAGTGGAATTTAGAGGAGACAGTCATTTTAAGGAGTGTTTGGATTATGGTATTGTGCTGAGTAAATTGGTCATACAGAGGTTATAGTGAGTTTTGACACAATACTTAGAGTAATATTAGATTGTAGCTTGCATAATAATGGTAGTCATTTCATAAAAAGTCAAGTTATCTTTGATTCACAAGTATTAGCATAACAGTTAGTGATAGTAGGTTGCATATTCATCATAGTGGTTGCATAAGTAACAGATCTAGCTCATTTTATTCATACAACATCTTTTCATAACATTTACAGTCAAATTTGAGTAATAAAAAAATCATTTGAGTCAAAGTCTCTTTGAAAATAAAAAGTCAAAACAAGTGGGAGCTCAGTTTTTGGTCCAAAGTTTGAGTGAACTTCTAGTTTTCATTAATCATTGGAATTGCTTGTGGTTTACTGATTTTTGAAGCCTATTAGTTAGTTAATCAAATTCAAAAAGAAAATTATGATTTGCATTTCATTTGCTTATTGAAAAGCACTTAGAAATTGCCTGTTTGAGACCAATTGTCCCCTGCACACCAGTTTTTGACTAAACTTCTAGGCTACTTTTAGTTCATTAAATTGGTTCTAGCACCTGCTCTTTTGGTGAAATTGTAATCTCAGGTGGATAGTGAGTATTTTGCCCCTATAATTTTCCTATAAGCTGTTATGAGCCAAACAGTAGTTACAAAGCTTATTTTCAACTTTTTAAATTTTTCTCAAGTTTAGAATATTATTTTAGAATTTCCCTGAATTTTTTATATTTTTCTGAGTCCATTTACTATTTTTTTTCTATTTAATTTTCATTTTTATTCAATTTTTAATACATTTTAAATACCAAAAATTCCAAAAAAAATCAGAAAAAGCCTAGAAAAATCCAGAAATATTTTAGAAAATTATTTTCAGTTATTTTAGATTTTTAGAAATTAATTTTGCATTTTTCCCATTTATTTTCTATTTTTTATTAATTTTTAATTAGATTTAATAGTTTTAAATTCCTAAAAAATACATAAAAAGGCAAAAAAAAAATAGTTTTCAGTTTTAAAATTACTTTTTAGTTATTTTATTATTTTCAAAATTTATTTTGCATTTTTCTCACCTTATTTGCATTTTCTTTTAATTTTTAATTAGTTAAATTAGTTTTTAATTCATAATAATTAATAAAAAAGTCAAAAAAATATTTTTCTTTTTCTCAAAATTTTCTTTTATCATTTTTAACCTTTTAAAACTATTTTCAAGTCCGTAGGAGTAGTGTAGCTTAAAATTCACTTTTTTATTTCGTACGTTTACGTTTAATTCGCGTTTTAGCTTACGTTTTTCGATTATACGTCACGTTTTTGGTTTAATTTGTTGAAATACGTGCTTAAGTGATTATTTGTGCTTCATTTACTTATTCATTAGTGTAATCTCATCAAAATCACTTTTTACCACTTTCACGACACGTTTCACGAATCGGGAATTCGAAATTCCATTCACCCTTCATACGGACTACGACCTCGGGTTATCCGTATTTCTTTGCGGATTTCTTGAGTTATACTTATACTATATTATAATATTGATTTGATTTTATCACATCAACTATAAATTAACATCACCTTTTTTTTGTCGCTGATAAAAGTGTAGTTTGAATTTGGCCGCAAGTCAAGATCATCTGCTAGACATTCAAGAAACCAAGTCCATGAATCTTTGTTTTTAGCTTCAGCAACAACTTCTGGAAACTGACTAGATTGTCCCAAAGTATTGACTTCCAAAGGTGGTTGTGTAACTTGACTTAAATCCTCTACCACAGGCTTATTAACAATGTTTTCTAAGAACAATTTTCTTGAGCAATATGGAACAATAGTAAGAGCTGCCTTCTTCTTTGTTGCATCCACATCAGCAATAACTGTCCTAATTTACTTTGGTGACAATTCATCAACATCCAGTCTTGTCTTACCATTTTCAACATAAACTTCTATCATCTTATGGTTATCAAAAAGATCTTTCAATATTTGTAAATTCACAGTCTTACTTAAGCTATACAAACCATCATCTAAATTACTACCAGACTTCACAAAGTAATGGTAATGTTTTTGACCTAGCTCGTAACCCAATTCATACATAAGAACATCCAACTCTTCAACTGACACACTATCAACATCAACCAAATTAACTAAAGTTTTCATATCTCCATCGTATATTCTACCATTCCATTATTTAAAAATACCATTTTGATGAACCTTCATGCTAAATTACTACCAGACTTCACAAAGTAATGGTAATGTTTTTGACCTAGCTCGTAACCCAATTCATACATAAGAACATCCAACTCTTCAACTGACACACTATCAACATCAACCAAATTAACTAAAGTTTTCATATCTCCATCGTATATTCTACCATTCCATTATTTAAAAATACCATTTTGATGAACCCTTATGCTAAACATATTAGATCTACCACCTGAAACATATCAATAGAACAAAGCACATTAACAAACCTTAATTGCAAAATAAAATATACCCCTATTAGATATTCCATCGATTATAACAACAAAACGTACCGTATTTCTTCTTAGCAGATTTGTATAAAACGATATTATCAACTGGATAACCTGGATCTCTTCTTACTTTCCATAAAGTAAAATCCATGTTATGAATTATGAATAATATGGAACTGGTTTTTTGATATGCAATGAGGTTTGTGAATTGTGATAATTCTTGTAAAAAAAGTTTTGGGACGAAAAAAAAGACAGTCTAGGTGTTTATGGGGTGGGAATAGGGATATGACATGTGGAAATAATACAGTCTTGGTATAGCAAAGTTGCGAAATGACGATTATGCCTCGGACTAAAGACAAAATGAAACGGGGTTGACCAGAGTATTATGAGTCAAAGGACGCAGTCGGCCTCAAAAACTTGAAAAAAAGGAATCACGACGACGAAAATCACAAGTTTCGGGCCCCAACGATGTTTTTTTGGCAAGTTTAGAGACCAACGGTGTATTTTTGTCTAATATTTAAATAAAAAGTAATTAAACGAGAAAAATCTCTGCTCTATTACTATTCATTTTAAGCAAATTTTTTTAGTAAAATTTTAAATAAACAACTTTTTATGTAACTTTATAAATTATAAATCTAAGGTCACTACTTATCAAGCCAAATTTAAATCTCGCCCCGAGGCTAATGCCCATTCAAACACATATAATGATGAGTTATAGGGTTTGCACACCACTTACCCTCCTATTTTTTGCTTTATTTACAGTACAACAAGACCGTTTTTAATGTTTTTTATTCTGTATAATTTAACTTTTACTATTTTAACTTTATGGTTTCTGTTTCATGTTTTTTCCCGATAGTTTTACTCACTTTATTAACAAAATCAAGACGGTTTTTTTAGTTTTCTGCTCCGTATATTTTGTATTTTAATACTTTTAACTAATCAAACTTTATAATTTTTGATTCATTTTTTTATTTCGCAATTTTATAGTAAAAACAAAATTATAATAAAAGAAAAAAATAATAATGGTGTGCAAATCCTATGTTAGTAGTGTGTGAACCCACAACCTTATAATAAAACTTGAAACATTATTTCTTCGCCAAAAAGATTTAATTCGAGATGGATGCGACAAGCGGGCATAAAGAAAACACAGTGTATGTTTTCTATTCTTTATCCTATTGCGACAAGCGGGCATAATGAAAACACAGTGTATGTTTTCTATTCTTTATCCTACTAATAATGCTCTACACTTTCTTTTCCGTTTATTTTAGATCCTCTTGAAAATAAGGAACCTAATGGGTTGGGGAGTTTTTTTATGAGAAGAAAATAAAAGGGTAAAATGTCAAAATAGTGCCTAAACTATCACGAAATCGTAAAAATAGGACCGAGACAAAAAGTCACGCAAAAAAGCCCCTAACGTTACGTAAATTTGCAAAAAAGCCACCGAGAACCATTTTCCGTTAGTTTCCTCGTTAACTGCTTAGTCATCAAAGGTAGTTTCGTCTTTTTATCCCTTTCCCGCCAATAACTTCAATTGGCAGTGTTTTGTTTTACAAATTTAGTCCTTTAGAACCATACTTTATATACGTGGCTCAATTTCTTCCAAGCAGAACATTAATTTCACAACTAAAGATCTTGAGAATGGTTAAGCTTTTGCAAAATTGTGCACGCAGTACCCCGATACCTGATTTAGGAATCCTTTATAGTAAGAATACTCTGTTCCATTTTAATGTTTTCCATTTAAACTTGTTATTGTTGTCGGATGTAATTGATGTTTTACATGTTCCACAGATTTGAATGAAAAGGTGTTTTCTTTGCAAATCCATCAAAATGGTGAATTTACCTCAAAACCAGGAAGAATGTATCTCTTTAGAGATACAGATTGGTTTGACGGAATTCACTCTGACATTTTTTTCCATGGAATTATTGGACGAAATGTTAGAGGATTTAGGTTACTCGGATAGTACCCTTATGTTTACTCACTTTAGGATACCTGGGGAGTCACTGGATGATGGTTTGCTACCACTAAAGTCTGACGAAGATGTGAAGACACTTGTGGAGTATGTTCCTATATTTACACAATTGGAGTTGTATATTGAAACCGGTGTTTCAATTGTTGAGTGTGAGATGATGGATCGAATGATGACTAAGGGCAAAGGTGTGGTGATAGAAGAAATAGTGGATGATGATATGAATGAGGCTGCTGGAAAGGGTGTTGATGGTGAGACTGGAAACAGTGGGAAATTACTATTGTTAGAGTGGCATAAAGAGTAGCATAAGACAAGACAACCTGAGAAGGCTGGACCTGTTTTTTATACTGATTATGACAGTGACTTCCCACCAGCATTTTGTGCCAAAAAAATGATTGCAGATCATACAAAAAGGATGAGTGATGAGTTTCAATTCAGAAGGTTACTGGAAGAGATTGACCAAGACTTTACTGTGGAGGATTCAAGTGAGGAGTCTATAGGTTTGCTCGATTTTTATGATCTCGATTTTGATGATGCGTATTGATTGGCTCCAAACGGTCAACCTAATTGACCAGGTGAATGGTCAACTAAGTCAAACAGCCTAAGAGTCAATCTCCGTGGAAGTACAGGGTTTCCCCGGGTCGTTATGTCCCGACAAGGTGTGGATGGTATAAAAACGGGTTTGTGATCGGGTGAATTTGGACAGGAAAGGGGTATATATGGGTTTGAATGATTACACTAAGGAAATACGAATGAAAATGATTTAAACAAACTCTATTAACAATAACGTGAAACCTAGTTAACCTAAAACGTAATCTAAATTTAAAATTAGAGTTTGCTCATAAATAAGCAGAAAAATAAGCCAAAAGGGCTTAAATAGAAGCTATCATTTTTTTTTTTTTTTTTTTTTTTATTTTTGGTTTTTCTTTATTTTACAAACTACTTTTACTAACGTAACCTAAATTTAAAAACGTAAAGTTATTTAAATAAAAAGCGAGTGCGCATAATAAAATGTGAATTTTAAGCTACGTTAACCCTACGAACATGAAAATTATATTTTTACGATCCTAACGATAAAAGAAAATTTTAGAAAAAAGAAAATTATTTTTTAGACTTTTATATTTAATTATTTATTAATTAAAAACTATTTAAACTTAATTAAACTATTTAAACTAATTTAATTATAATAAATACTAAACTAATTTATAAAATTATAAAACATTTTCTAAAAATACATTAAAGTTACAGTAACTTAACAAAAATATAAAAAATCCTAAGTTCTAATAAATAAGCTATTTTTATAATTAATTAGTTATTATTACTTAAAACCTAATTGAAACTATTTTAATTATAATAAATAGTAATCTAATTTCTAAAATTATGAAATTTTTTATATGATTACTTAATGCTGACAGAAAGTTGATAAAAATATAAAAAGTTAAACAAGCTTATAAATAAGCAGGAAATAAGCTAAACTATCTAATTAAGCTAAAAAGGGAAATAAGGGTTAAAACTATTAATTGTGTAAGAATAAACGAAAAAAGACCCAAGGGCGCATGGTAAGAGTGTGGTGTGTTGAGTCTGTGAGCATGAGGTCCCAGGTTCGACCCATGCTTTTTGCACTTTTTATTTTTGTTTTTCTTTTTGATTTTCTCTTTTACAAAACTAAGTACCAACAATATAAAGCCAACTTTTGTGAAAAATGCTTTTATGAAAAGCTCATAATAAGCTTATACAAGCTGAAAATCTCAACAGTGTTGAGATTATGATCTTAAGTGGGCATATTGAGATAAGCAGCCAACAAGCACCAAAATAAGCCACACCAATTTAGTAAATCAGCAAATAAAGCTTAAACAAAAAAAAAAAAAAAAAAAAAAAAAAAAAAAAATCTAACAACAACATCAAATAATTTCAACAATTCTACAACAAGGTGGGCAAAAATTAACAATCTCAGTTGACTAAGAACCAATAGCAGCAGCAGTTGCAAATATGCAAAACACAACTTCAAACACATGCAAACAACAATATTATAACAATTAAAAAGCTAAAATGAAGCAACCATGCAAAGATCAAACAAGCTCAGGTGAACTGAGACCTTAGCAGGAACAGTGGTAATGGGTGATTTTGAGGGCAAAAATAAGCTAAGTTTAAGTGATGTGAGACCCTAAATAAGCACTGAACTAACAAGCTACCCTGATAAGCTTTCCAAAAAGCTAATGGGTGGGTCCTGGGTCCCACAAATGAGGTCAGGGTGACTCCTAGAAGGCTGGTAAAAACTTTGGTGCAGAGGAGGTGGTCTCCCTGCAAGTCCAAAGAAGCCCATCCATAAGCTACATGTAAAATCTTAAAATTAAGCAAACATGGTACTTCACAAGTTAAGCTGGTAGAGCTTAACTTGTGAAAAACTCATACTCTAATTCCAAACACACAAATCAGGAAAAATCACTCTAGATTGGGGAAGAACTAAGAATCATGCATTTTGACTTTTTACTTTTAATGAAGAACTTTGACCAAAATGGATTTTAATTGAATCTAATTTACTAAAAATGAAATATTATGTTAATTTGAAACTAAATCTACCTATATTAACTAGTTCTAAGTTGATTTAATGATTATGAGGTCTCAAAATTCATACAGTTAAGCTGTAATGAATCCTAAGATGGTTTTGACTTTTTTTTCTGAATGAACTAAGTATTTTATGACCTATTTATCCTATATGACCCTAATGTAAGTTTTACTAACTGATTTCAGTGAACAATACTAACTACAACCTAGGAACCAAGGCTGATCCAAAAACCCCTTAAGGGTGGATCTGTGAAGGACTTAAGTGAGTTAATGGAAATTTTAGTTAATCCAAGCACACAAAGATGTTCACTAGGCTAAACTAAGCTAAGATAAACAATAAGCAACTAGAAATAAACCCTATAACAGAGCTAAAATGAGCAGTTAGTACAAGATATAATTTAAGCTGAAATTAGAATTTCAATGAGGAAAAGGGATGCTGACCTCAGGACAAAGGCATAAAGCTCATTTGAGCTTATTAACAACCTACTAAAACTTATTAAAACCACAAACACCCTTCCTGAATCAGCTAAGCCTTCATGAGCCTTTGTTGACTTTTGTTGACCAATTGGACATTATGAGATAAAACAGTGACAATGGAGCATAAACTCACTAAAAGCCATTGTTTTAGCTTAAATGAGCTTATGCAACAAGAATAATAGCTTAAAAACAGGTTATGTTTATTTGAGGACTCTTTTATGCATAAAAGTAATTTGCACAGGGATTAAAGGAACAGTGGAATTTTATTAATACAAGAGCTGGAATACAGAATTCTTTAAGGATTACAAACTAATTAAAGAAGCTTGATTAAACTAAAAAGTACATTAACAGAAATAATGACCTAAAAATTACTCTAAAATCTACTATTAACTACTACTCTCTCTTCACTGCATCCTTGGCCTTTTATATTGACGAATTAGGGTTTAGGGTACACCCTTGACTTTTCCCAGCACTCATATCAACCATAGGATGATCACCTTTTAATCTTGACCCTTTGATTCACTTTGGCGCCAAAATGGTTTTTGGATTTTTCCCTTTGATAACTTGATGCCAGAGGTATAAAACTTGGACTGTGGTGTTTGGCATGAGTAGGGGTGATGATGGAGGAGGGGGAAGTGGGGTGGTTATGATGAGGAGCAGGGAGTAGTAGGGATAGTCACGGGTTGATGTTGGGGGAGGTGGTCAAAGTCTTTGACCTGGGTGAATATTAAAACGGGGGGGGGGGGGGGGGGGGAGTAATTGGTGGTGGGATTGGGCTGGTTGTTTGTGTGTGGGCTTGGGTAGTTAATTGGGTGGGTTTGGTTTTGTAACATGGGTTTAGTTTTTGGTTGTAGCTAATTAAATCACAAGGACCATTTATGTAACTTCTGAAAATTAGGGACTAGAAATGTAACTTTCCCAAATTCATCATAGGGACCTCATTAGCCAAGTTTCAATAGTACAAGCATTCTTTTGATATTTTTAAAATTTGAAATCCCGGGGACCATTTTTGCCAAATTTCAAACTCCAAGGACCAATCTTGTAATTTTCCAAAAGGTTCCACCCAAGGATCATATTTGATAAATTTTGATTTTTAAAAGCCTTGGGTTGACTTTTCTTTCATAAAAAACGCTCAGGGACTAGTTTTGTCAATTTATGAAACTTGAGGGACTGAAACTGCCAATTATGCAAACTTTGTTCGTTTTTCATTTGTTTTTAAACATTTTGCATCTAAAACATATAAAACACAATTCCTGGAATAATTTCTGTATTTTGATGCATTTCTGAGTGTTTTTGGATGTTTTGGCAGTTCAGATACGATAAAAATGATGAGTATTTACACACTCATCACGTATTATGATGACACAAGTGATGAAGAGGTTGCTCAAGAATGGCATGATGATCTATACCATTTAGTTGATGTACCTGAACCTGAAGAGATGAATGCGATTGAAGAGCCTCAAGAGATTAGTGACATGTTTGTTGAAATAGATCAAGCATTGGATGAACTTGATGACGTTGTTGCAGCTGGAGAAGGAACAGAGGTGTATGCTCTTTATGATGAACCGATTAGTTTTAGTTTGCTTCCACTTGTGGATGTTGATGGTGTTGATGGTGATGATGGTGAACAAAGAGTTCGTGATGAGGATGTGATTCTAGATGAGCAGTGTGATGAAGTAGTTAGAGATGGTGAATAAAGAGTTTGTGATGTGGCTGTGATACCAGATGATCAGTGTGATGTAGTTGTTGGAAATGGTGAACAAAGAGTTTGTGATGTGGCTGTTATACCAGATGATCAGTGTGCTATAGTAGTTGGAAATGAGGGATGTATATCAGTTGTTGAAGGAGGTGTGATTAAGGACAAAGTGGTTGCTAAACAAGGAGATGAGCCACTTCAAGTGCTTGAAAAAAATGGAGTTGGGCAAGATGGAATGCTTGCAGAGGACAAGTTTAGAGACCAAGGAAGATCAATCAAGTGGCGAAGACTGATGGCTGACAAGAAACCCAAGGATGATGCTGACAAGGAACCCAAGGATGATGCTAAATAATGGTTATGCTTTTATGTTTAGCTCAATAATTTGTAGAAGATTATAACAATATTTAATTTCTTAAAGTTTATCTATCGGTTATGTAATCTTAACTAGGGTCAATGGTTGCATAACATTTTATCGAATCTAATGGAATCCAAAAAAACTAGGCAATTTTGGGATGTGTATGTTGGAAACCCAAACGTTTAGCATTTATTACCCAAACACGCCTAAAACACATTTTCACATGTAATTATCACGCCTATTTATATGCTATGACCTAAGTAACTTCCTCATTCATCTACTAAACAAACACAGTAAAACATAAACAAAGGAACAAAAGAATGTTTCAATTTGTGCTTCTTCAGGAACTTGCAGCGGCTGCTAACTCAAGTGAGTTACCATACCAGATGATTGTGTATTTTGATAGGGAGACACAACGTGATGTCAAGTATTCGAAAGATCTGTTTAAGGCATATCAAGAGTTGCTTAATATTGTTATTCAAAGGAACAAGTACAAGGTTGAAAAGGAACTTATGCGTCCCTCGATGTAAAACCTGTTGATATAAATAATGCCTAAAAACATTATTAACATATATCGATATCTCTATATTTTGATAATCACAAAACGTAAACTCATTGAACTACAAATTATGACGTAAACAAGTATTTAGTCGTAAATATTTGCTTTAGCATCCATATCACTTAAGGTATGAATAAACAAAGTGTTTAATGCATTTTATGATCAAAGGAATTTTTATTTTTACAAACTTTACATTTTATTAAAGTGGGACAAACATTTTTAAACTTACACAAAACATTTTTGTATTTATAAGAAATATTTTATTCAAAATAAATATTTTGAATTCAAATTTCAACCCGAAAAACGGCTACATTCTTCAGGAAAAACCTCCCCCACAAAAAGACAAAAAATCTGAAAAAAAAAAAATATTTTTTTCTTAGGCGGCCCCCTTAATTATATTAGGCGGTCCCCTTAATTATTAAGGGGACTGGCACCCAATTAAGGGGACCGGCCACGCTCCCAAACAGTATTTTTCTCCCTATAAATACTGGTTCATCCCACAGAATTTTCTCACCTTTTGCACGAAAATTTTCAGTCCTAATCCTTTCAAAACATCCTTCTAAATCCTTTAATCATAAGATTATAAGTCTTTGTTTCAAGTGATCCAATCCTTTACCACTCAAAGTGAAAGAGAAGAATTCTCCCTATCATAAAGCCAAAGATGTATTAGGATCTAGTTAGTGTTTATGTAATGTTGTGAGTTATGTATATGTAATAAGTAGATCAAGATGATCTTACTTAGTAGTGAGTTTATGAGTGAGTAAGAAGTAGTGTGAAGAAGTAGTAGTGTGGAGAAGTCATGAAGTTGTGAAGAAGTCGTGAAGTCGTGAAGTCATGAAGAAGTCATGAAGTCGTGAAGCCATGAAGAAGTCGTGAAGTCGTGTAGAAGTTGTGTAGTGATCGAAGTAGTGTTGTGAGATTGGTTCTAGCTACTATTAGAACTCGACATTTAGCTTAGTGTCGTTAAATGGTGTAAGCAAAAGTTGTGTACGGTTTTCTCCGCCAAAAGGGAGCTTGTTTAGTTGTGAAGAAAACTCTCGAGTAGGTGACTCGGGGAATGGAGTAGGGCAAGGAAGGTGTCCTTGTAGCCGAACCACTATAAATCATCGTGTCCGGTTTGCATTTCTTTTCTCTTATCTCTTTTTATTTATTCTTGCATTTATCGCTTTATATCTATGCTTGCCTATATGTCTTAGTTGTTGCTTATATAGTTGTGATGATTGATTGTGTTATACATAGAAGTTAATATTGTGATTGTGTGTATGATTATATGATATGGTCAAAAAGATTATTATTCACACTTCTCATATTAAGTTTAACTTGATAGATAATTTGATACAAAACGTTTTAAGATTTTAAAAGGAAAACGTATTCACACAAAGACCGACCAAAGCTCCATTCACAAAACTAAGTTTTTCCAAAAGCTTACGTATATAATTAATCTTATTGATTATATGGTGTTTTCATACTAAACTCTAATTAAAGGTTTTCGAAACAAACAATTGAATAAATTCGAATCAATATTTTGAAACAAAGTTTTTATAAAATGAAAAAGAGAGGAAAACTATTCAACCCCCCCCCCTTCTAGTTTCCACAATTGGTACCAGAGCCACGTCGCTCAAATTTTCAAAACAAATGGTTTTAAAAATTGAGTACGATCCATGTATCAAATTACCCATTAAGGAGGATTAAATATGAAAAGTGTTTTGTTGATTAACTTGTATTAGTTTTGATGATATATACACTAATTATACTAGCTCGAAATAATATTATGCTTAAAATAAGTGTTATATGTTCGGTATCAAAATTAGAAAGTTACACACCTTTTTGAAAAGTCAGAAAACAATTTTTTACAAAAAAATGAAATTTTGAGTACCAGATGGGCGGCCGCCTTAATTGTCTGGGCGGCCCCCTTAAATACTAGGCGGTCCCCTTAATTATTTAAGGGGTTCGTCTGTCAGTTCGACAGTTTTTCGAAAACTTTGAAAAATCATATAAAAGTAACCGTAACTCCGTAGAAGTCGTGCCACCCGGCGTTTTAAAGGTAATTGAGTCTACTTTCATTTAAAAATACTTACAAGTAACCATTACAAACTTAAATAAGTAAGAAAGTCAAAATACTATACGGTGGTCAAAAATTTGTGTTTCGTTTTAACGTAAAACTTTTGTTTTATCTTTTCCTTCAAGTCGGCCATTCCTAGTTGATATACTTTCGAAAAATTAAGTATTTATGTTTTCAAAATATTGATCTTAATTAAATTATAGAATGGGGAGAAACTATTTTATTTTCAAATAAATTCGAGCTAAGTAAACATTGGTATATATAATACACAAAACGACGACAAGTGTTTTATGTGTTATGTGAACTTTTTTGTGATTTTATTTTCTTAATCGAATATATTAAATGATTGTTGCTTTTTGAAGTTTAGCTATGTGTATATCTATGCATATGTGTCCTATTAGTTTATAGCTAATTTTTCGATTTATACTTAACTAGATCTTATGCTAGATTTCTTGCGTTAGGATTGTTATAATATGCTTGCATTGCATATAGGTATAGATGGCTTAATGTTACTCAAACATCCTATAAATGAGTTCAATCCAGTCACCTAAACATTTCAAACTATTTAATCTATTCTTCACAACACACTTAAATATTTTCTACAAATTAGCTTGTTTTACCTTAAGATGTTTAATAAGAGAAATTGAATAATTGTAAAACATTAATAGTTATATAAAAGAAAAAAGTATTTTTAAAATCTAAGTGTGTTCATAATAAGTAAAAATGAAGAGTTTTTCACAAAAACAAAACATATAACAATCATGAAATAATAAGTCAACTTTCAATCATTCACTAATAAATAATCTTAGGATTAATGGAACACGCTATCAAAATGTCTATTTATTTTAAATGAGTGTTTGTGAGGGTCAAGAAAGATCTTAATATTATATCAATTCATTATTCAAATTATGGTTGATATATTCATCAAATCTAATTGACGTGTTTTTGAGTGTGGACAAGAAATTGGATTGCTATTTGTTTGGCTTCAAGATTATATCAAATTAAAACAAAAGATATAGTCTTAAATCTACATACTCAATCACACTAGATTGATATGAAAATAGTTACATCCTTTGTAGATGAAAAGAGTATGCATTGGATCATAACTCACACTTGTGTTGATAATGTTATATTGAATCTACTTGTCCAATAATTGTGTTCCAAATATTATAATAACATTATAAACACATTCATAAAATATACAATGAAGTAGGATTGACGACTTGGATGTTTCGTCCGAAATATTCAAGCAATTTACATTTCAATGCAATGGATAAATGTGTCATATCCGAAAAACCAAACATGAGCAAACTAACAACACATGTAAACTTTGCTCACACTACTTAAAATTATTACTTCAAGATAAAATACATATTTAAAAATAATACACACTATATATTCTATTTATTTCATTTTCTTTGTAGCATGAACGATTGTGTTACAAAATAATGCACTACATTTTTTTAAAATAATATAAGTTATTAGAATTGAAAAATAATTTGTCACAATCCATAAACAAGTAAAATTTATTTTATCAAATACTTGTTAAAGTATGATATATAACATTGGCAAAAATCATAGAAAATAATATTTGTTTAAAAATATATTAATGTCTAGTTTTGATATCATTTGAGAATCACAAACTCATTTAAGATAAATAATCTTAATGAGATTCATTTCACAAGAGATGCTAAGGTGCACTCTTAAGTCTAGCACAGTTATTAAATCAAGTAATATGTCATCAAAACCAAACAACCGGTAAATCATGAAGAAAGGATTAAAATTTTTTGTTTACTCTTATCTAAACATTCAACACGTCTCTATTAGGATCGTGAATAAAATATATCATCTAGATTTACCTTCATAAAAACATGATGTTTGAGTCACATTAAGCCAAGTATTAGTGAATCAAGCAAACTTCATATTTGGTAATCTTCGGTAGGTAAATTTAGGAACTCGATTTCTTCTAAAAAGAGAATGACTACTAGAGAATCTATTGACTAGAAATTCAATTTAACCTAACGGTTGAATTGCTTCTATGTAAGAAGTTGGGTGTGTGTAACCCGTAAAAATGGTCGTGTTTAGCCTGAATTGAGCACCACTAGTAATTGTCTCATACTCATTCTCCAACTTGATTAAATTGCTCTTCCTATATATACCTAACGCTAGTTTACTTTTATGAACTTTGCTTCTTGTTAGATTCTTTCATTCCTAGATTTATGGCATTAAGTTAGATAAGCGTGTGAAAATAAAAAAACTATAGATGTTAGGTTATACCCCATTCAACACTCTCGCATCTAACATATAAATTATCGTCTTCATTTCCTTTAGGATCATAGGATATGTAGAAATGATAGCATGAGATAATAATAGGCTTAACCAACCCTCTTGAGCATGATATCTTTAATAAACATTTTTTTAAAATATTTGATTTATGATATTTATTGTCAAGAATCTAATATCTCTAAAAATATGCAAAAACCTCACATTTTGGAAAATAGTTTTTCAAATAACTATCCCACTTTTAAATAACATGTTTTCACTATCAATATCCACAAGTTTGTTTTGATCAAAACTAAAGATTGGGAAAATATTCTTTACCATTTATTCACACATTTTGAAGTAAAAACCCAATCTATTTTATTCAAATAACTCTCACATCTAAGTGAAAACTTACTTTCAAACATTGTTGAATAATGCTAAAAACGTCTCTTTTAAAATCATGCATGGTGATCTCATATTTGTTATCTATATTTATATAAACGACACTTATAAGTGAACTAAATCAAATCAAAATGACCATGGTCTGTTCATTAAGACTTTGTTTGTAACAAGTCTAGAAATCCATGCTATCATAACTACCACTTATTGCACATTGATACACATTAGGATTAATCCTCCTAGTTATGTAGTTATGAAATACTTGATGTTGCTTATTGTTTTCTAGCACTTATATTTTACTTGTTTGATGAGTATGTTTGCATGCTAGATGAAATTGCTTGTTTACTTAATCTCTTTGATTAACATGCTTTGGCTACATAATTGCCTACATAATTAGCATATGCTTAATTGCCTCAAAGAGTTGGACTTGTTTGAAACCAAAAACACAACCTTTCTGCAATTCACTACCAAAAAAAAAAAAAAAAAAAAAAAAAACCCTCTATCAAAATTTATACATCCTTAATCCCACCTATCCTACATTATAAACACTCTCATTCCTCTCAATCTATACTCATTTCTTCATGACCTCTCCCATTAAACCAAAACCACCAAATAACCCGTTTGGAGAAGAAAGCCTAACTTCCATTTAAAAGCCCGTCAAACCAAATGATGTTGTCAAACATCCAACACCAAATTCCTCCTATGTCTTCAACATTACATACCTAACACCTCACTCTCCTTCTCACCAACATTACATATCAAAAACCTTTACTTACTCATATCCTTCTACATTACACTCAAACCTCATAATCTTTTCACAACTCAAGCGATGTTGTTCATAATCAACCAACACCTAAACCTCACTTTCACACAAACGATCCATTCAAATCATCCATTCGTGCTTCCACTAATGCTCCTTCTTATGATGAGCATGCACAATCCCAAAACAATAATCCCAACCTCATTACCAACACTTTACATGTTGCTCATTCAACAAAAACACCATCCACTCATGAAGCATCTCTTCCACCCATATCATGTTTTCATGATTACCCAAGCTCAAACATGTCTACACCACCAAGAGTATCACCACCACATCCTACAACTTCACATGCCATTCCTATGTTGCATGTTCAAACCCTCACCCAAGACAACTATCATGCTCCACCACCATCACCTTCCTCCGAATACTTAATGTTCGTTGAGGCGCTAAAAGAATTCCATGAGCTTAGTGCTCTTTTAGCCTTACATCTTGCTCAATGCAATTTGGATCTACCTTCATCTAATCACCCTCATCACCACACAACATAAATCAACTTGAGAAGCATGTCAACAATTGACCTTGTTGCATCTTTCTCCTAAAAACCATTGCATTCAATGAACATTTCACTTGGATTGAATATCTTCTCACTAGATCACATCCAATACCCTCACTTGACCAACATCCAAAACCTTAATCAACCTCTTCCGCTACAAACTCTCCACAACCAAACTCTCCAACATTCATGAACCAAACATATACCTCCATTAATCCAACAACCTCATCTTAACTAAACCATCTTCATTCCAAACACTCCATCATCAACCATCTAAGCATACTATATGTTTATGATTTTCACTCCCAAATACGAATCAACCTACCTTTTGTTACAAGCAAGTCCGATGGCTCTCTTTGACAAATTAGGATCTTTAACATAATCTCTTTGAATTAATTGTTATGTATCCTTAATACTTGTTTGCTATGCTTGTTATATGTATATTGCATATTCTTCTATATATGCTTGTGCTTCTAATATTCTTTTTGCGAGCATTCCATATCTCGATCCCTTGGTGCCATCGAATGATGGGGAGCACACATCAAGGGGGAGCTTTCATCCCATCTAACTTCATTTATGAAGCTAGTCGGCATAACCTTTTTGATTCTACAAAAAGGGGGAGAAGTGAACATAAACTCACTAAATACATGTCTAAAAATTAATTTTTAGACTTGATGAGTTTAGGTTTTGTAATCATCAAAAAGGGGGAGATTGTTGATATAAATAATGCCTAAAAACATTATTAACATATATCGATATCTCTATGTTTTGATAATCACAAAACGTAAACTCATTGAACTACAAATTATGACGTAAACAAGTATTTAGTCGTAAATATTTGCTTTAGCATCCATATCACTTAAGGTATGAATAAACAAAGTGTCTAATGCATTTTATGATCAAAGGAATTTTTATTTTTATAAACCTTACATTTTATTAAAGTGGGACAAACATTTTTAAACTTATACAAAACTTTTTTGTATTTATAAGAAATGTTTTATTCAAAATAAATATTTTGAATTCAAATTTCAACCCAAAAAAAGGCTACATTCATCAGGAAAAACCTCCCCCACAAAAAGACAAAAAATCTGGAAAAAAAAAATATTTTTTCCTTAGGCGGCCCCCTTAATTATACTAGGCGGTCCCCTTAATTATTAAGGGGACCGGCATCCAATTAAGGGGACCGGCCACGCTCCCAAACAGTATTTTTCTCCCTATAAATACTGGTTCATCCCACAAAATTTTCTCACCTTTTGCACGAAAATTTTCAGTCCCAATCCGTTCAAAACATCCTTCTAAATCCTTTGATCATAAGATTATAAGTCTTTGTTTTAAGTGATCCAATCCTTTACCACTCAAAGTGCAAGAGAAGAATCCTCCCTATCATAAAGCCAAAGATGTATTAGGATCTAGTTAGTGTTTATGTAATGTTGTGAGTTATGTATATGTAATAAATAGATCAAGATGATCTTACTTAGTAGTGAGTTTATGAGTGAGTAAGAAGTAGTGTGAAGAAGTAGTAGTGTGGAGAAGTCATGAAGTTGTGAAGAAGTCGTGAAGTCGTGAAGCCATGAAGAAGTCATGAAGTCGTGAAGCCATGAAGAAGTCGTGAAGTCGTGTAGAAGTTGTGTAGTGATCGAAGTAGTGTTGTGAGATTGGTTCTAGCTACTATTAGAACTCGACATTTAGCTTAGTGTCATTAAATGGTGTAAGCAAAAGTTGTGTACGGTTTTCTCCGCCAAAAGGGAGCTTGTTTAGTTGTGAAGAAAACTCTCGAGTAGGTGACTCGGGGAGTGGAGTAGGGCAAGGAAGGTGTCCTTGTAGCCGAACCACTATAAATCATCGTGTCCGGTTTGCATTTCCTTTCTCTTATCTCTTTTCATTTATTCTTGCATTTATCGCTTTATATCTATGCTTGCCTATATGTCTTAGTTGTTGCTTATATAGTTGTGATGATTGATTGTGTTATACATAGAAGTTAATATTGTGATTGTGTGTATGATTATATGATATGGTCAAAAAGATTATTATTCACACTTCTCATATTAAGTTTAACTTGATAGATAATTTGATACAAAATGTTTTAAGATTTTAAATGGAAAACGTATTCACACAAAGACCGACCAAAGCTCCATTCACAAAACTAAGTTTTTCCAAAAGCTTACGTATATAATTGATCTTATTGATTATATGGTTTTTTCATACTAAACTCTAATTAAAGGTTTTCCAAACAAACAATTGAATAAATTCGAATCAACATTTTGAAACAAAGTTTTTATAAAATGAAAAAGAGGGGAAAACTATTCAACCCCCCTTCTAGTTTTTCACAAAACCCTAAAAATCCGTTTCTCCTAAATTCCCATATAATTTGAATTTTTTTTGCTAAGTTTGTGAACTTAACCTAAGTTGTTGAACTTTATAAAATTTGAAAGCTACTTAATATTAATCATATCACTTACGAACATGAAAATCAACACAACATGTCCTAATATCAAATACATCACACGTTAACTTGTTCCATCATAGGCTAAATATTATTTAAATGTGTACACAACATGTAACTAATGAAATAAAGGTGTAATGCATTTGAATTTTTGGAAACAAATCTTGGTCTCCTTTGACTCCCTAGAACTCGGCCAATTATTCCCCCTATATCTCCCATTTTCCATTCATTTAGTTAACCGAATATTCACACCAAGTAAAAACACAGTAAACCCTAATAACAAAAAGGTGACGGCAACATTTCTTCCTGCTCAAGTCGATCCATCAAAAGGTGGTACGAGAGGTTCAAGTTGGTGGTGATCGTGGGCATGATAAGTTCGAAGAAGGTTGGTTGTTTTCGAGTCGACTTGGGTTTTGGTTTTGTGATTCCTTGGTTCTGTTCCATCCGATCACACAAGAAGGTAAAGAGTATCAACCTTTGTTCTTCTTCCTTTCGTTTTGATCTCATCACACTCGTATAACATATCACATGAACAAGTAATAAATCGGCTATGATATACGTTGGGGTATACGAATAAAACGTGGCATAAAATGATAATAACTAGTTTGCATGAATTCATTCAAGTGTAGTATAAAATCATGAATATAAGAAACGAGTGTGTCGACTTCGGTCAGGTGAATTTCTCTTTTCGATTCTGCTGTGGTAATACGCTATATATCTGGTCATTATAGTACTTGTTCCGTTAAATAGCAATTGAATAACGATACCATACCTGAAATCATAGAAGTGTGAATCTGATATGTCGATCTTTGTTCCTGTTTGGTTATTTGAATATGTTTTGTGTCGCGATATAAGACCACCCTGGGTCGTGTTTTGTTGCTTTTGGTGTCGAGATAGGTTATGTTTGAGTCGTGTTTTGAGAATATTGTGTGTGTCGACTTTTATGTCTGTTTTGGCTATACGATTCTGGTCATTATATACACTTTAAATCGGGTCATTTAAGCACTTATGGGCTCATTAAAACATGACTAACCTGGAAGTAAAACATGGATAATTTAACAAGGGGACATGCATGTTGTTATATGTGGGTATAACATGTGGGTATGGTGACTTAAGGCTAGAAACATGCATGCGTGAGTATTTAAACAAATAAAATGTGTGAGTGTGAGTATTTAAAAAGAAAATGTATACGTGTATATGGTATGAGATGGGTACATGCATAATGATTTTGGTTAACAATGATAGTGTCGAGTTTTGATTCTAAATAAACGAGGTCGAGTGGGTTTACGCATGTGTTCTCATAATCGGCTAAAAATTAAGAATAATCGTCCATTTATATAAATTACATTTATAAACCCTAAACTATTATAAGTTGTCATATTAAACCCTATACCTAATTAAATTGACATATTCAACCCTAAAATATTATATTGGTCATTTTAACCTTAAATATTATTAACTATCCGTTATAATCTTAAAGTATTACTCTTTCGGGAAAGTTACTAAAAATGGAAAGACGACTAAAACGAGCAATCTGATTTATAATAAGTGGTTAATAATACGTCAATAATTAACTCGTGTAGATTCGCTGAAGAAGGAGTGATTTCCAATTCTCATGTTATGATATGGTTTCGTTGGCAGTTAAGGTACAAATATTCTGCCCTTTTCAGTAAGGGTGCTTTCATTCTCATGACTTGATCTTGATCTTTGATTCGTTATAAGATTCCCTAAGCCATTGCTATGTTCCCTTTTGTGTGATCCTTTGATATGAGCTTTTGGTTGATCCTTTGATATGATTCGATTGCTATCCATTTTGTTTGGTTACCTGATTATTATCTCATAGTTGAGATTTTGTTTGATTATGATATGATTCATTTGTTATGATATGCTTTGTTTGATATGATTCATTTCGTTCGTATGCCCGAGTTTTTATTCTACTCATAGAGGTACCATGGGCGTGTCAGTGATGGCACCACTGGCATGACACTTTCTGGGGAGGTGTGATTGATCCCTGGCATTCCCTTTTGTTTGATATATGTGCACTATGGCCAATTAGTTATATATATGTCCAGTCATGAGCTGGCATGTGTATTTTGTTTGATTCAGGGAGTGTATGGATGCATCCTAGGTTCTGTTTTGTTCTGAGAAGACAGTGACTGGCTGTACGTGCCTTGTACCCCTTTCACTTCTGGTACATTGGAGTTAGCTACTCCTTGTACAACTTATGATTTGACGGATATGTGATTATGTGATTTGAGACCTATTCGAGTGGCTCTGGTAGGTCGGCTCGTGGCTTTCCTATATTTCTTTGTGTCTATTCGAGTGGCTCGGGTAGACAAGCCTTTGTTGATATGTGCTCTATGATTCTGATTATGTTCCATTTGATATATCTATGATGCTTCATTTCGTTTGACTCATGATATTCGTTCAGTTGTTCGTTGATCTCTTATGCATTTGACAGATGACTTTCTCTTTCAACAGGAGTTTATGCTTTCTGTTTCATATGCTTATTTACATTTCGATTATCCATTTGTTTTGCTATATATCTGTTCATTGGGCTTTTTAAGCTCAGCAACATTTCCTTTCCTGCGGCAGGTTATAGGTTGGAAACTGGGGTTGGGTGAAGAGAGAGCATAGAAGCTTTAGTGCACTACCCCATGGAGTAGAAGCCCATTACATCTGGACTAGTTTGGACTTGGATTAGATTAGACTTTGTTTAGTTTGTATTTTCCTTTCTTTTATAGTTTTAGTATTTCTTTTGTACTTTTAGATTTTTCCCTTGTAACCTTTTGTTTTAAGTCTTCCGCTTGCGTTGTATGCTTTGTATGCTTTGATATGTCACCATACTGTAGCGCTCCGGACCCATGTCGAGTTGGGGTGTTACACTCGATGCAGATGTTCAAGTGCTTGGAGTAGTTTAAAAAGCTTCAAAAGTCCGACGTTATCGAGCTTTTGGAATTGAAGAAGAAGATTGCCGAAGCGAAGCTCAAGCTTTTCAACAAGCACGCATTTGTCAAGGGACTTTAGAGTTTCTTTCAATGTTTTTTATCAACCATGTTATGTTCCTTTGAATTTTAATGTTACCCGTTATGTTTTATCAATGTTATTTTTTGAATTTTAATGGCATGTTATGTTTTTTTTAATCAATTTTAATGTTATTTTATCAATTATGTTATCTGTTTGTTGATTTATTATGTTATTTTGCTTTGTTACTTATGTTATGATGCTATGTTACAAGGTCAAAACAAAGATTGTCAACGTTGATTGTCATTTACAAAAGTCAAACTTGATTGTCAATTTGGGTAATTTTGGGTATTTTGTGCCTGTACATTCATTTGAATAAGGTTACACGGATAGTCAATGGTTACACGGATTTGTAATGAGGATGCTACTCAACATGGGTCAAAACAGTCAAGTCAACCTAATAACTGCAGAAACAAACACTCCTTTGTACAAACCTTCCAAACTGGTTCAAGCATATAGAAATTGATTGCCACTTTGTGAGAGACAAGATTAGAGGTGGTCAAATTCTACCCACTTTCATACCAACCAAGTCATAATTGGCTGATATTCTCACAAAGGGCCTAAGCAAACCTTTGCACTACAATTGTTTATCCAAATTGGCTCTGTGTAACCCTTTACACACTGCCAATTTGCGCGGGGGATAATGGGACGCTACTCAACATGGGTCAAAACAGTAAAGTCAAGCTAATAACTGCAGAACCAAACACTCTATTGTAGCTAAGTAGTTCTAGAAGGCTCAGTTAGTTAGTTTTAGTTTCTCGCCAATATTGTACAAACCAGACTTTACCATTCACCAAAAGATCAGATCGGTTACATCAACAACTACCAACAAAAGACAAACATTAAACAAATAAACTAGTTTAAGTGCCACAAAATGGCCAGACACCATCCTCAAATCCAACACCCTCAAACAGCGATGACACAAACACATTGGGTTCAAACGGAACCATCACATTTCCGGCATCATCTACAGGTGGAGGTGTCAGATGGCACTGGTACGCCTGGTACTCCTGGTTCTTCGGCGGAGCAAAAGTGGTATCACAATAACCCGAAGTGGTGGTGGGGTTCATGGGTTTTTTCCTTTTGTTGTTTTTTCGAGTACCACCTTCAACGGGGATGTCCAGGAGAACGCCACCATGAGTCCAGTGTCTGCGGCAGCTACGGCAAAAGTGACGAGGCTGTGAAGTGTTGTAGTTGTGCTAGTAGCAGAACTTAGTGTCTTCTGAGAAACAACGTGGACATGGCCTTTGATGTGGGGGTTGTGTCAGAGTTGTTGTGGTCACCAACGTTGAAGTTTCTTGGTGTGTGTTGGTGGTGGTGGTTGTGGTTATGGTGGTGGTGATTATTGCGGTGTTTGGTGATGCTTCCATTTTCTGTAAATCGTGATTTTTTTTACCTCGAGTCGTGATTTGCAAGTGTGGGTTGTGGGGGTGGGGGTGGGGGGGGGGGTTTATGGGGTTAAAACTTTTTAGTTACTTTGCAAATTTAGCCATTGAAGTCATGTCAAATTGATGCCCAGGCACAGAGCTGATTATGGCGGCAAATTTAATAAGTATGTACAGTAAAAAGAAGAAACTACCCTTGATGACTAGGCAGTTAACGAGGAAACTAACGAAAAATGGCTCTCGGTGGCTTTTTTGCAAATTTACGTAACCTTAGTGGCTTTTTTACATTACTTTTTGTCTCGGTCCTATTTTTTCGATTTCGTGATAGTTTAGGGACTATTTTTGCATTTTACCCAAAATAAAAAGGTGCACATTTTTATGGTACGACATTTATTTAGAGTAAACTGCAGAAATCATTCTTTTGGTTTATAGTTTTTGGTATATATCATTCCTATTTCATACTATTGGCATTGATTCAATTGACAATATGTGTTCATCTTATTTTGCTGAAGTTGATCTCGGTGGTAGAATTCAACGAAATTCGCATAATTGATGTAAAACGGGCAAACGTGCTAGCCCAGGCAGCTTTTAGCCATTCAGAGCTGTTTAGGGGTTAAAAGTGGCGTTTTTCTAATTTTTGAGTTTTGTTTAATACTTTTTTTTATTTGTTTCTTTTTTCATATTTGTTAAGGATTTTATTTATTTGTTTTGCTGGACTTAAAATGTTAGTGTTTTGGGGATTTTTAGACTTTTGGTTATTTTATTACAAGTTATAAAGATTTGCCCAAGAGGCAATTCGGGTTAGTTCTTGTTTAATTCATTGTTGTGTGTTTGGCCATCGATCCGGCATTAGATACTCCACAATGTTAGTGTTCAGTTTAAACAAAATTTCAAAGAGTAAGGGGCTGTTTGACAAAAAAATATGATTTAGTGCTGAATGAATCTACGACGCTGAATGAATCAAAGACTCTGAATGAATTTGGTTCTGAATTAAAATGAGTTGTTTGACAGATGTATTAAATTGACGCTCTGAATGACACAAATTACTAATTTAACCTCGTGTCAGACATAATGAAATATATTTTTTAATAGATTGTCTTAACTAACGATTACAAAAATTAAAAGAAGAAACGAAAAAGAAAAAAGTAATGCATATTATGGATTTAATAATGTCGACTCTTTTGTTTCACAAACTTGTTAAATTATAGTTCATGATATATCGTACAACCAAATTTAGATTATAGAATTAAATAATTAAAAGATGGCATTAGGGTACAAATACTTATTAAACAAATAGGCAAACCATTTTAGATTTTAGAATTAAATAATTAAAAAATTGCATAAGGTACAAATACTCATTAAATAAATAATATTAAAAATAAGAGTACATAAGTGGTGTTGAAGTATCAAATCACTGAATCGTTTTCCATCCCTTCCAATGCAAAATCGTACAGAGCCTGACGGAATGAATAAGTAGTCTACTTTTATTTATCAAACAAGCGAACTACTGAGTACTGACCGAATCAAAGGCAACCTCTTAATCATCTCATTAAGTGCCTATCAAACACCCCCTAAAATTAATGTGATGGTTAAAGGTGGCTATCATACGGTTGAAGGTGTAGCTATCAAAACAAATCCCGGCATATGTGTGAACCAAAATATATTAATTGAACCAAATATACGACTCTAATTTAATGTAAAAAAGTTATAGAAACCACATAATTCCCTTTTTGAACACTTGTGAGGAAGCATTAATTGTCAATCATTTCTTATTTTTATTTTTTTGTTGGCAAAGAAAACATATATATACATCATTGAGCTTCAACATTTTCGAATATGGATCTCTTCAAACATAATTGTCAATCATTTTATTCAAAGAAAGTAGCATATTCAACCATACCATAAAACAGGTTTTTAATTCAGTTAATTACCTTTTCTACCACGTTGCCTCAAAAGAAACAAAACAAACTTCCATATCCATATGACATCATAAACAAAAATAGTACAAAAACAATAATCTTTTTGTTACAATGAAATCATACCATGTAAACAAATGTAAACACTATCCAAAAATAACCTATAACGGCATATCTCCTATAAAGTTTGTTCACATTTCAATATTACATCATATCATTCACACTTTATCACATAACATAAATCACCCAACAACAAAATATCTAACTTCTGTTCACAAATGGAGTCCTTGAGACTTTTTGCATTGGTGCTCTTGTTTCGTTTACCGGTCACAGTTCGCGGTTGGGGTGTCGATGGCCATTTTGCGACGTGCAAAATAGCTCAAGGAAGGTTGAGTCAAGCAGCAGCCGATGCAGTGAATCAGTTGTTACCACAGTATGCAAAGGGTGATTTGGCAAGCCTATGCTCGTGGGCGGATCATGTAAAGTTTAGATATCATTGGTCGTCGGCACTTCATTATATCGACACCCCTGATAACCTTTGTACTTACCAATCCACCAGTAAGCAATTTACTTATTGTTCGGTTTTGGTTACTTTTTATTACAAACACGTTAAAAGTCGGCCAAATTATATTTTTAACGAATAAGACCTTCTAAATCATATTACCTTTTTTTTTGGGTCTTATATCACCTAAACATGTCCTATGTAAACTTATACAAAATTACCTACTTTGACCCTAACCCGTTTTGACCCGTTACCTAATTGAAAAATACAATGCAGGGGACTGCAAGGATGCAGATGGAGTGATGGGAAGATGTGTAGCTGGTGCAGTTAGAAACTACACAGGACAACTACTTGAATATAGCAATCCAACATCTCAGTGTAACTCTTTTTTCCTTTGTAGATTCTACTACTTTGACTTATAAAGTCAAACTTGGTACTTTATAAACTCAAATTGATATGGGTCATATTCAATATCAAAAGATTTACTCTACATATATTTACTTGTCAACATTTCTGATTATACATGAACTTTGCATCAATAACTCTATCATACCAGTTTTAAACCTGAAAACGAACCTACTTGACAGTTGACATTGTTTTTGACTTTTTGATTTGCAGATAATCTAACAGAATCGCTACTCTTCCTTTCTCATTTCATGGGAGACATTCATCAAGTACTTATTCGTATTTCATGTTTGGTACGAATAATACTAATTGTTTCTAATATTAGCTAACTAAGCCCATTTTGGCTCTTACAGCCGTTACATGTAGGATTCACTTCAGATAGGGGCGGGAACACAATCGAGGTACATTGGTTTACACGAAAAGCTGTGCTTCACCATGTAAGTCTTCCAAATTATAGAAATATCAGCTAGATATATTTTGCTTAAAAAGTGAATGTGCTTATGAATTTTTTTGCAGGTTTGGGATGATAGCATAATCGAGTCTGCAGAAGATAGGTTCTATGGTTCTAACGTTGAGAATTATATCGATGCAATTCAAAGAAACATAACGGTACAAGATTTTTTTTTCCCCAAACGGTTTATTTACATTTAAGTCATTAACATTATTTATATATATTTAATTTTTATAACAATAGCATCATCTATTGAAATCCACTTATGAGGATCTTTTGGTTATAAAATGGCCCAAACAAGATATAAAGCAATATTTTGGTGCCATAGATGTACAAAAATGATACAGTGACTAAAACAATACTTGTAATAAACTAAGTTACGTGAAAGACGTTTAGCCTTTTTATTAGCTTCGAATTGTTTTTGGCAGAACGAATGGGCAGATCAAGTTGAAAAGTGGGAATACTGCAGCGGAAATCAAATGACTTGCCCAAACATGTACACGAAACCATCCTTAAACTATTCATAAACTTTAGCATGAGCATATAAACTCATATCTTAAAATCGAATACCTTGAGCAGATATGCAAGTGAAGGAATAAAAGCTGCATGTAATTGGGCATACAAAGGAGTTGCAAATGATTCAGTTCTTAAAGGTAAGACATTTCACACAACTTGGTTCACTTTTGATAATAAAGTGTCATGATATGTAATTTAACAAACCATTTTGTAATTGTAGATGAATATTTCCTGTCTCGTTTACCTATTGTGAACATGCGATTAGCTCAAGGTGGTGTTAGACTGGCAGCAACCCTGAATCGAATATTCGAATAGTCTCTTTTGTACTAGTAACATTTGATTGTCAAGATGTATTATGATCATCTTAATAATAGCTAAAGCTTTATTTATGAACATATGTGAACAGAATCACAATAGACAACTTTACATATTCAGTTTGTTTTCTTCACGACAAGAACCGGGCACTTGGCATGGTTGACACAGTAATTGCTTACGCTCCCCAAAAAAGCCCTGTCGATTGAAAAAAAAAATGATTATTGTAACACGTTATGCTTGTTTCTAAAAAACTTAGGCTAACCTGTTTAAAGCTCCTCGACCGTGACTGCCAACAATAAGCAACTGAACGTTTAATTTCTCAACTGCATTGCATATGGCCACTTTTGGGTCTTCAATCTCCGCAATTCCTTCTGCAGCGATCTGCAAGTTAAGAAAAACGTAAACATTTGTTTATAGCGAGATCTAAAAATTATCCATATTTACGAAAGTAAAAGCGAAATCGCACCCCATACTCACTGCAGGTAGTTTTAGCTTTCTTTAGCAAGTCAAGAGTTTCTTTGTTTTCACTTTCTTTCAGCTTCTTTATTAGTTCAGCAGCTGCAGTAACCGCAGACAATGCAACAGAATTTGGTAACCTATATATATTCTCAAGAGTATTTAATAGGGTCTTTTCTTTTGCATACAATACTAACGTGCTATTTCTTTTGTCTCATTTTAGCCAATGTATCATTTCTTTTACATTTGAGTCATTAAAGATGGTGCTGTGCCATTTTGTAGGCAAAAAACCGGCTTTCGAGAATGATGATTTTTTATATAAGAAAGGTGATACAGGGACACAAAGCTATATTTTAACGATCCAGATATGCACAAAAGTAAAATTGCTAATAAAACAAGTGAAATAATATGCAGGTTTACATAAAGAATCTTACTCAAATTTAACGAGAGAATGTCTTACTTCCCCAAGAAGATGCATAGAAATAGCTGATATCAACGGGAGTCCGGGTGGTGTAGATAAGAAGTTCCGAATCTGCAAAGGTAGATCCAAGCGTTTTGAGCGCCCAAGTGAGAGCATACTCGCTAAACTCACTATCATCAATTGCCACCATCACCTTAGTCTTTGTACTACTCTCTGCCATCTGCACAAACACAACCTATCTTTCTCTACTTTTTTCTATGTTCTTATGATGACTAAAATCTACATAGAGGACGCGTGTTTTTATAAACTTAGAAAGCGGTCAAGATTGTCTTTTGTGCTCAAGGATTATATATTTGACATCATTTGTAAGGGCTTCAAAGAGGTTAGGATTGTCTTTACATGTAACCAGCTGTGAGAGACATGTGATCCTTCATTTGTTTCATTGTGATAAGAGCGAGTCGGGTCAGCTTGACTAGTCAACTTTCGTTTTTTACAGATTCTTAACATTTTGTAAGTTCTTATTGTAAAAGTGTTAAAGTTTTAACAAATAAGCCCATAGCAATATATCAAAACAAATTTGATTTGGATAAAAAAATTGTGATATCTATGTTGTCATCCAAGATCTAACAAAGAAGAGACGAGAAAAGACAAATACTGATATCTAGCAATTGTTAACAGCACGTCACCTAAACATAGTAAATAAGACAGTTATAACAAACTCTATATCATGATGTTGACATTGCATATTCAAGGCAAATTGGACAGATATATTCATATCACGGAGGTGACGACATATGACAAAATATTGACATGATATGTTTTGATCAAACAGATTTAAGATTGATATATACAAATTCAGGAAATGCTACTTTAGCATCAGCATCGACAAATATTCGTTTGCTGTGGAAATGGTAGCGTAATGATGGGAATTCAAGTTGCAAGCGACTACTGATATACTGATTCTAAGACGCTTTGGAATTAAAATTTGGTAGTGAAATCCCTTCATTATGCACTAGCTTTACTGCAGGCAACAGCAAGTGTTTCGTCACAAGTTGCTTATGATGTGGCTAGTACCGACCCTGAAGAACCTGTAGCTTTGCTTTGCCTTGTCTTAAAAAAGATTCTTATGTTACATCTGCATCGGGAGGAAAGATCTGTAATCTTTAATAACTTTGACTTTCATGGTCAAAGTTACCAACTTTCCTCAAATTTTATTAATCATACTAAAGTTTCTGAAAACAAAATACACGTTGCAAGGTGAAAATAAACGTAGGACTAATAATATCATTGGTCGTTTTTAAGATTAACCAATTTGATTTCAAGTTGAAGTGTAAAAGTTAGTAGTTTATATATCATTGGTCGTCGGCACTTCATTATATCGACACCACTGATAACCTTTGTACTTACCAATTTACCAGTAAGCAATTCTTTCATTTACTTATGTATTGTAGATTCTATTACTTTGACTTAAAAAGTCAAACTACGTACTATTTAAACTCAAATTGATATGGGTCATATTCATATATATCAAAAGATTAACTCTACATATATTACTTGTCAACATTTCTGATTATAAATGAACTTTGCATCAATAACTCTATCATACCAGTTTCAAACCTGAAAACGGACCTACTAATTGCAGATAATCTAACAGAATCATTACTCTTCCTTTCTCATTTCATGGGAGACATTCATCAAGTACTTATTCGTATTTCAAGTTTGGTACGAATAATACTAATTGTTTCTAGTATTAAACAACTGAGCCCATTTTGACTCTTACAGCTGTTACATGTAGGATTCACTTCAGATAGGGGTGGGAACACAATTGACGTACATTGGTTCACACGTAAAGCAGTACTTCATCATTTAAGTCTTCCAAAACCTTGAATATCGTGGAGATATATTTTTCTAAAAAAAAACTGAATGTGTTCACAGGAAAATATGTAGGTGTGGGATGATAGCATAATTGAGTTTGCAGAAGATAGGTTCTATGGTTCTAATGTCGAGAAATATCGATGCAATTCAAAGAAACATTACGGTATAAGAAGTTTTTTTTTCCCTAACAGTTCATTTACATTCGAGTCACTAACATTATTCATAAATACATAGTAAATATTTTTTATGTCATCATCTATGACAGTCCATTTCTGAGGGTCTCTTGGTTACATAACAACCCAAACAAAATAAAAAGCTATCATTTAATGACATAGATGTACAATACCGATACAGTTATCTGAAAGATGTCTAGCTATCAGTTTTATTTTATTTATTTATTTATTTATTATATTTTTTTTTAGAACGAATGGGCGGATCAAAACTGAAAGATGGGAAAACTGCAGCAGAAATCAGACAACTTGCCCAAACATGTACAAGAAATCATTCCTTAGACTATTCATAAATTATAACATGAGCATATAAATTTGTATTTTAAATATGAATACTTTAAACATATACGCAAGTGACTGAAGGAATAAAAGCTGCATGTAACTGGGCATACAAAGGAGTTGCAAATGATACAGTCTTAGAGGTAAGACATTTCACACAACTTGGTTCACTTTTGATTCAAAAAAGAGCCATGATATATGATTTAGCAAACCATTTTGTAATTACTGATGAATATTTCTTCTCTCGTTTACCTATTGTGAACATGCGATTAGCTCAAGGTGGTGTTAGACTGGCAGCAACCCTGAATCGAATATTCGAATAGTCTCTTTTGTACTAGTGACATTTGATTGTCAGGATGTATTATGATCATCTTAATAATAGCTGAAAGCTTTATTTATGAACATATGTGAACAGAATCACAGTAGACAACTTTACATGTTCACTTTGTTTTCTTCACGACAAGAACCGGGCACTTGGCATGGTTGACACAGTAATTGCTTACGCTCCCCAAAAAAGCCCTGTCGAGTGTAAAATAAAAAATAAAAAATAAATAAATAAATAAATAAATAATAATAAAAAAAAAAAAAGAGATTATTGTAACACGTTATTGCTTGATTCTATAAAACTTAGGCTAACCTGGTTAAAGCTCCTCGACCGTGACTGCCAACAATAAGCAACTGAACGTTTAATTTCTCGACTGCATTGCATATGGCCACTTTTGGGTCTTCAGTCTCTGCAATTCCTTCTGCAGCGATCTGCAAGTTAAGAAGAATGTAAACGTTTGTTTATAACGAGATATAAAGTTATCCATATTTAAAAAAGTAAAAGCGAAATCGCACCCCATAGTCACTGCAGGTAGTTTTAGCTTTCTTTAGCAAGTCAAGAGCTTCTTTGTTTTCACTTTCTTTCAGCTTCTTTATTAGTTCAGCAGCTGCAGTAATCGCAGACAATGCAACACAATTTTGTAACCCATATTTATTCTCAATAGTATTTAATAGGGGCTGCGTGCAATTTCATTTTTCTCATTTTAGCCAAAATATCATTTGTTTTACATTTGAGTCATTAAAGATGGTTTTGTGTCTCGTTTGGGTCATTTTAAAAAACCAGCTTTCAAAAATGATGATTTTTTTTTGTATAAAAGAGGGATCGACTCGTAAACTACTCGAAATCGACTCGATGTAAACGAGTCGAGCTCGAGTTCGAGCTACTCGAGTATATTTTCGAGTTGAGCTCGAGCTCGAAAATACTCTGCTCGTAAGCTCGCGAGCCTTAACGAGCTTCAACTAAATTACATTTTTACCCTTTTATATACATATATTTACTTAATTTTCATACAAATTTAGTCGAGCCGAGCTTTGTATGTCGAGTATTCATCGAGTTCGAGCCTTAAATATGAAATTAATCGAGCTCGAGTCGAGCTTCGAGCTCGATTTTTATATAATGAGTCAAGCTCGAGCTCGAGCTCGAAATATAAAGCTCGATCGAGCTCGAGTCGAGCTTCGAGCTCGAGTTTTAGTATTTGAGTCGAGCTCGAGCTTGGCAGTACTCGGCTCGACTCGACTCGTTTACACCCCTTAATTTACAAAATGATCCAATCTGGACACAAAGCGATATTTTAATACCTAGATATGCATAAAAGTAAAATTGCTAATAAAAACAAGTGAAATAATAAGCTGGTACATTACGTAAATAATCTTATTCAAATTTAACGAGAGTGCATCTTACTTCCCCAAGAAGATGCATAGAAATAGCTGATATCAACGGGAGTCCGGGCGGTGTAGATAAGAAGTTCCGAATCTGCAAAGGTAGATCCAAGCGTTTTGAGCGCCCAAGTGAGAGCATACTCGCTAAACTCACTATCATCAATTGCCACCATCACCTTAGTCTTTGTACTACTCTCTGCCATCTGCACAAACACAACCTATCTTTCTCTACTTGTTTCTATAGTTCTTATGATGACTAAAGCTACAGAGGATGTGTGTTTTTTATAAACTTAGGAAAGCCGTCGAGATTGTCTTTTGTGCTGAAGGATTGTCTTTACATGTAAGTTACATTGTGATAAGAGCGAGTCGGGTCAGCTTGACTAGTCAACTTTCATTTTTTTACAGATTCTTAAAATTTTCTAAGTTCTTATTGTAAAAGTGTTAAAGTTTTAACAAATAAGCCCATAGCAATAGTAAGGATCCAGTGAGAAGAAAACTTGAAATGAGAAGAATGAGAAATAGCTATAACCATATATTTGAGATGCATCGACTTAAATTAGATTCACCTCTATTCATTTATATGCATCCCAATTAATTTCGTAAGTGATTTTGAAGTGAAAAAGATGCAAAGTAGTACTAGCAACAAATTTGACTCGTAGATGACGAAAAATACATAGGATTCTTATAACTTTATGAAATACATCTAATATACATATATGCATATAATTTTTAACTAGAAAATATATTATGGTGCATCTCAAAGATTAAGGATGCATCTAATTCAAATCGATGCAGCTTTAATGTGTAATCATAGCTATTTCTCATCCTTCTCATTTTAAGTTTTCTTCTCATTTGATCCTAAGTCCATAGCAATATATCAAAACAAAATTGATTTGGAAAAAAAAATTGTGATATATATGTTGTCATCCAAGATCTAACAAAGAAGAGACGAGAAAAGACATACTGATATCTAACAATTGTTAACAGCACGTCACCTAAACATCATACTATATTATAAATTATGAAGGTCTATTATTAATAGAATTCTTAAAATTAAGCCTTAAAACTTCTAAAACTATAAGTATAACAACAAATGCTACTTATAGAAATTCCCCTCATATTTAATTCTAACATACAATTAATAATAACATTAAATACAATAAATAAATCATTATGTACATTAAATACAATTAATTAACTTGTCAATAAATACAATTAATGCACTTATTAAAACACTCCTTACATAAGAAATACAAATTATCAAGCATATTGTTCAACCAACTTAAATATAATTCCTGCATTAAATGTCACTAATACAAATAATAAAGTATATTATACAAATATTCAAGCCCGAACGGGCAATGGGCCAAATGGGCTCGAGTCCGAACGGGCACGGGTCAAACGGGCTCGAGCACGAACGGACACGAGCTAAACGAAAAAATTTTTGATATCCATAAATTTATTGTCCAAAAGAACATAATAAACTAAAATATGTTCACATATTGGACAAACCAAACAAACTACTAAACAAAATAAAAATAAAATAATACAAACTAAGCAAAATTTCATCAAACTTTTGCCATAAAAAACTAATCAGCAAAGCTATTGCTAAAAAATGTACAAATAAAATAAATTATTATCCGAAAAAATTAAATTACAAGGATGCCCGCAGCTGCATCACGCGCGGGGACCATGCTACTAGTAAATAAGACAGTTATAGCAAACTCTATATCATGATGATGACATTGCATATTCAAGGCAAATTGGACAGATATATTCATATCATGGAGGTGACGACATATGACAAAATATTGACATGATATGTTTTGATCAAACAGATTTAAGATTGATATATACAAATTCAGGAAATGCTATTTTAGCATCAGCATCGACAAATATTCGTTTGCTGTGGAAATGGTAGCGTAATGATGGGAATTCAAGTGGCAAGCGACTACTAATATACTGATTCTAAGACGCTTTGGAATAAAAATTTGGTAGTGAAATCCCTTCATTATGCACAAGCTTTACTGCAAGCAACAGCAAGTGTTTCGTCACAATTATGGTGTTGCTTATGATGTGGCTAGTACCGACCCTGAAGAACCTGTAGCTTTCTTTTCCTTGTCTTAAAAATGATTCTTATGTCTGCATCGGGAGGAAAGATCTGTAATCTTTAATAACTTTGACTTTCATGGTCAAACTTACCAACTTTCCTCAACTTTTATGAATCGTACTAAAGTTTCTGAAAACAAAATACACGTTGCAAGGCGGAAATAAAAATAGGACTAATAATGCTGGTTTTAAGATATAAACCAATTTGATTTCAAGTTGAAGTGTAAAAGTTTGTTGTAATAAGTTTGACCTCAAATTCAACACATTTAACATTTTAACATGCAGTGTTGGCAATTGGCAACTGCACACAATGACAGCATTCATGCCTCCACCACCGGTAGCAACATTTAACATACTCAAAGCAAACAATATCATAATTTGAATAAAAAACATAACATATGATTAAAATTAAAAGAAAATTACGTAAAAAAAAATAAAAAATAAAAAAATCTATGAATGTATGGATGTAACTTTTGATTTTGCACAGTACTTAAAAACTTAAATCAAATGTTGCGCAGAGCACGCAAAAATTAAGTTCATACAAGAACACCAATGACTACACCAATGCCAATGTGAAGTAATTTGCCGAGTCTGGTAAAAGTTCTCAATGTATAATTTTAAGGAGGTTTATTAATTGATGATCTATAAGACATATAACATATTAAGATCAATATGACTATGACATCACGACTTCCTTATCCTAATAATATCAACATTATTTTAAGGAAGTCGTAATGTGCTTCTGTTGGAATTATGATATCATGACATTCATATAAAATAAACCAAACACATCAAGTGAGCATAGCGGAAGCAATTATAACAAGATCATATAACATGTAATTAATTAATCAATATTAAATAGTAAACATACCTTTGTGATTCTAGCCCGAACAAGAATCAATATGCAATCTTCAAATCAAGAACCCTAATTAGGGTTTATGTGGATTAGAAGAATTACCCCTTACCTCTTTTGTAATTCAATCCAAAAATCAAACAAAAGTATGTTTGAATCACGTTCTTGTACACACGTACTAAAACAAGTTAAAGTAATGCTAGTTTTTAGAACACAAAATTAAACCAAAACCTTTTGTTTAATAAAGAAAATCGATCAACCCTTAAAGGGTGTTTGTTTGATCGACTACAAGAAAAACATGGAGAAGAAAACAAGTTTAGGGTTTGTGTGTGTGCACAAGAGATACAAACCTTTAACCCTTATCCTTGTATATATAGTGTATGAAACTTGGAGCTCAAGAAAACAAAGGAGGTGCCCTCCTTTTGGGTTGGCTGATCGGATCTAGGCCTAAGGGGGCTTCCGGATGCTTCTTGACTTACCAATTAATCATACACATTCTTTCCTTATATTCGTCTAATGATCATTAGTCATTTATCTTAAATACTAAATAATCATTATATATATTTGTGTAATAAATAATTAAATATAAACTTTTACATTTAATTATTGTAGAAAAAGTGAAGTCGAATGATCTTGTTTATTGATAATAACCGAATGATTACAACCCAAAGTCCAAACTGATCTTAATCAGTAAATCTTGATCTCAATCAAGTATGAATAATACCACCAGAAGCAACAATAACACCCAATCTGATCTCAATCAGATTGGTAACCAAAAATAACACGGCCTGATCTCAATCAGGCAAACCAACAAGGAAACAACAATGGGTACTCCAGCTACACTGTCGTACCCCTAATATCTAACTTGATATTAGTTCTATTACAATGAAGAAGAATGAAAAAGAAGCTGATGACAGCTTAACAATAAGAAGAAAATAGCAGCTTTTGTGGTGGTGGTATAACGGCTCTATAAAGAGCCGTTTGGAGAGAAAAGAGACAGTTGGTTACATTGTGGAGTGAGAGAGAGCAACCATTCATCCATGTCTGATTCTGAGTGAAGTTGAGTATGTATGCTTTCTTTCATAACGGCTCTATCAGAATGTCACTAGTAGCCCTTCAACTTTCCATTTACTTCAAACCAAGCTTAAACTTCAATAACCATAAGCTGAAAATAAGAAAGTGCCAACATTAGTCCTTGTAAATTATCCAGGCATAAGATTATATTTCAACATCCCCCCTTAATCTTAGCCTGGAAAAACACCAAAAAACCCATTTTGAAAGCAGCCTTATGCTGACAAATTTTTTAAAACCATTGGACTGAAAAATCAGCAATTGTCTTCATTGTTTCAGTATTATCCCTGGAAAACATTTTATTTCTTTCAAAGTGTAGGGCAATGTCCAGGTAGAAAGGACACAATCATAATTTAAAAATTCTTTTATAATCAAGGGACACAACCATAGTACCATGCTGATCTCAATCAGCAATCACAAGCTCATCTTAATTATTAACGAACATATCTGGTAACAGTACTGATTTCAATCAGTCAACAACAATAACAGCTGTAATCTGATCTCAATCAGATCAACAGCAAAGAACAAAGTACAACCTGATCTCAAGTAGGTGTACAACCAACATCACAATCTGAATAAAATCAGACAACCATGGGTAAATGCAAACTGATATAAATCAGCAGCAAAAAAATAACAACAACCTCCTCTCAAGCAGGTTAATACAGGAACATGTTAAGCCTGATCTCAAGCAGGCCAGTAAAAGAGAAAGGAGAAGACTCCAATCTTTAAAACCGATAATGTAAATCAAGTTGTTACTCAGGAGGGACCAAATCTGTTCTCAAACAAATTGATCAAACACTTGATCTCAAACAAGAATATGAGACAGATAACCATAAGCAACCAACCAAGTGAAAAACACTTCCATGAGCAGATTTAGCTGCAATTTTAGTTGCAGCCTTTCTACCAAAGGTTTGACTGGTATAAGGTTCCCAGTCTAATATCATGAAAAGCAAAGGCTATAAAGCCTAAGACATCCAGATGTTGCAAAGGCTATAATCAGCCTCTGTAGATAACTTTGAACCAATTAACAATAGCCAGAACAACCAGTTCACAACCATAAACATACTTCACAACCATAATCATACTTGATTTCAATCAAGCAAAAGAATGCCACTGAACCAACAACTTGAGACAACTGTTCTCAAACAGTTTTGTGTAAACCAACATCAACCCAACAGATTTTTCTCAAGCAACCACACTTCTTGAATGTCAACCAATCCTCCCTTCAATCTTGGAGTTTTTGAGAAAATTTGTTTTGAACAACATAACTAGATGACTAAAAAAACTTGTTTTGAACAACAGAAATTTTTGAGAAAATTTAACTCCAAGATTGAAATAATAACACACTTGAGCGGTGACACCACATTCTTGAAAAACATATTGTCAATAGGTATAAAAAATAATTCCATGATCCCAAGGGATTATGAATTAGACAAAGTATGAACCAAAAATTCAAGTCATATGAGAAACTCATATACCCATAATGAAGACCAACCACCTTCAATATTGAGAGTGGTGAAAGAAAGCAGCTCACACAAGAGACTGCAAAAGATTGAATTCCAGGGTCAATCAATACAAGGTAAGCACAATCTTGAGCACCCAGGGTGTTACCAAAAATACACCAAGCTGATGCTATGATCAGACTTGGAAGAACCATCCAAGAACACAAGCCGTCTCTTTTAAGATGCAGGCTGTGAGATAATAGTGAGGGTTAATACCAACCACACATAAAGACTAGATCCACAAAGATCAGTCAAACCATAAACCATACTAGACCCAACCCAGCCAAAAGAGCATGGGTTGGTTTAACAAGATGGTAACAACTGAGAAGTTATGTTCTCAGAGAGTAAGTGACATCATCCTTCAAAGGTTTTGAGTCACCACACAACATAAGGCTTTTACAGCCAAAAGGGTTAAATCAACATGAATTGTTTGCTTAACAGCTCCCATAGCAACAGAGAATACAAACTCTCTTTCAACCGATCACACAACACAATTGTTGCAACAATCAACACTCCAGCCTCAGAAATATCAGAGCATTGAAAAACATCACCAGGTATAAACCACCTGAAAGAATCATTAACTGATTCAAGATCAGGTTCTTCAAGTGAGAACCCAACAACATTCCAAAGGAACTTCTTAAGAAGTCAATTGGTAAACCAGTTTAGACCAAAGCCATGCCAAGACAACACAACAAACAACGTAGGCAAGGGGTCATCAATCCCCAAGACCCACAAGACCACGTAGCAAGGGGTCATCAATCCCTAAGACTACAAATATGCTGAACTCATATCAGCAAATAACAGCCAAGAACAGCAATAAATAACCAACAACAAACATCATAGAAAGCACACATAAAAAACATAGAAACACCCATAATATATGCAGCAGAATCAGCAACAAACACATATCAAGGTGAAAAACTCTTAAACCCACGACATGACTAACCCTAAAACGGGACACTCGTAAAACAATCAATCAAGAAATTACTCAAGAACAGGCAAATAAGCAGTAAATCAAAACAAAATATATGAAAGATAGCAGCAACAGATACCAACAGCAGCAGATAAGAAGCATATAGACAGCAAGAGAACATATAACAAACAATCAAGCACATAAGGAGAGAGGAGAACGTAGTTCCCAGGATTTCCTTGCCACTCGAGGTGGTAGGTCAAGGGCGCACACAAGCACAGCCAAAAAATTAAAGGAAAAGGAACAAAAAACAGATAATCAAAGAAGACCAGGTACAGCACAAGCAAGGGCAAAGAAGCAGATAAACAAGGAAACCACCAATCACAAAAACCAGACCAAGACAAGACTAAGCAACACAAGAGAGCAAGGAAACAGGCAGACAAAAAACAACGAACACAAGCAGAACAAACTAATAAACTACCTCCTTATATCTCCACAAATTGCAATCACAAGTAAATCCCACAACCTCTCAAATCCCTTGAACTACACAATCTCCACAGTCCTAACAAACATAAACAGAAGGAAAAACAAGACAAGAGAGACAGAGACCTCTGGGAGGTATCAATATCTGAGCTAAAAATCACAAATACATAACAAGAAAAACAATGAAGAGGTATGAAGAACAACAGAACAACTAGCAAGCCAAAACAGCAAACACAGCACCAAACAAACCTAATTCTAACACAAGCAGTCAATCAAGCAAAAATAGAACAAGATAAATACAATGCAAGAAGATAAAAGAGTGATAGGTGTTACAGTGCACGCATAAATCCAAGAAGCAGCGGAAACGACAAGAGCAATGCCCTTGATCTACTCACAAATCCACCAGTAGATTAAATTTCTCAGAACGAATCACCACCAAACCCTGACTTAACAACCAGATATTGGCCCTTCGACTTTTTTTCACAAACCAGAGCATTCCATAATGCAGATGACATGGGCCCCATAATCATATCAATGATAGGACAGCCATGAGCAATCCACACTCCAAGCAAATTACCATCAAGATCACGTACATGTAGTATTCCACTTGCATAACCGACCCATAATCGAAAACCAAATGTACAAAAGCAATAACCAGCATATGAATGATATTGGAACTCTTGTAATCGGTTTCCATTTGCATCCCACTTTACACTTACTCCATTTGCAGATCCAGTCCAAATAAATCCATCAGTTGTTATAATCAATGCATCCATTCTCTGGTTATCATCACCAAAAGATTCTTTTGCTGCTACTCGTAGAACAGCATCAGCTGCCCCCATTATTGCAACTCGATCAAGTACCCTTAACCAACCAGTAGTCGAAGCCAGAGATCATACCCCCAAGTAGAGCGACATGTGTGGGGTGGGCAGGTTTTAGAACTCCATCCTCGATATTCATATAAACCGGTGGATGTATGAACACATCTGGGAACCAATCGATAAAATCAATCAAAGATTTCCTTCCCCAACAAGAAAAGGCCGAACAGGAGAAAGAACCCCCGGACTCCTACCGAAGGTAAGTAACAGCTTGGTTTTTAGCCATGGAGATCAGACCCCCAACATGCTGAAACCCTAATTTTTCACAAAAAATTGGGGGTTTTGAAAAACCATTTTGAAATAATCAATTAGAGTCAAAATACACCAATTAACAACAGTTAATTGAGTTTAATCGAATTAATTTTGAAGAATCCCAAAATCTCAGAAACCCTAATTTTGAAAAAGGATTTTTCAGAGCAACCTGTCTCTGATACCATGTAGAAAAAGTGAAGTCGAATGATCTTGTTTATTGATAATAACCGAATGATTACAACCCAAAGTCCAAACTGATCTTAATCAGTAAATCTTGATCTCAATCAAGTATGAATAATACCACCAGAAGCAACAATAACACCCAATCTGATCTCAATCAGATTGGTAACCAAAAATAACACGGCCTGATCTCAATCAGGCAAACCAACAAGGAAACAACAATGGGTACTCCAGCTACACTGTCGTACCCCTAATATCTAACTTGATATTAGTTCTATTACAATGAAGAAGAATGAAAAAGAAGCTGATGACAGCTTAACAATAAGAAGAAAATAGCAGCTTTTGTGGTGGTGGTATAACGGCTCTATAAAGAGCCGTTTGGAGAGAAAAGGGACAGTTGGTTACATTGTGGAGTGAGAGAGAGCAACCATTCATCCATGTCTGATTCTGAGTGAAGTTGAGTATGTATGCTTTCTTTCATAACGGCTCTATCAGAATGTCACTAGTAGCCCTTCAACTTTCCATTTACTTCAAACCAAGCTTAAACTTCAATAACCATAAGCTGAAAATAAGAAAGTGCCAACATTAGTCCTTGTAAATTATCCAGGCATAAGATTATATTTCAACAATTATTAAACTTGAACTCTCATACGTAAAGTGTGCAATCCCGTGATCTCGAGTTCGATCCTAACATACGACTACTAAAATAATGTCCATAAACTAACAGCTTCTACATCAACGCATATTATCGGTTAGAAATGTAGAAATGTGTTGTTTTGAGTGTAGAAATGTGGCCACTGATTGGATGAACTAGCATTAAGTGATTATGTTATGTTGATGATGCCTCAGTGTGATAGGACTTTGATACCTTATGTGAAGATGTTGTTGCATAATGGTATTCAAAGTAATCTTGCAGTGGGGAAATGTTTCTCTTTTATTTGTTGTTTGCAGCATTCTTTGAAGTTTTGGGTTATGTCTAGTAGGAATATAATTCACCTTTTTCAACAAAATAATAATAATAATAATAATAATAATAATAATAATAATAATAATAATAATAATAATAATAATAATAATAATAATAATGCTTTATGTTATCTGAATAAACAAAACTATATATGTTGAATACGATACATTTAGAATGCAGGTCAACGGTCGAACCAAACTTACGAGAATTACCTGTTTTGACCAGAACCCTTTTTGATCCGTTACCTAACTGAAAATACTATATAAGGGACTACATGGATGTGAGGGGAAGATGTGTAGTTGGAGCAGTTAGAAACTACATAGCACAACCAGGGGCGAGTCTTATGAAGCAAAATTCAAATATGAAGCTTTTCCAAATTTATAATTTTTCTTCTCTTTGCTTAATATTAGCTTTTCGAATAATTGGATTAATAAAACATCCAATTATCAAAACAAAAAACACAATGAGAATCTAAGAATTTATTGAAAATAGAGAAAAATGATACAAGAAAGAGAATAAACAAAATTTTGCTTTATGATAATCTATAAGTAGGTTTATATAATCGAACCAATACGAACGAGGCTTGTTAGGGTTTGTTAGTTTTGGTTTAACCGAACAAACGAACTAATATGAATACTTAAATAAACAGACATTGGTGTTCATATTTGTTCTTTAAAAAGATGTTATTATTGTTCATTTATTAAGACATTATGCATGAGTGATTCTTGAAACGTTAGTTTGTTTACGGTATTAGCTGAAATTCATTAGAATTTGTATCATTAAATGAGTTTAATTCATCATTTTCCAATAATAAAAAGATGAAGCTGGTGGTGTTATTTAGTGGTATGGATTTAAAAAATAAACAAAAATAAGCAAACAGCGTTAATAATTTTAGCAGTTTTAGTAACTTGGAACTTTTATATACCAAGACCTTAAGATAATGCCCAAAAAATATGTGACCGATTATATATTCATAAAAAATGTTAGAAAATTGAAAGCATTAAATATCCGAAAGCCTAAAGCAATAACTTTAATAACTTCACCCTTAAACCATCACTAAACACAACTTGACAAGCATCTCAATGCAACTCTTTTTCTCTTTGTAGTTTCTACTACTTAAGACTAAAAGGGTCAAAAGTTGGTACATTTGAACTTTAATTGATGTGGGTCATCTAAACTTCAACCAAATAAAATCTGAACCGATACAAGAGATAATAATAAGCTAGAAGATTCAACATAATAGCATTCTTAAATAATATTCAGTCATCCTAAAGCAAAGGATGGCCTAGCAAATACAAAGACCGCCTTTTGCATCTTGACTGCATTGTCCTGTACCAAGCATAATCAGTGTTGCGTTAGAAAGGGATTTGAAAATTGTTATTTTTTTAAACGAACACTTTACATGCCATTATCAAAACAAATATTTTTAAAAGGATTTATCAAAATCGACGAAGCGAGCAAACAATTTGGGCGAGCAAAGCATTTGCTCGCTATGTTCTTTGCCTTTTAGCGAGAACGGCGAGTAAAAATGGAGCGAGCAAACATTTTGCTCTCCATGTTCTTTGTTTTTTAGCAAAAAATATTTGTCTTCTTCTAAAAACGGCGAGATGCAAAAGGGGAGGACGAGCAAAATCAAAATGCTCGAGGTGTCAATTTTGGTAAATCTCTAGAAAGTTGTCAGTTTTTATAATTCTTGTTGGGAGTGCACACATTACATGCCTACATAATGTAACAAGTACACGTGAGTATATAAATAGCGGGCAGTTTTGTTATTTTTCTACTGAAATTGTAATGTTTTAGCGATATTAAGTTATGATTTGTTAACGTATGTATCGCATAGTGTATTTGAATTATAAATTATAGCAGTTCATTTATAAAACTTCTATAATCATATGTGATGTATTAAAAATTGCATGTGATTAACATCACGTTTGGTAAAAATCACATGTGATTTTATGTGTTTTATACAACTTTGACAAATTAATTGCACTAATTTACAATTCGAAATATAGTGTGTTATATATGGTTAAAAAGCTATGAATGTCTAGTTTCCAAAATAAAAAATGGTAAATTTTTTAGAACTTTGTAGAAAAAGTTTATATTCATTTTACTACATGTTTAAGTATTCGAATATTCACATTAGTGGTGAATCACATGTGAGAAAGTGAAAGAAAAAATAAAATTGTTGAAAGTAAATCAAAGTGCCCGTCTATTGAAAAATAATTAATACTCGTCAAGATGATGTAATTTTTTTCGCTTAATAATTAATAAGAGTATAAATGAGTTTATTATTTAATATGAAAGATGAGTGACTAGGATTTATCTTTTTAATATGCATGAAAACTTTTACTATCTAAATGATGTGAATTCTTATTCTTTTAAAAAGCAAATTATCTAACACTTCATATTTCAGTAACTAGTTATAATACCCGCGCACGCGCGGATCTTTTTTAATTTTTTTTAATGATATATTTTTATTTCTTAAAAAATAAATAATTTAATCTTTTCGTTTGTTTGATTTATGATTTTTAATTATATTTGTTTATTATTAAAGATAATTATTTAAAAATTTAATCGCATCTTATCTATATTTTTTTTATATATCTTCTACTTATCTAGTATTGCATCTTATCTATATTTTTTTGTATTTATCTTCTACTTGTGTAGTATATCAATAAAAGAAATTTTTAAAATTTTAAATTTAAAAATAATAATTAAAATATTACCTAATAAAGAATTTTTTTTTTTTTCAATTATATAAAAGATTTCACACATTTTTAGCCCACTCACATGTCCATGGGCCAAAGTTTCATAGGTGTTATATGGTTGCCCTGGCCCCTGTGTGTATTTAAGTCGATTATCGTATCATTGCTTTTTGATATCTTTGATTGACAAAAAACATGACTAGAAAACGTCCCTCTAAAGCTAAAGCTCCAGCGATCGGGATAGACCTAGGAACAACATATTCATGTGTTGCAATTTGGCAAAACAATCGAGTTGAGATAATACCTAATGAACAAGGCAACAGGACTACAGCTTCTTGCGTTGCTTTCACTGATACGGAGTGTTAGATCGGCGACGCAGCCAAAAACCAAATCACAACGAACTCGACCAACACCCTTTTCGGTATACTTTCATTTTTATTATTACATATAATTTCTTCAAACTGTTATTTTTTGGTTTTTTCTATTTAACTAAGAGTTTAAGATAAGTTTAAGTATCTAGCTAGTTCACGTTGTGTAGTTTTTTTTATCATATATTTATTTACCGTATTCAAAAATTTGGATAAAAACATAATATGCAAACTATTTATGGTTTAAATTCAAACCTAGGCTAGCTATCGATCACCTTAATGTATACGAGGAAAGGAAATGTTACAGTAATTGCATTACCTTTTTTTTTTTTGTGCATTATTTTTACTATGCAGTATGCAAACCACATAATAAAGTTAGACTAAAGTAACAACAAAAATTATGTTGCACAAATCATCTGTCAAGCTTGAATTAATATCCTAGTCGTTCGGGTTTGGGATTAATCTCTAGCGGACAATCAATCATCCTTTAGACAAGTACGTCAGTTCATTCTAGAGGACTTTGTAAGAAAATAGTCATGGTTTCCATGGTGTGCACGGGCCGCTTAAATATTGTCTTCCACATATCCTCTAACGTTTTTGCAAGAGTAGCTTTAAAATTACTGTAATAACCAACTAAAAGATATTAGATTTATAAATGTGAAGCTTATATATATAGAATAAATTGCAAAACCATCCATAATGACAATAATATTCTAGAAGTATAAATGCCCTATACTCAGATCCACTTCATACAATTGGTTTGTGTGATTCTTATTCAAAGCTAATAAAATTTTTGTGTGCTACTATAAACTTGTTTAGATGCTAAACGACTGATTGGGAGGAGGTTTGTCGATAATACTGTGCAAAATGACATGAAAGTTTGGCCTTTTAAAATTGTTGAAGCTCAAAGTGGTAAGCCAATGATGGTTGTCAAATATGAGGGTGTCGAGAAGCAATTTGCTGCTGAAGAAATATCTGCAATGGTTCTTACAAAGATGAAAGAGGTAGCTAACACGTACCTTAATGCCGATATGAAATCTGCAGTGATAACAGTCCCTGCTTACTTTAATGATTTACAACGTCAAGCGACATTGGATGCAGCTGCTGCTGCAGGCCTTGATGTTCTGCGGTTGCTTAATGAACCTACCGCAGCTGCTATTGCGTACCGGCTAGACCAAAATGCGGCCATAAGGAGTCAAACAAATGTGCTTATATTTGACTTGGGTGGTGGTACATTTGATGTCTCTCTAGTCGCCATTGACCAAGGAAGTTTCAAGATTAAAGCTGTTGGTGGTGACACTCATTTAGGTGGTGAGGATTTTGACCAACGTATGGTGGAATACTTTGTTGCAGAGTTCAATAGGAAAGTAAAGAAAGATATAACCACGAACTCGAGAGCCTTGGGGAGGTTAAGGGTCGCTTGCGAGAGAGCAAAGAGGATCCTCTCCTCAACAACTCGTACATCTATAGAAGTTGACTGTTTGTACGATGGTGTTGATTTTTCAACAAAAATAACTCGGGCCAAGTTTGAGGAGCTAAATATGGACTTTTTTAACAAATGCATGGAAACTGTGCAAAGGTGTATGGAAGATGCAAAATGGGAGAAGAACATGGTGAATGAGGTGGTACTTGTTGGAGGCTCGACACGAATTCCAAAAGTCCAACAAATGTTGCAAGATTTCTTTGACGGTAAGGACCTCTGCAAGACAATCAATCCTGATGAAGCTGTTGCCTATGGCGCTGCAGTTTTTGCTGCAAACATGAGTGGTAAAGGCAATCGAATTGTTAAAGAGTTGGTGTTGTTGGATACTTGGATGTCGTTCCACTTTCGCTTGGTTGGGAGTCATATGGTGTAGTCATGTCTGTTGTGATTCCAAAGAACACACCCATACCTGTTTCAAAAGAGAAGATTGGTGTCACAACTGTTGACAACCAGTCTCAGATGATTTTAAAGGTTTATCAGGGAGAGAGAACTAGAACGACAGACAACATCTTTCTAGGTGAGTTTGAGCTTACCAATCTCCCTCTTGCCCCTAGGGGTGTTACAAAAGTAAACATTCGTTTTGACATTGATGCTGATGGCATTCTCAAAGTATCTGCGGAGGAATTAGCAACTGGTAAGAAAAACAACATCACGATCACTAATGGCAAGAGAAGTCTTCCAAAGGAAGCAACTAAGAAGATGTTGGAAGATGAAAAGAGATGCAAAGATGAGGATCAAGACTACCGAAGGAAGCATGCAGCCCATAGAGCATTGAATGATTATGTTTATCTCATGAATACAAAATTGAAGGATAAAAATATCAGGGAGCGGCTAAGCGAGGATGATTTCAGAAAGATGGACGATATGCTTATACAGGCAATGGAGTGGCTTAACATAAATAAGTTAGCAGAGATCAATGTGATAGCGGACAAAAAAAAGGAGCTTGAATCTGTGTATAACCCAATAGTAGGTCATTTAAAGTAAAGTGAAGAGTGGTTGAGTAGCAGCTTCATCCAGATTCCAGAATACAGCCAGTAATCTATTTCTGCACATGGATGACTAGAATTTTTTATTTTTCTTTTTCGTAAATTTGTTTCAGCTTTTGTGACCCAGGGATTTGGATTAATCTTACACTATATGCATCAAAGTGCACCTATGCTATATTTCTTAAATCTTTAGGCTAGATTTTTTGAACTCGTGTTAATCCCTGATTTCAATCGGTTTCCTTAGTAATAATTAACTTCCAATACCTGAATTTTCCCAATACTTTTATGTTCACTTCTGAACAAAAGACAACAAATCTCTGGGATTCCAGATTCAACCAATTTTTCAACTGAAGATGTTAAAAGGTCTTTTACTTTCAATACACCAGACTGAAGTGTAGGCTGACTTAGGTGTCTAGGAAATTTCGTAAGTTCATCTCCTATATAGATCAAGATTATGAGCACAAGTCAGTTTGAGTTCATAATATTATCAATTGAGGTCCCAAAGTTTAATTTTAGCTTTTAAGCATACCTGCCCACCTCTAGCATCCAAATGAGCCTCAGTCACCTCTCCCGTTGTACCATCTGTAATATTTATAAGTTGCTTGAGTTGGATGGTAGAAAAGTTTAAAATTTCTTACCTGAAGTACGGACAGGGGCAATGGCATTCTGTACAACAGCACTCTCAGCAGCATTCTGAAGAGCTTGACCAATGGCATCCTGAACAACAGCACTCTGAAGAGCCTGGAGAAATGCATCTTGGACAGAGACAATGGCAACGGGAAAAGCTTGAGCAGCGGCACCCTGGACAATTTGGCCAATGGCACCCTGAAAAGCTTGGGCAATGGCGTCCTGGACAGCTCGAGCAGCGAGATCCCGCATAGGTCGAGCAGTGGCTGCCTGGAGAGCCTGGAAAAGAGTACCCCGGACAGATTCAGCAGCTGCATGGGCCACATTTGCTTCAAATTGTTTCCTGCATCAACAAATTGGGCAACGTGTAGTGACCAGAAATGTGTGAGTTTATAAGGTATAAGTTTGATACCCATTTCCATCCTCAAACACTTAGCTAAATCTCATTTGCAAATTCAAAAGAGGAGGTGGGGGATGAAAGTGATGACATAATTTCAAATTCCAGTAATGATCTACAAATGAATTACCACAAATTTACCACGAGTCTTGGATGGAGCCATACTTGCCATTATCATAAATTAACCATGAGTCTTGAATGGAGCCATTATTTCCATTGTCATGCACATAAACAAACATCCTTAAAGTGAAACATTAAATTTAATCTAGAATAATATATTAATATTTAGTTTAATAATCCTGTTTTATACATTAATAAACACTATCATGTCTAATAAACACTCTTAAAAACACTATCATGTCTAATAAACACGTGTTGGATTTGATGCAATTTAATTAGGTTCATTCGTTAATTATTACTGTTTTTACGAGTGACATGAAAGCAAAAACGTTACATGGTGTATGTTAGTGTAGCAAATAGTTAAAAAACACTCTTAAAAATCTTTCGCTACTTGATCAAGTTATTTACTTTACTTTTAGAGTACCGACTACTTTCAAAGACTATTCATATCTACATACACAATAAACACCCTTTGTCCGAAACAAGTAACTCATTCACTATCTTTCAATCCAAAATTCGTAGTTTGTTTTTTTCCGCTTTCTGTTTTAGGTTGTTTTATGATTTTCATTTAAGCCTCCAAGTTTAGTTGATTCAAATTTTTTTGTCTGTTTCAAAAGGTTTCGCTTAGTTTTGAACAAAATCAGACCCAATTTACAATTAAATACAGTTTATATGAGTTAAATAGACACAATTTGTATGAGTTAAATGGACAAGGTTCTTATGATTTGGGTTTCTAGTTATCATCCGTTTTATCATGCTATATTTTGTGCAAACTTATAAAAACATACCTCTGCCGCTGGCGCACAAGGTAAACAATCCCAAGAACCCCAACAACTGCAAATCCGAGATTCTTCGTCCTCCGAAGTAGTGGCTTCTTAGTATAATGAAGTAGCATTAGTGCTCGCCTTTGGCTCAGTTAACGACACGACTCAGTTGACTTAAGCGACTTGTAGTTCCAACTTCAAATAGTGGTTTAACTGTGATGGATGGGCAAATAGCACTTGCCATAGAATAGTATGATTCGGTTCCAATCCACACGACCAAGCATGTACTCTTCACCATACACACATTCGTCATTTCAACCATTTACTTCAAGTAGCATCGAAGTGAATGGTTGAAATGGGAATCGGTTTAGGAAACTGTTGATGTTGGGCAATCATCTGGTGTGTATGGTAAAGAGCACAACCTTGCTCGTGTAGATTGGGACCGGATCATACTATTCTCCGGCAATTGGTATTGGCCACCCGTCACAGTCAAACCAAAATTTGAAGTCTCGAACCGCAAGTCGCTTAAGTCAACTAAGCCGTTAACTGAGGCGTCCCAAGCATTTTCATTTTTGATACAGCAGTCATGTTTCTAGTCAAGTTTCTGTCATGTTTTTTTCTGTCAATTTAAGATGTCAAGAGTTTATATTTTTATAGAAATCAACCACACACAAAAGTCTTCACTTTTCAATCACACAAATGCAAAAAGTTGCCTATTTCAGTTTCAAATTTCATAAAAGTCAGATCTAGTTTGGCAATGAAAGATGATTCAAATACAACAGTTTCAAACAAACACAACATAAAAACAAACGAAACAGACAATTACTTTCACATATCTATAACACAATATCGTAAAAATTCTTCCAGGATTATGCAATTATAACTAGACAAATATATATCATATCATTGATATGCATTTACACACAATACAATATTACTTCAAACAACCAAATGCACGGCAACAAACTCTAGAACAAAAAGTTAATATATTTTACACAAAAACAAAATAAACATATCAAAATGTACTATTTATAGCATATATCAGTAATACAAATCGGTGAAACATTCAGATTCATGAATAAGGGCGTGTTTGTTTAAGCTTATGTTTGGGCTTACGAGTTTATCTCATTTTGACTTATGTTTCATAAACCAAAATTTTCAGGCTTATGGGTAATACAAATAGGTTAAACAAATTTATATAAGTTTCGAAATAAGCCTGAAGCATTGTGCTCATGAAACATAAGCCAAAAATGAGATAAGCTGATAACTAAAAAATAAGCCTGAACAAACACCCCCTAGGATTATAACCCATCACAGAAATCACATAAACTACAGACTTTTAACACTAACAACATAACAGGCTTATGAATCAAAAGCCGTAACCAAATAAGTTTGAGTTTTCGCTCTAAAAATGTATATATTTTTTAATATAAAATTATAATAAGCGCTTACAAATAAGACATTTATAAGGGAATGTACATACAAACTTTTGATAAGTCAAAGGTCATAAATGAAAATTCAAATATTACAAAATTTACAAAAGAAATTATAAATAGCCCAAAACTACGTGTTTGTCATAGATTATTATCGGACTAAACTTGTTTTTAATAAACAACTTCTAGCAGCTTATTATAAAAAAGAGCTTTTTGAGTATTCAAATTATCAATAAGCTAAGATGCTGAAATGTTTAACTAGCTTATGTTTGTTAAATACTAGTAACTAATACAGTTAAATAATTCAACCACATAAAACTTAACTCTTAAATATACATTACTTATCACAATTTAATATTAAAATGAGTGAGAAAAATTACCGTTAAATAAAATGGCGGCTGACATCTGTCAACTGTTGAAACCCTAGAAGGAAATGAAACTAGCTGGTAGCCTGGTACTTTTTTATATGCTGAATTTTAGGGTGAAAATGGGTTAATTTTATGGGCCATTATAGACTGGGCTTTTGGTCTACTTTAAAAAAGCAAAATCCAGAATGAAATAAGTTCATAAATATTCGTAGCAAATAGGCAAATATTTTTGTTTAAGTTATATTAACATTTTAACACCGTATTAACTTATAATGATTAAACGTATAAAATCGGGTAATCCAGATATGACAAGCTTTTCTGATTCAGATGTACACGAACTCACCGTGTTTCCACGACCATTTCAGACCTGTCCCTGATCACTCCCAAATATACACGCATAGCAAGGTTAACACATATGACATTTATGTAAGGAAGCCAAAGACTTTACTACTAGGTCATTTGGTATTGATTAAATATTAAATTAAATATACTCAAATATATAGTACAAGAAATACATCATTAATTAAAAATAGAACATGATTTGACTTAAATTTCATACTATAGAAAAAAAGTTTAATGGCTTCTTTTTTGTATGTATACAAATATACAAGACATATAGTAATGAGATCACACTAAGATCACAAACAGTCTGGCCACATTAGCGTCAACATAGTTTTCTCTCTCTTACACTAAACGCAGACCAAATGCTTGTTGTAAGGGGACCACACTCACAACCAAAAATATACTCCACAAAATTAAATAAAAAAATCTCACACACAAACTATCTTAATTCTTTCGGTCCACTGACAGACCTAAACTTTCATTTTTTTTTTTTTTTTTTTTTTTTTTTTTTTTGGTAAGGGATGCGTTTGGTATGGTGCTTTTAGGGGACGCATCTTGAATGGTTAGATCGACCATTTCATTTGGTCTCATTACGTTTAGTCAAAGAAATACTTATATGTACATGCAAGTCCGGATCTAGGCATGTGCAGACTATGCAATGGCACAAGGCCTTTATCTTTTGGGGGCCTCGAGTTTCTAAACGTTAATGTTAGTATAAACTCACTTTTGGATGTTGTAATTCAAGTAAGCGTTTCTATGAAGAACTACATTTAAAAATGTTAGAAACTTATAACTTGAGTCACAGTAGTGAAACAGGGATCAAATTTTTGTTTTTAACGAAGTAAACATAGACGGGGCCTTCTACCGGAGAAGATGACTGAAGTCTTGTTTTTATCTTGTAAATTTCATGTTTAACCCTTCTACTTTATAGTTTGACATGTAGGCCCTAAGTTTAAAGTAATTTCGTCAGTATCAATTTACTAAAAAGTAAAAAACAACCCAAGTATTTACAAAAACTGTATTTTTTGTCTTCATGCTTAAGTTTGATATAGATTGTCGTTGTTTGATGTTATAAAAAACAATTTGAAGCTATACTTATATTTCTTGAAATACGATTTTTAACCTTTGGGACTTTGTAGATACTTTTCAAAAGTTTTATAAAAGTTTGGTGAATTCTATTTGAAAACCCAATTTGACAAAAAAAAAAAAATAGTAATAAAAAATAAATAAATAAAATTACACAAATTACTATTGACTTAATTATAGAATTTAACGGCATAAACGTGTAAGAAAATTAATTTAACTAAACTTTTGGTATATATTGTTCAAGGTCCTACAACGTAATATGGCACAGGGCCTCCAAGATTCACGAGACGACCCTGTGTACGTGCATATGCTTTTTGGTTTAGTTTGATTTGCATTTTGCCAAAACCGAAATTAAACTGAAAATCAAATACTCAATTCGGTTCGTTCCGAATCTAAAAAAGACAAATATATAAATTCTAGTTTAGTTTTAGTTAGGTCGGGTTTAGTTCGCTTTCGGTTCCAACTCTTAAAAACCGAATTGTAAACACTCCTAAGACACAGTTACTAACCATTACGGCTCGACCCTCAACTAACAACTAACCTTTTAAATGGAACGACCACTAAAAATCTAAAATAGTAAGAAGACAAAAATAAACCGTTGGTCCCTAAACTTTCCACAAACCGTCGCCATGGCCCTTAACTTCTCAAAATCGTCGCCTAGCTTCCAAATCATGGGAATTAGAGGCCGAATGCGTTCCTTGACCACTTTTGTCTTGGTCAACGCTTATGTTTTGGTATATTCACAAGGGCATAATAGGCAAACTACATTTTTCACCACACTATGGTTAAATCAACCAAGAGTGATAGTTTACGGAGCAACTAAGAATTATGGTTTGTGGAACTTGAGCCTATCTTTTCTAATACGCTAGTTATAATTCGCGCGAAACCAATTAACCCACAAACCAAACACATTTACACACCATAATAACACACACCTTTATCCATACACCCATTTCCAGAAGTCAAAGACCCAGCTAAAATTCCAACATTACAATGTCTTTTGGAGACAATGTGATCACTGATATGGCAGATTATATCAGCAACATGCCAGATAACGTGACCACTAATATTATGAACCGATTGCCACTAAAAGATGCGGTAAGGACCGGTAGTTTAGCCAGAAGCTGGAGGTTTAAGTGGACTTTGCTGACCGATGTCATATTTGATGAGGATTTGTTTTACTATTTAACAAATACCTGTGATGGGAGGCATATTACTAGGCTTTTACTTCAGCTTATTGGGCCAGTAAGAAGGTTTTTGTTTTCCGTAGAGGCCAAAATGCTATTTGGACACGGCGACTTGCATTATGAAGACATTCATGACTGGCTTTTGTTTTTGGCTCGGGTCGGAGTTGAGGAGGTCACAATTCGAAACTGGTATGCTGATCCAGTTACTTTGCCAACCCAACTTTACTATCGTCAAGATTTGACATTTCTAAAACTTCATTGTTGCAATTTTCCCACATGACAAGTTTTAGGGGTTTTCCAAAGCTACTCAACTTAGAATTATGTAATGTCAATTTTCATAGTGGTACGGTTTGGGACTTAGTTGTTGGTTGTCCCTTGCTTGAGTCTCTAAAATTGGATCGTTGTAGTACAAACGAAATGAGACTGTGGAATATTGCAATTATTAGGAATTTGAAGACATTAAATTTGTCATTTGGTATTTGGAACCATCCTATGACAATAACAACTTCCAATATCTTTCAGTTGTCAAATGTTCCTAAACTTGAGACTCTTACCATGGATTTTGAAGACTGCAATGTAAGACCTATTCTTCGCATTTTCTACTTCAACTTACATAATGTTAAAGTAATTTCTAACATTGATGCAATGTTAGATTTGAAACTAAAGAAAATTCGTCCTTTTATAGTTTTTGGAATAAGGTACATCCTGGATGAGTGTCCATGTGGCCTTTCTATCCCTCAAGACTGTTGAGATATACGAGGTCGATTTTGGTAATAAGGCAATGGTTTCATTGATCGTTAAAATGATTAGTGGGTCTCCAAATATGCAAAGGCTAGTAACCAAGGTAAGTGGAATGCATATGTAAATTCCAATGGTTGTGCATATGAATATTTCTCTCATTTTGCAAGCCTTATACACGTTTACTTATGTACCTTTGGAGATTGATTCATTTGATGTACCCATCAACAGAATGAGCACGGGGCAGCTTCAAACTTTGGTGTTTCATTCTTTCCCTATAACAAAGAATGAAATAGCCATAATACGGTTGATACTTGCATGTTCCCCCTTACTGAACAAATTTTATATCATTGACTGCACTTTGACTACTGATGAGAATGAAAACATCATGTTGAACTGGGATTTGGCAAGGAGGCTGTTGGAACTCCTTCGAGCTTCCCCCACAGTCAGGGTAGATTTCTTTTACTGATTCTAGTTTATGTATGGGTTGAATACCCTAAGACAAGTATTTTCGTTTAAGTATGTTGCTACTTACTTGGTCACCAAATGTAATGGCAAGTTTGACTTTAGGAAGTCAAACGTGCAAATGGTAAAGGTTATTTGGCATTTGCAATTTTGACAATGCCTATGTTGGTCACCAAATGTAATGGCAAGTTTGACTTTAGGAAGTCAAACGTGCAAATGGTAAAGGTTATTTGGCATTTGCAATTTTGACAATGCCTATGTTGGTCACCAAATGTAATGGCAAGTTTGACTTTAGGAAGTCAAATGTGCAAATGGTAAAGGTTATTTGGCATTTGCAATTTTCACAAACCAAATGTAATGGCAAGTTCGAATCTTTATATTTGTGTCTTTATGTTTAGTGATTTTAGTGATGAATATATTGTTTTAGAGTTTCATATGGGATTGGTAAGGATTTAATGGGGTGCAATTGATCAATTTCACAAATTACACCGTAGGTCCCTACGCTTGTACACTCAATGTAGCATGTTGTGAACACGTCATTTCATTTTGGGTGGGAATTGAAACTACGTTGACGAAAATGTAGACAACCTTAGGGACCAAGTATGAAATAAAATTTGTTATTAAACCCTTTCACCATCTTTTCATTGCGAAGGTATTAACTTTAGCGCGTAACCCAATAAACCCATCAACAAGCTTTTCTTCACATTTCCCGATGAAAGAAGATTTCCAAATGTTGAATAAACTTATGCAATTGGCCGATTCACCACGATTACATGATCGTATGAGCCTCTGGTTTTGTCAAGAGGCTGTTGAAGCAGGTTTTTTTTAAAACCTTATTCGTGCTACTATTGAGCATCTCAAGAGGATGATACCAAAGCATATGGAGCTGATTCAGTAGAATGAAGCATTGGGACCGCGTGGTGTGGCGCTTGACAGTTTGGAGTCGTTAAGGAAAACCCAAGCCATTGAAATCGACCTACTTGCAAGTTTGATCAAGGTGTATGGTCAAGTTGATGCTAATATTAGTATGCAGGAAGGTTTTGTTCAGAAAATGGCTGAAAATAATTAGTGTAATGGGGTCTTAATTTAGGGTATTTCTAGGGGTAGGTTAATTAGGTCTTTTGTGTTCTTGTTTTAGGCTTTTAATGTTCTTGTAGTCTAATTGCCATTTGCCACTATTATGCATATATAATTTTATGGTTTCTCGGTTAATCTTGTTTGTTGTATCTTATTGTGTTTACTGTTGTTATGGCCAAAAACAAACACCCCTTTATGTCAGCAAATACAAATATAGTGGGGGGGGGGGGGGGAAGCAAAACCCAAACACCCCATCTTGGTTGATTAACTAGAGTGTAGTACATAGTTGGTACCTAAAGTCGTATGTCATGGTTGATTTAACCATAGTGTGGTGAAAAATGTAGTTTGCCTATTATGCCCTTGCAAATATACCAAAACTTAAGCGTTGACCAAGACAAAAGTGGTCAAGGGACGCATTCGGGCTCTAATTCCCATGTTTTGGATGCCAGGCGACGATTTTGAAAAGTTAAGGACCATGGCGACGGTTTGTGGAAAGTTTAGGGACCAACGGTGTATATTTGTCTATTAAGAAGTTACACTACAGTGACATTGATAATCACATCTTGTTTCATGTCATTTTGGCAACATATTTATTCTCATGCGTATTTGATAAGGTCCACAACAAGTTTTTTCATTTGTCTCATTTTAGAATTTTGTCCATTCCGTTATTTCTATTTACATCCGAGCCATAAAAGATGGTTTTGTGTCTTATTTTGAGTCATTTTGTAGCAAAACAACTCCTAAAAATTACTCTAAAGGTAATACGAGTTTCAAAATCACCCAAACAAGAGACGAAACTATTTATTAACAACCCAAATGTACACAAAAAAGCACAAATACACGTGAAAAAAAATACGTTGGAACATTATGCAAACAACCTTATTCAATTATAAGAGTCTCTCTTACTTCTAGGGCGCACATACTTGACATCGAGAGTATGCACGCGCATATCCAGAAAAGCGTCATCACTAGTGTAAAAACTAAAATTTTCCTTACATATTTTAGAGTTTAATAGTAAGTGCATACCCTTTTGAGATAAACTTTATTAGAAAGTGCATACCATGTGGCAAATTCTTGTGTCTACCGCCTACTTGGCCAAGAAGGTGCATAAAATAGCTGATATCAACAGTAGTCCGGACGGTGTAAATAAAAAGCTCCAAATCTACAAAGGTCGATCCAGCGTTTTGAGGGCTAAGTGAGTGTGTAGTGGTTGTACTCACTAGCATCAATTGCCACCATCACCTTATTCTCTGCCATCTGCACAAACACAAACTCTTTCTCTCTACTCATTTCTAAGACCTTATGACACCAATTGCTACATTAAGGGCGCACATTATTTATCAACTTAGAAAAATAGTTAAGATCGTCTTTTGTGCTCTAGGCTTTCAAAATTTGTTGCCGTTTGTAATGGATTCAAAGAGGCTAAGATTGTCTTTACATGTAACCAACTGGGAGTGATCATGACATATGATCCTTCGTGTATTGTTTCATTTTGATAAGAGCAAGTCAGATCGGCTTGACTGGTCGACTATTATTTTATCGGGATATATACTTTAAGTTCCATAATTGTAATTATAAAACAAAGCCAAACAAAGTAATGAAGCTGTGATTTTTACACTGTCATCCAAGATTCAGTAAAGGATAGATGTCAAATGACACAAATAGAAGATATGCAACAAATTTTATGCCATCATCATCGAAAGATATTATATAAGACAGTTGTAATACAAAAGCTAGTACCATGACCGCGGCACAACTAAGTTTATTTCGAAGACCCTGGACCAAAGCATCATGGGCATCTGCATTGGCATTCTGGAGATCTAGACCAATCGCATCCTGGACAGCTTGTCCAACAGCTCCTTAGATAGCTTGGCCAACAGCACCCTGAAGAGCTTGGGCAACGACATCCCGAATAAGCTTGAGCAGCAGCATCCCAGACGGCTCGAGTAGAGGCCCTCTGGACAGCTTGGCCTATGGCACCGGGACAGGGCACCCTTGAAAGCCTGGACAAGAGCACCATGGACAGCTACAGCTTCACGGATAGCAAATGCTGTAAATCGTCCTTCAGCAATAAATCATGCAACGTGTAGTAACCAGAAATGTGTGAGTTTATAAGGTATAAGTTTGATATCCATTTCCATCCTCAAACACTTAACTAAATCTCATTTGTAAATTCAAAAGAGGGGGTGGGGATGAAAGTAATGACAGAATTTCAAATTCCGGTAATGATCCACAAATGAATTACCACAAATTTACCACAAGTTTTAGATGGAGTCATAATTGCCATTATAAAAATTAGCCAACAATCATGATTGGAGCCACAATTTCCATTATGTAGGATCATATTATGTTGATTATGTGGTGATTCGGGAGGTCTTGGGTTATGGAAGAACACAATCTTCATTGTTAGAGTTAGAGAGAGAAAGAGAGGGGTGGGAAGTTCTAGAGAGAGAAAAACACTTAGTGTGTGTTTTATTGAATGAACAACCAACCCTTCCAATAAGATGGAAATGGTATATATACAATTATAGTATACGCACCACATAGGCTGTGGAGTGAGTTGACAGTGGGTAAAGACCCAACCAAACTCCACGATGAGACTAAATCTAAACTATAACTAAACGTATACTAATAAGGCTACGATCGAGCTATCCTTTGCTAGATGTTAATTGGGGTGACCGAACCTACCACATGAATTTTCATATTCCTAACAATCTCCCCCTAAGGGAGGTCACCCCAGAAATTACAATTTGAATTCTAGCATTTTATTACAAGAATTTAATTTCCTAGCTCATAGTCTTTAATTCTTCAAATGCTACCTTCATACTGCAAATAGTGATCTTTAAGCATAAGTTCCTTTGACTTGTGTTATCTTTGAGCATTTTTCGAGATCATCAGCCACAACAAACCTCTTAATCATCCTTTGTTGAATTACCTCCATGTGATACTGTGACCATCGGACCGTCATGCTCACACTTTTCAGGATCATGAAGTTTATCATTAGAGTTGCGAAAGCATTGTTGTATGTCATTCTGCTATCATGATTTCTTTGAGCTTGAGTGTGACGTGTGAGCACGAGGTTATGAATTGACGTCTCATTGGCCATCAGCTGCAACCGTCGGAAGTTCCTGCAAACAACAGTTAGCAATAAACTTACAAAAGTGTCTTTGTTCCTTTTCATTGAATAGGGTTGCAAGAACCATGGTTCCCTGTTGATCAGTATAAATACTGCATGTGATCAGGTAGAATTCCGAAGAATTTCCTTGACAGGGTTTCACAACTGTACTAGCCATTCTCAAATCGGAGCGCCTCAAAGTAGACAACACAGAGTGAGTGAACCAGCGAATTAGGATTCACTGGTTAATGATAAATTGATTTTGAAAAACAATCGCGTATTGCTAGATAAAGAGTTTTTGCAATACGACGAAAGTTTTATGAGAAATATCAATTTTCAGTCCCAAATACTTTTGTTTGAAAAATTATGCGCAGTTGATGTGCTCGAAAACAATTGTTGAGCGCATCAAGGGTTTTCCAAAAGTATTCGTCAATTCATTTCGTGGAACAAGTTTGATTCAAAAGTGAATCGCCCCATCGTTTCTTTCCAGTTGTCACAAGTTTGATCCATGAAGGATCTCACATGTTACCCATCAAGAGCTTGTTTGATGCTCTAGAATGATTTCCATCTTCATTGTGAATACTTATGTATCACTCGGATGTTATGGAAATACCACGAGCATAATGCGTAGGACTCTTAAGATCTTACTTGTTTCCACAGTGTGTGAAAAAAGTGAATAATTAATTAGTGTCCTAATGAGATTTATTGATGATCTCATGGCTTTAGACTCAATAGTGCATTTTTTGGTTTTAGGAGTCGGAGGCTGTAGCAGACTGCCACATTTTCAATACCAACTAACTCGAAGTGAGAGAGTCGATAGTAATGACTGAATCTCCGTGAGAATGAAACACAAATCTTTTGAGAGACCTTGAGTAGCTAGGGAGGGTTGTGCAGCGTATCACTGGGTCCATGATACTTGTCTTCAATGTTAGCAATCAATTACGTGATTCTGACAGCATATGTATTGACCCGGTTTCCGCCTAATGTGTAAGGAGGGCTTCTTTCTTTTCACCATTTATCTTTACATTTCTTTTTCATTCTTCAACCCCTTCAGTGCTTACCGAGACCTCATGACAAGTACCTTGTTGGGATTGTTCCAGTACTAGCTCTATCTCAGTCGGCACTCTTCCCTTATTCTCACATTTCTCATGTTTTAATCATACCTGAGGACTTCTACACTAACTAGTGGATTGTCCCTGGGTAGATCCCTCCGGCTCTGGCGGGATTATGGAAACGAACACCTAACCTTACCATCCTTATAACTCCAATAAAGTAAATGTAAGGTCGGTCATGTGGTACTGTTCTCACCGCCTTAAAACCATTTGAAAATCAATCAAGGTACTTGTGATATTTGATGTCAAAGCATTTGTACCTCAATTGTTTTTGATATTTTGGAAATGCTACCTCTCAACATGTGCATCAGTATTCGAAATTGTTTAGCACATGGAGGGAGGAGTGCCTGGTTGAGTCTTTAACGATAAGTTTTTATCAGATTATATATATTTAAATAACATTCTCTCCCCCGATTAAAAATTTCAAACCTTTTGAGATTTTGGATCTCAATTGATTTAAATAAGTTAGAAAAAATTATGATAAAATGTGCCTGATTTATACAAGCCGATAGTGGAACATATTAATGCTCCCCCTCAAATTACGAGGGCCTTTCTTATTGTCAGCTATGATGAGTTTATAAAAGATTTGGAGTTTAACGAGAAACTCATGACAAATTCACATTTTGACACATAACAGCACATATTTATTCACTACTTGAGTCGTACAAAGTTTACCATATTTTGATGATATATAATTTTTGAAAAATCACTCTCCCCCTCAATCTATGACCCGTTTTCTATTTAAAATTTAATGAAGAATTTAAACCTTTTGTCATTGATTGAGTGGAAAATTTTATGAAAAGACTAAGTCTGATTGATTTTCAAAAATCATGGTACCACCACGTTTAGCACAAATACTTTCCTGAAGAATCATAGAGGGGAAAGTGTTTGCGATGTAAAGAAGACTTCTCTTCTTATACGAGAAATGATGCACTAAAACGTACATCAAGTCGAGGGTGCATGGATGGAAAGTAATCAATGCCCAGGAGAAATTAATCACCTGTTGACATGAACAACCTTCTTTTTGTCGATGTGCTTTCCTCATTTTGAAGAATGGGTTGCTATCTAAAGTAATAGCAAGCCATTTTGAAAGAGAATTTTGAGAAATGACATGTTTTAGAAAAACATTATTTGGAAAAAAATATAAAAACTCTCGCTCAAGCATATGTATGTTTTCGTGTCATTATTGAATGACATTTCTAGAAGTGTACATAATATCGATTATACGAGAGATGTCGAGCGAAGAATATTTTTGGATTTTTGAAAATCTTTTAGTTTTGTATTTTCTTTTTGAAGTTTTATATTTTTGTATATGTTTTTATAAAAGTTTTATGAAATTGGAAAATCTTTTTGCGTTTATCTATTTACAAAGTATATTATTCAATTTAAGGAGATGTTGACAAGAATACCGAAAAAAGATATCGTTCTGTACATTGTAGAAGTCTGTAGTCAACACCTCTTAAACTTTCACCACCAAAGCTTTCGAGGCTCCTGAATAACCTTCTGAAATTGAGCCTTCTCATTGTGAAGCTTTGATAGCTTCCCCAAACCGACAATCTTCTTTTTGAGCAGTTTCAAAGCTCTCTTTCAAGCTTACATTAGTTAATTGTACTGCGGAAGCCGTATCACACCACATCTAAATATTACTGGTCCTTTTAAGAATAATCATCGTGATTATCCGTTCAGGGGATCATCAACAAGATCAGCAACGTATCATCTCATGTTTGAATAATTCTTCTCATATTTCTTCCCGATGAAAGCCGAAGTAATGCATACCAAAGGTATGAAGAGACCACTTCCCCCAAGTAGTTGAAATGATGCTATAAGTCTCATTGTATGAAGCTTAAAAACCTGAAGTACACACACAATCTATTGTGTACCTCTTTTATCATCAAAAAGACAGAAACTGTTTCTTACATCTGTTCCCCGACGTAGTTGGAATAATACACCAAAAGACACGAGTTAAAAAACTAATTTTCTCTGCGGTTATGACGTTTGTCTTCCCAGAATAACTTCAATTAGGAAGAAGTATAAAGCTCATCATGTGTACTCGTTGTGCATTCATATGTATGTCTCCTTCCCTATAACATCCCGTAAAATTTTCCTACGATTAACACGTAATTACAACATAAATTAACCATTTTTACCCATAACAATTTATATATATATATATATATATATATATATATATATATATATATATATATATATATATATACATATATATATATATATATATATATATATATACATATATATATATATATATATATATATATATACTTTGTCAATTACAACGTTATTCACAACTCTATTTTCCATGCTTCTAAGAACCATGAATGACAATTGTTATCAACTTTCAAATATAATCATGATACTAGAATATTGATCAAGTTAAGGCACCTCACACATTTCATCTCAATTTGACACAAATAGTAATTTTGTTCCAATACCACTTCGTATAAATTCTAATGAACCACTAACTTTCTGTAACGAATTTAAATCTCAATTTTAAGGCCCTTCTGGTCCGAACCAGGAAAAGTGTAAAACACGAAAGTTGTCCGAAATAATGTTTTACGTCTAGATTAGCGAGATTTTGAACCAAAAATGTAATTCGTGGCTGTTATCTGTGGAATACGACCTGGACTCAAACTTGAAGACCTCACCTCCCTCAAATGTAACCTATAACTCATACACCACCTCCCTCAAATGTAACCTAAGTAACCCATGTTACTTCCTTACACATTATATGACACACACGTTATAATATTCCTTGGCTATTTGTGTGTCTCGAAAGCAAACTAGCACAGATTCTTGCACATACATTTTGGCACGTATCAAATGAGAAGATCACTTGTGACAATTGTAAGCAATTGAGGTACACCTCTCATGGTTTCCCTGCCATTTTTGCCAATTGTCATACTCAGTTTGAGTATATATAGAGCCATGCATATCGACATTTCTAACTCACTACAACTCATATCACATAAAATCATGCATACTCTCTTATAACTTCTGTCGAGCCCAGGTGGAAGAGGAAGCAAGGTTATGGAAACATGGGACTAATCTTGGTTCATAATTGAGCCTTAACCAAGCTATACACCATCGCTCTTCCACATCCCTCACTATCCTTGAACCTAACTTAAACATAAAACGGTTACTCTTGTTGATTCCTGTCGCGAAAAGAAGGAGAAGGAACCATGCAACGCAATACTTTTCATACGTACCCACACACCCCTTCACATTCACAAAAACTTAATTCATAAAGTCTTAGTCTCCTGTGGTGTGTACGAGCAGAAACTAGACCCATTTCAAGGAGTATAACTCGACTTGAAAGACAAAAGGGTGCTGGTCTTGGTTCATTGTTGGAGTCTCATGCGAGCCACATTGTCGCCTTTTCTAATCTTAAACCGTATCAAGTGTCCTCCCCACCCATAGGGGTGTTGTAAGTCTCCTATATCTCCTTTGATACGTTCACTCAAATACTCTATATCGCATCAGCTTGCTCATTTTGTTCTGTGCTCTTGTATTTATTTTTGGATATTGATGTGGCATCAAAACTCCTTGCGTGGCAATGCATATAAATACCCAAACATATATATGTACTTCACGACTTCTGTTCAGGCGTGACTTACTCCATTTTTGTCATATAAAAACATATTGAGTTCACCTTAAAAATGTATATTGGAATCATGCATGGACATGCAAACGAAGAAACAACAATAAACAAATTGGCATACAATTGTTCTACAAATCGGCATACTAAATTACTATCTAAAATATACAAAAGTAAATAAGGTTACGTTTAAGAAATATGTGGTAAAACTTTCCTTTACTTAACACCAGTAAGCTCAATGAGCTTGAACTTATTTTCATTATTTCGAACTTACACAAAACAAATAAGATAAGTGAACTTTTATACAAACATGACTAAATCATAAAATCGTGTATATAATTTAAACGAAGTTTTGGCTCGTTGTAGGAAGAATGCGTATTCATTAAACAATCTGGGTCTACAACTTATATTCTTCTCAATAAAACATAAAACTCATGTATACACTTATGAATTCATGCATATAACACAGAAATAAAAGACAATAATAACAAGCTGTTGAGGAATAATACACAAAAGAAAGACTAGCCCAAGTGGTTGGGGAGTTGGGATGTTAAGCGTAAGGTCAGGGGTTCAAACCCTGCACTTGATGTTTTGATATTTATTTCTTTTTAAAATGTTTCACACCTTGACCCATGAACATGTAAGAACTAATCAATATTTCTTTTAACAATCTGTACTAAGAATGTCTAGTTAGTTGAATTGTATAAAATGTCATCTTTGAAACTTGAGAATAAAGAGCGTAACGTTGTATAACCTTAAGGATTATTCTAAAAATTAATTACGGTTTGGCAAGTTAACATTTTACGACTATAATGTTTCTAGATAACTTGAATTATAAAACATATAACTTGACGTTATTATCGGATAACTTGAACACACGTTAAGAAATGATTATTTATACAATAAAACTCATTGGTTCACTTAACCAGGCATAAACTTGCAATTACTATAATTTATCATTTATCAACTTTTGATACATATCATTTATTTATAACAAGGAATATATAAACTTTAAACGATACTTATACATAAAGACAAGTTATATTGTATATAACTTTGCTCTTGAACTATTAAGCGTTTTGCCACGCAAGCCACCTCTGCCACAAATCATTCTGTCATCTAACACTATTTGAATCACGATTCTCGATAAGTCGAACTTATCTCAGACTTCCATATCATTCAGGTTATCTTTGAAGTCATTTCCATTCTACCTCTGACATTACGTTATCTATGCCTATCATAATCCTCAGGTGAGTCATAGCCCCTACTCTTACTTGTTTTACAATGGTTTATAAACGTTTTTGGAGGAGATACATGCTTAACTACTGTTTTTACTTTTACAAGTATTCATTAATTAAATACAGGACTATATTACATATAAACTTTATTAGTTTACACATTTTTATATCTCATAAGGAGATACCTGCTATAAACATGATTACAAGTGATTTTTCAACGATATGCTATATTTGATCTCTATTGCCTAAGTTTCCTATTACCAAAAGTCCCTCGATCATGCGCCTTAATCACTTGCAGGGTGAACGTAAATAATTGTGGATAGATCTATTAGGGATTGACAATCCCCATTTGGTCGCTAGAGGAAAGCCACCAAATGCACTTTATTTGATTTCATAGGTTACTGGTAAATACCTATCCTGAGGGCCACTATTTCACATCATTATTATGGTTATTTTGATGTCTGTTAATCGTTGCGTGTCATGAGCTTAGGGCAATTGAACGGTAATAATGTAGCACTACAATGACTGACGTAAGGGCGTACAATGTTGTAGCCCACTGTTTTATTAAACTATGAGATTGTGCTCACTATATAGTAGGAAAAACTACTGATAATTGGCAAACGAACAAACTATTTTGGTGTTGACCCGATTAGGTCAAACAAACTACTATTTTGGTGTTGACCCGGTGAAGGGCAAACCAACGAACTATTTTTGAATTAATAAGGAAATCACTAATTTTCTGATTTTTGATAAATCAACGATTTAAGCTATGAATATTATGGATTTACTCACACTTTAATTTGATAATCAACTGTTATTATAACTACTATGGAATCATAAACTCTTTGATTTTGGAAATCGATATTCGAAACTATAAACTCTATGAACTCACCAACCTTTGTGTTGACACTTTTAGCATGTGTTTATCTCAGGTCCATAATGAGCAAGGATGGCACAGAGGATCATGGATACTTATAAAGGCTATAAATTTTTCTATCATTCGAAAACTGATTTAATAAACTTTGGGACAAATGGGGACCTCTTTTAAAACTCTGGTGTTTATATTCGAATGATAGATCTTTAAAATGACTAAAATGACAATCATTTTCTACTAATAAACTATGCGCTATGAAGTAACACCCAATCTAATTTCCGCTGCATGTTTTCAAAATTGGGGGTGTTACATATTGGTATTCAGAGCCTTGGTTATAGCGAAACGGGTCTAAGTTAGATCCGAACTATAACCGGTTTTACAAACAAAACATTTTATAGCCTTATGCTCTCCGTACTTTCCATCCGCCAGACGATTATGTGACTTTTAGATAGTTTATGCTACAACAACACTTTAGTGTATATATATATATATATATATATATATATATATATATATATATATATATATATATATATATATATATATATATATATATATATATATATATATATATATATATATGCTCACCAACTATTTTGAATACTATACCAATCCTCCTTAATTATCTCACTCTCATCAGTATAGATGCGTATGACATACTCTTTTCGTACTCTCGGAAAATCCGCGCATGAATTATTTTGTTGATTAGTATGAATGTGGAGTCAGAAATTCTTAAGTAGGATGATTTATAATGTCTTAATTTGAATGGATTGGGACGCCTTTCTATTGAAATAAAGAAATTGTAAACCACCGAACCATAAGTTTATACTTCGTTATTTACATCGTTTGGGACGCTTCTCTATGTAAATAACGAATTATAAATAAGTGGGTTTAATTGTATCTGAAATGGCATGTGTATGAAATCAAGGATCACTAAAGTTCATAAAACACTAAAACTTCAGCCAAAGACTCACAATTTTCTTCTGCGTATGCCTAATTCTAAGGCATTACGGCACAACCACATTTCTTCAATCATGTACTTACTTTTACATTCTGGCGATTTATGAAACCTTTACAAGGCATTGTATGTGATTACAATGGTCTCTTGTACTTCTCCGACACTATGAGTGATAAAGTGATCTCCGAACCTTTCACAACTTTACGTTGTTTCACCTGAAATCCATCAAAATCTATAAATTCCTCTAATAGAAATACAAGATATGGGATTGCTAAGGAACAAACAGATTCATCATCTATAAAAGCTTGGAACCAAATACCGTGTTGTCACTTAAAACTATACAAAAGCTGAAGTTCAACAACTTTCTCTTCATTCAACAAGTTTCCACTTGAAAACTCTTATTATTAAAAGTCTGTAACTAGCAAACTCTTTGTTTAACGGGTAGGTTACCCCACATATTTTAACTTTCACAAAATAAGATATTGTGAACCATGTTTATCTTCAAAATATGTTAAAATAAAAATCTTCATTCAAAATGGAATTGTTTCTTAAGTCAAGTTAATCAAAAGGAATTGAACATAAGACAACGTAAGTAGTTAGAACTACTCAACAATTATGACTATGAGAACTGCTATCATCAAGGAAAAAGCTAATGTAGTAGTAGATACGTTAAGCTGGAAAGAAAAATTAAAAAGAAGAAGCTAATGTAGTATTAGATACGTTAAGCTGTAAAGAAAAATTAAAAAGAAGAAGCTAATGTAGTAGTAGATACGTTAAGAACAATTAAAACCGCTCAGGGATTAGATCGTTAGGAATGACTATTTGTTCACCCCTTCCACTCACCTTTACAACTACCTTATCTTGGAATCCCGGGACGGGATTCAGTTTAACGGGTAGGTAATATAACATCCCGTAAAATTTTCCTACAATTAACACGTTATTACAACATAAATTAACCATTTTTACCCATAACAATTTTTTTTATATATATATATATATACTTTGTCAATTACAACGTTATTCACAACTCTATTTTCCATGCTTCTAAGAACCATGAATGACAATTGTTATCAACTTTCAAATATAATCATGATACTAGAATATTGATCAAGTTAAGGCACCTCACACATTTCATCTCAATTTGACACAAATAGTAATTTTGTTCCAATACCACTTCGTATAAATTCTAATGAACCACTAACTTTTTATAATGAATTTAAATCCCAATTTTAAGGACCTTCTGGTCCGAACCAGGAAAAGTGTAAAACACGAAAGTTGTCCGAAATAATGTTTTACGTCTAGACTCGCGAGATTTTGAACCAAAAATGTAATTCGTGTCTGTTATCTGTGGAATACGACCTGGACTCAAACTTGAAGACTCACCTCCCTCAAATGTAACCTAAGTAACCCATGTTACTTCCTTACACATTATATGACACACACGTTATAATATTCCTTGGCTATTTGTGTGTCTCGAAAGCAAACTAGCACAGATTCTTGCACATACATTTTGGCACGTATCAAATGAGAAGATCACTTGTGACAATTGTAAGCAATTGAGGTACACCTCTCATGGTTTCCCTGCCATTTTTGCCAATTGTCATACTCAGTTTGAGTATATATAGAGCCATGCATATCGACATTTCTAACTCACTACAACTCATATCACATAAAATCATGCATACTCTCTTATAACTTCTGTCGAGCCTAGGTGGAAGAGGAAGCAAGGTTATGGAAACATGGGACTAATCTTGGTTCATAATTGAGCCTTAACCAAGCTATACACCATCGCTCTTCCACATCCCTCACTATCCTTGAACCTAACTTAAACATAAAACGGTTACTCTTGTTGATTCCTGTCGCGAAAAGAAGGAGAAGGAACCATGCAACGCAATACTTTTCATACGTACCCACACACCCCTTCACATTCACAAAAACTTAATTCATAAAGTCTTAGTCTCCTGTGGTGTGTACGAGCAGAAACTAGACCCATTTCAAGGAGTATAACTCGACTTGAAAGACAAAAGGGTGCTGGTCTTGGTTCATTGTTGGAGTCTCATGCGAGCCACATTGTCGCCTTTTCTAATCTTAAACCGTATCAAGTGTCCTCCCCACCCATAGGGGTGTTGTAAGTCTCCTATATCTCCTTTGATACGTTCACTCAAATACTCTATATCGCATCAGCTTGCTCATTTTGTTCTATGCTCTTGTATTTATTTTTGGATATTGATGTGGCATCAAAACTCCTTGCGTGGCTATACATTAAAATACCCGAACATATATATGTACTTCACGACTTCTGTTCAGGCATGACTTACTCCATTTTTGTCATATAAAAACATATTGAGTTCACCTTAAAATGTATATTGGAATCATGCATGGACATGCAAACGAAGAAACAATAAATAAATTGGCATACAATTGTTTTACAAATCGGCATACTAAATTACTATCTAAAATATACAAAAGTAAATAAGGTTACGTTTAAGAAATATGTGGTAAAACTTTCCTTTACTTAACACCAGTAAGCTCAATGAGCTTGAACTTATTTTCATTATTTCGAACTTACAAAAAAGAAAATAAGATAAGTGAACTTTTATACAAACATGACTAAATCATAAAATCGTGTATATAATTTAAACGAAGTTTTGGCTCGTTGTAGGAAGAATTGATGCGTGGGAATCGCAACAGGCTTTACCTCTCGAGGGATCTCGAGAAGCTTACAACCCCCACCAGGCAGTGTACCTGATCGTTGTAGTATAGTATAGTGACAAGTACCGGGGGATTGATCGTTCAGCTTAGGAATAGTGTCGCTAGGATTAGAAAGCCTAAATACTAGTTCTAAAGGTGAGGGATGATTATTTTTGTATTTTTATATTTTTATGAAAGCAATTAAAATCTCGGGTTTTGAAGGATTATGGCGGAATTAGTTGCTATTCAACTAACCCAAAACTAAGATGCAATCAAAATAAAATACTAAAAATGAAAATAAACTAATTAAACTAAAGTTGTGAGCAGTAATTGGAGAAAATGTGTTTACTTAGATTTCGCTACTCTCTAGATATCTTTTACACGTTAATTACTTGTTATAATTGCATGGATGACGGATTGTATTCCTTAATACCATTCATGGGGTGGTATACATAACTCCACAATTCTATGAGCTCTTATCTCCTCCTACACCATGCCCAGCACAACTATAGGGATTGTAAACAGTGGCTCATGCATTAAATACAACCAATAAAGACCTAGTACGCCTCGGTTCATGTTTCTTAAGACGTTCAAGCATGTTACCATTTGGAGATCTGCCAGTTTTCTTAAGCCTAACATATAAATCATTCATCCACAACAAGAATAAACAAGTAATCAACACATAATCAATATCTAGGTTTCATTAGATCTAAGCAAACACAAAGGAGATCTAGCCTAGCATGATAGAATTAAGATAAGAACAAAGTATAGACAACCAACACATAGACATATTGATTGAATTAGAAGAACACTTATCTTGATTAATCATGCAAGGTATCAAGGGGTTGGAACCCTTGAAAAACCTGTAAAATTACACCAAAATCGTCTTTAGGGTTTCTCCCAAAACTTCTCTTTCTAAATGTGAAAAACTAGAAAACTATATATAGGAAAATAGGGATGACGGCGTCAAGACAAACAATGTGACGCCGTCATCTCGCCGCCAAATACTTCCTCGGACGGCCTTGATCTACTTCTGACGCCGTCAAGGCCTAGGCCGTCACGCAAATTACTCTTGACGCCCTGTATGTGACGCCGTCATCAGCTACGGATTTTAATTCTTGGGGTTTTGACGCCGTCAGGACAACTCTTGACGCCTTCATGAACTACGGATTTTAATTCTTTAGGTTTGACGCCGTCAGGGAATTACTCTTGACGCCGTCACCTACTGTTCCCAGCATGGAAAATTGAGACTTTGCCGTTTTCTTCACTTTTATGCTCCAAAAACGTCCAAAATGGCTTCTTTTCCAGAATTCACTCTCCAAGTACCTAAAATCACAAAAGGAACGATTTAGGGCAATATTTGATCAAATAAATCCGGATTCGGGATTAAATGACCCCCTAAAAACGGATCATTTTTCGCCTCATCATATACCCTTACACTTGAGATTTGCTTGTCCTCAAGCAAATGCGCTTTTATTCTACTCAAAAGACAAGTTAGGGGTCATTTAACACTAATATAAAAGTAATTACAACAAATAATCGTTCCACTAAAGACCAATAGACAAGCACGGAGGTCATACACAAGCACCTCACAAATAGTGTTTAGATACTCACATCTCTCGGGTGGAATAAAGTGTAAATTACAATATGGAAACGGAAGATATCTCTCACTACCTGTCATAGCAAAATAGATTACCATAGGCTTGGGAAAGGATCAAACCTCCACCACATGGCGTAAGCACCTAGGATAAACTATCAAAGAGGTCTTTTAAAGGGTTGTAACGTTAGGTATAGGGATATGAATTACACGGTTTTGTTGGATAAAGGAAGTTATTACTGGTGGCGAGTTAACAATCTTGGTTAATTACATGTACAATATGGCGTTGCTAAGCCAAGACTAGACTCGACTTAAGCTAATAAATGAAAAATAATAAAAACATAAAATGAACATAGAATGAAACGGGATGGTAGTCCGTATGTTTTTTCTCTTTTTCCTTTTTTCTATTTTTTTCTTTTCTTTTTCTTGATTTTTTCGATTTTTTTTTTTTTTTTTTTTTTTTTTTTTTTTTTTTTGCATACACTCTTACCCTACCATCCAAAATAATACATCATAGGGAATGAACATTCCCCTTACACTTGAATCTTTACATACTTTACATTAAACTAATCTAATGACTCGAATCAAGAAAATCAAAACACTTGGAGCACTTTTAAGATTAACGTACATATGGGGGTAATAATATTATGTTCTTCCCCATTACTCCATAAAATAAGTACTTACCCATGAGTCCCATGAGTCCCAAAACAATATGTACAAGGATATGACTCGACTTAGCAACCATGTAATCAATTAGAAAGTTAACTTAGGGTTTAACAAATAACAATAATGCACTAAAAATGAGCGCATACACGGAAGGCTAAGGCGATTTGGGTGTACATTTAAGTGGGGTGTAACAAATTCTTCCTTTAAGTAAAATGCTTAAAGTTAGAAACGAAAAGATAGACTCGGAGGGGTGTACCAGGGGTTTCGTGTACTAAAAATGAGTACAACGCTAAGGGTGTGGGAAAAAGTAGTTGACTTAACTAGCCAAGTAATATGACTTAAATGGTCAAGTAATTATAATACGGGTTTAACACAAGGGTGATCCTAATGCCTCTTATCATGTGGTAAATCCTACCACACGAATGTAGTCTCACTAGCGGTCTCGGGATGCATCACTAACGCAAGTTCTAGAATCTAAATGCTACCGGTACACTCATAAGCACTAATAGTAAATGCTTTTCCTATCAAATCTAAAGGCGAACCTCACATATTTGGGTGGAAAATTTTTCTGAATATACGGTTATGTGCTAGTCATACAATCTCCTATCCATGAGACGCTTGCTATGGCTAAAGTTTCACTCCCAAATGTTGTAAAAAATTTTAAATTTGGCGCTAAAATTGCACTAACAAGTATTTCTCATAGTTTTATTACACATCTACCATCAAACAAAACAAACTCAAGCGAAAGTGCATATGTAAGGTATCATCTTTTTATCCTCCCCTTACACTTAAGATGAACATTGTCCCCAATGTTCAAGTAAAGAATGTAAAAGTGAAAAAGTAAAGAGAATGAAATCAAATACTCCCCTGATTCGCTCGGTATGGATTAAAGGTTGGCCAGGTTAAATCTTCCTCCAAGAAAATGAACAATCAAAGCTTCCCTTCCAGAATATAAATCATCTTCTTGTCATACATAACCTGTAAATCCTGACAAAATAGACAAGACAACCTCGCGTAAAATCGGCGGCATCCTATATAAGTTTCTAAATCCTAGAAAACAAAGTAAGATATAATGCTTGTGGAATGAAGTTTGCAGATTTCCTGGAGATTATAAAACTTAATAATTCACAAAAACCATAAGACTCCGTTAGAAAAACAAAACCGGTAAAATTTCCAGATTTTAACTCCTGACGCCGTCAGAATGGACCTGCAGAAATTCTTATGTTAAGTTTCCAGAAAATTTCTGGAAAAACTTGGTCCTACTTCCTGGAAAATCCTGCAAAACTTCATTATGACTCAATACAAGCATTTGACTCTAACAAATACGAATATACATGTTCATTTATTATTGTGGAGAATCATGATCGGTTTGTTTCTTAAAAACATATTTGGGGTTTCCCCTTACACTTATCTTTTGCAAAAATACTTCTAGGTGGAGTTAAGACTAGGCCAAACAACAAAGTAAAGTATTTCCACATTTTAATTGAGAAACATGATCAACTAACAATAAAAATAAAGCATGCATACGGAAGCAAATAACAAACAAACAAATAAAAATCACACAAAACATGGGTTGCCTCCGAAGAAGCGCTTTTCTTTATTTACGAGTCTTGTAGCTAGACTCAAGGTCATGGGTTACTACGTGATCTCATCATTGGTTCCATTCTCTAGGTCGTCTTCTAAACCAGTTTTGTATTCCGGACCTAGTTGCAAGCACTCTTTGTAGAAACCAAGCATCCTATTCTTTACATATTCTACTCCCCTACGTCTATCCTCCTCATTCCTATAATAAGCCGCTTGCTTATGTTCCTTTTCGAAATTAGAGAGAAGGCGGTATTGTTCGATCTTGTAGGGCATTTGATAAGCAACCTCATCATTCTCTTTCTTGAATCTAACTATCCCTAAAGTCGGATCATAACTCATCCTAGTAGCCTCAACAAATGGTTTTCCGAATATTATTTGGCTTAGGCAAGCATCAATCACCGGACGAGTGTCCTCAACTATCATAAAATCGATCTCATAAGTGAGATTCCCTATAATCACATGCAGTCCCTTCACTCTTCCTGCAAAATTACTTATCAGATTCTTACCGGGCATCATCCTAAAATTAAGTTGCTTCTTCATCACCCAATTGTAATAAGTCCTAGTCATGATGTTCACGGGGGATCTAAGGTCGATGTAAGCTTTCCATATATGCATGTGCCCGATATTGCATGGGATGTTAATGTTAGAGGGGTCTCCCATTTTGATAAGGGGTGTGCCAAAGATATATGTTTTCTCGGGACTATCGAATAAATCCTTATGGTATTCCCATTCTTCCTTGGTTGGAAACTTATCAAAGTATTCTTCTATAGATTCTACCTCCTCTAATTCCTCATCCTTATTAACCTCAACTTCCCTACTCTCATCCTTACTATCGGCTTCTATTCTAACTTCATCCTTGTCACTTTCCTCTATCTCCTTATCTATCGGCTTAATGGTGACAACATTGACAAAGTGGACATGTTTGGATGATGAGGGATCCTTAATTTGGCTTCCACTATTGGTGTCCCTAGTGTCCTTCCTAGGTGTGATTAACGATTGGTTGTTGAGGGCTTTCAACAAGTTGTCAATCTTGTTGGTCATCTCCGTTTGTTGTTGGTTGAATTCGGTTTCAAACCTAGCTATGCGGGCTTCTTGAGATGCCATGAACTTTGACACCAATCCTTCAAGATTGTTGGTACTACCATAGTTGTTAGAAGGATTGTTGTTGAAAGTACGGTTGGATGGTGGACCGTTTGGTTGGTAACGATTAGGCGGATTGGAAGAATTGGGTTGATTTTGTTTCCACCTAAGGTTTGGGTGATTTTTCCAAGAGGGGTTGTATGAATCACCGTAAGGGTTTGGCTCGGGCTTGAAAGTGTACCACTTATCTCCCGCTTCGTCGGTACGCGTGGATGCGTAGTCCGCAAAAGCTGTTCCGGGGAGTTCCACACAATCACGAGTGTCATGGGGACCACTACATAATTCGCATGAAGAAGTGATTTTGTTCACTTGGCTTGAAGATTTGGGAGCTTCGTAAGATTTCATGAGAAACTTGACTTGGTCCTCAAGTTCCATGATCCTACAGTCGGGAGTGCTAGAGTTGTTCGAAGGCAAAGATATTGCCTTGACCATTTTGTTCAAGTCACGGGGATCGTTCCAACTTTCATTGTCATAGAGAGCAAGATCTTCTATGAGTTCCCATGATTGTTCCGCACTAAGATCACGTAGCTTACCACCGGCCGATTGGTCAATGGCTCGCCTCGTGGAGATGTCGATATGGTCATAAAAGATTTGGACTTGGAGCCAAAGATCTATGCCATGATGAGGGACTTTTTGTAGTAAGTCCTTGAAACGAGTTCATGCTTCATAAAGAGATTCATTTTGACGTTGTTGGAACATTAAGATGTCATTCCTAAGCTTAGTAGTTCTCCCCGGTGGGAAAAATTGAGCAAGGAAACGAGTGGTGAGATCATCCCATGTGGTGATGGATCCCGCGGGTAAACGCTCAAGCCATTGACTAGCTTGATCCCGTAGAGAGAATTGGAATAGGCGTAAACGGGTAGTCTCTCTAGTTTCAACACCTAGGTCTATGGAATCTACGATTTTGAGAAAGTCCTTAAGATGTTGGTTTGGATCTTCGGAACGAAGTCCATGGAATGCACATCCGCTTTGCACCAACCGGATGGTGTCGGATCGCAAGGGGGTCACATTGGCTCCGGTGAGCTCAATGGTGTTTCGGTAGCCTTGGTGGCTAGGTCGGGAGTTACGAACAAAGGCACAAAGAAATAAGATAAACTAAAGAGAACCTAAAAATAAAAAATAAAATCTTACTAGAAAGGAATCTAGCAAGTAGACCTAATAAAAAGAAATTCTAACCTAGGCAATAACTATTCCCCGGGCTGCGGTGCCAAAAACTTGATGCGTGGGAATCGCAACAGGCTTTACCTCTCGAGGGATCTCGAGAAGCTTACAACCCCCACCAGGCAGTGTACCTGATCGTTGTAGTATAGTATAGTGACAAGTACCGGGGGATTGATCGTTCAGCTTAGGAATAGTGTCGCTAGGATTAGAAAGCCTAAATACTAGTTCTAAAGGTGAGGGATGATTATTTTTGTATTTTTATATTTTTATGAAAGCAATTAAAATCTCGGGTTTTGAAGGATTAGGGCGGAATTAGTTGCTATTCAACTAACCCAAAACTAAGATGCAATCAAAATAAAATACTAAAAATGAAAATAAACTAATTAAACTAAAGTTGTGAGCAGTAATTGGAGAAAATGTGTTTACTTAGATTTCACTACTCCCTAGATATCTTTTACACGTTAATTACTTGTTATAATAGCATGGATGACGGATTGTATTCCTTAATACCATTCATGGGGTGGCATACATAACTCCCCAATTCTATGAGCTCTTATCTCCTCCTACACCATGCCCAGCACAACTATAGGGATTGTAAACAGTGGATCATGCATTAAATACAACCAATAAAGACCTAGTACGCCTCGGTTCATGTTTCTTAAGACGTTCAAGCATGTTACCATTTGGAGATCTGCCAGTTTTCTTAAGCCTAACATATAAATCATTCATCCACAACAAGAATAAACTAGTAATCAACACATTATCAATATATAGGTTTCATTAGATCTAAGCAAACACAAAGGAGATCTAGCCTAGCATGATAGAATTAAGATAAGAACAAGGTATAGACAACCAACACATAGACATATTGATTGAATTAGAAGAACACTTATCTTGATTAATCATGCAAGGTATCAAGGGGTTGGAACCCTTGAAAAACCTGTAAAATTACACCAAAATCGTCTTTAGGGCTTCTCCCAAAACTTCTGTTTCTAAATGTGAAAAACTAGAAAACTATATATAGGAAAATAGGGATGACGGCGTCAAGACAAACAATGTGACGCCGTCATCTCGCCGCCAAATACTTCCTCGGACGGCCTTGATCTACTTCTGACGCCGTCAAGCAAATTACTCTTGACGCCCAGTATGTGACGCCGTCATCAGCTACGAATTTTAATTCTTGGGGTTTTGACGCCGTCAGGACAACGCTTGACGCCTTCATGAACTACGGATTTTAATTCTTTAGGTTTGACGCCGTCAGGGAATTACTCTTGACGCCGTCACCTACTGTTCCCAGCATGGAAAATTGAGACTTTGCCGTTTTCTTCACTTTTATGCTCCAGGCTTAAATGACCTCTTAAAAACGGATCATTTTTCGCCTCATCAAGAATGCGTATTCATTAAACAATCTGGGTCTACAACTTATATTCTTCTCGATAAAACATAAAACTCATGTATACACTTATGAATTCATGCATATAACACAGAAATAAAAGACAATAATAACAACCTGTTGAGGAATAATATACAAAAGAAAGACTAGCCCAAGTGGTTGGGGAGTTGGGATGTTAAGCGTAAGGTCAGGGGTTCAAACCCTGCACCTGATTTTTTGATATTTATTTCTTTTTAAAATGTTTCTCACTTGACCCATGAACATGTAAGAACTAATCAATATTTCTTTTAACAATCTGTACTAAGAATGTCTAGTTAGTTGAATTGTATAAAATGTCATCTTTGAAACTTGAGAATAAAGAGCGTAACGTTGTATAACCTTAAGGATTATTCTAAAAATTAATTACGGTTTGACAAGTTAACATTTTACGACTATGATGTTTCTAGATAACTTGAATTATAAAACATATAACTTGATGTTATTATCGGAAAACTTGAACACACGTTAAGAAATGATTATTCATACAATAAAACTCATTGGTTCACTTAACCAGGCATAAACTTGCAATTACTATAATTTATCATTTATCAACTTTTGATACATATCATTTATTTATAACAAGGAATATATAAACTTTAAACGATACTTATACATAAAGACAAGTTATATTGTATATAACTTTGCTCTTGAACGATTAAGCATTTTGCTACGCAAGCCACCTCTGCCATAAATCATTCTGTCATCTAACACTATTCGAATCACGATTCTCGATAAGTCGAACTTATCTCGGACTTCCATATCATTCAGGTTATCTTTGAAGTCATTTCCATTCTACCTCTGACATTACGTTATCTATGCCTATCATAATCCTCAGGTGAGTCATAGCCCCTACTCTTACTTGTTTTACAATGGTTTATAAACGTTTTTGGGGGAGATACATGCTTAACTACTGTTTTTACTTTTACAAGTATTCATTAATTAAATACAGGACTATATTACATATAAACTTTACTAGTTTACACATTTTTATATCTCTTAAGGAGATACCTGCTATAAACATGATTACAAGTGGTTTTTCAACGATATGCTATATTTGATCTCTATTGCCTAAGTTTCCTATTACCAAAAGTCCCTCGATCATGCGCCTTAATCACTTGCAGGGTGAACGTAAATAATTGTGGATAGATCTATTAGGGATTGACAATCCCCATTTGGTCGCTAGAGGAAAGCCACCAAATGCACTTTATTTGATTTCATAGGTTACTGGTAAATACCTATCCTGAGGGCCACTATTTCACATCATTATTATGGTTATTTTGATGTCTGTTAATCGTTGCGTGTCATGAGCTTAGGGCAATTGAACGGTAATAATGTAGCACTACAATGACTGATGTAAGGGCGTACAATGCTGTAGCCCACTGTTTTATTAAACTATGAGATTGTGCTCACTATATAGCAGGAAAAACTACTGATAATTGGCAAACGAACAAACTATTTTGGTGTTGACCCGATTAGGTCAAACAAACTACTATTTTGGTGTTGACCCGGTGAAGGGCAAACCAACGAACTATTTTTGAATTAATAAGGAAATCACTAATTTTCTGATTTTTGATAAATCAACGATTTAAGCTATGAATATTATGGATTTACTCACACTTTAATTTGATAATCAACTGTTATTATAACTACTATGGAATCATAAACTCTTTGATTTTGGAAATCGATATTCGAAACTTTAAACTCTATGAACTCACCAACCTTTGTGTTGACACTTTTAGCATGTGTTTATCTCAGGTCCATAATGAGCAAGGATGGCACGGAGGAGCACGGATACTTATAAAGGCTATAAATTTTCCTATCATTCGAAAACTGATTTAATAAACTTTGGGACAAATTGGGACCTCTTTTAAAACTCTGGTGTTTATATTCGAATGATAGATCTTTAAAATGACTAAAATGACAATCATTTTCTACTAATAAACTGTGCGCTATGAAGTAACACCCAATCTAATTTCCGCTGCATGTTTTCAAAACTGGGGGTGTTACATTCCCCCTTGCTGGTTTGGATATAGAATCAGCAACACATTTTATGCACATATATACGAAAGCTTGTGAGAAGAACACAATTGGCTCAAACTTATCATGTGAGAATCAACATGCTGAAGAACAATGTGAGCAAATCTAATTAGGGATTAAATCCGGCTTTCCACTCTCCCCTAATTAGTGCTTTCCCCCAACCTGACAACCTTTCTGATGAATGCCTTGAATATGAGGAGTCTTTTGATAATTAAATGCATATCGTCTTTAGTCTTCTAACACGCAGTGGAAAATGCAGAATAGACTGTAGACTTGACCTTCTTCAAGGTTGTCCATTTGGGGAATAGAATATGAACATCTTCATCTCACCAAATGCATTCAGTTACATTACATATACCAAATCAGCCCGTGACGTACACATGAAATGATAAAACCAAAGTAACAAGTTGAACCACTTATCATTTTTAAATTGTTTCATAAGACATTAAGCCCGATCACGTGAACTTGTTGTACTTCCTTGATGTACACATTTCTCTCCCATGATGGTTATGATTAATCAGCCCATGATGTACACATGAAATGATAATACTGAAGTAACAAGTTGAAACACTGATCATCTTTAATTTATTTCATAAGACATTAAGCCCGATCACGTGAACTTGTTGTGCGTCCTTGGTGTACGCATTTCTCTCCCCTGATGGTTATGATTAATCGGAATCATCATAATGATCTGTTGTAACACCCCCATTTTTAACACAGATCACAGCGAAATTTGATCTGGGGTATTACCTCATGGATACAAAGACATGATATAGAAAACGACTCAAAAAGAGACGTTTTTGAAAAAGGAGTTATCATTCATTTATTTATCAAAAGTTTTTACAGTAAAAGATATACTTTTACCAAAAGAGAGGTCCCTAACATACATTTTAAAGCAAAAGTAGGTGAATGATAACTAGTCTGAACGTCCTCATGTCTGGTGCCACACCGTGCCAGGTTTCCTAAAGGGCTTAATTACCTAGGATAACATGCTTAAAGGTCAACACTAAGATTGAGTGAGAGTCATAGGTTTAAGTAGATATAGGTTGAATACAAGTACCACAGGGTTCAGCTTAAAACCTAGTTGTGGAAAAAGTTAAGAAAGAGAATTATTGCACTAAGCTCATGAGACCGCACATTAACATGTCCAGGTCATGGGGCACTGCAGACCCTTACATGATGGGATGGAGATAAGGTTAACTTGCCAAAGTTAAGCCTAAAGGGGTGTTTTCAAATATAGTACTTATTGGTACCCGGATGGGGCAAACCAACGGGAGTAGTGATGAGGCGAAAAATGAACCATTTTTAGGGGGTCATTTAAGCCCGAAATTGAATTTATTTGATCAAATATTGCCCTAAATCGTTCCTTTTGTGATTTTAGGTACTTTGGGAGTGAATTCTGGAAAAGGAAGCATTTTTGACGTTTTTGGAGCATAAAAGTGAAGAAAACGGCAAAGACTTAATTTTCCATGCTGAGAACAGTACCTGACGGTGTCAAGAAGGAAATTGTGACGGCGTCAGGAGTAAAATCCATGACGACCCTGAGAAAACCTGAAGGCATCAAGAGAAGGGCGTCAAGAGTAATCTTTGTGACGGCCTGCATAAGGAGTACACGAGACGGCATCAAACCCAGATCTAGGCAGTTCGAGAATTTATTTGGCGGCGAGATGACGGCGTCAGACATTTGCTCTTGACGCCGTCACCTCACAAAATCTGTATATACTTTTCTATTTTTCATTCATAAAAGGAGGAACTTGTGTGGAGAATACTAGGGTCGAACCTAATAAACCCTAGGTCGTTTGTAACAGTATTTTCAAGGGTTTTCACCCCTTGAAACCTTTCATGTTCAATTAAGATAAGTCCTCTTTCAATTCATTCAATATGACTATGTGTTGTTTGAATAAATCTTATGCTTGTCTTAATTTTAACATGCTAGGTTAGATCTTTAATGTGTTTGCTTAGATGTAATGAAACCTAGATGTTAATTATAGGTTGATTGCTTGTTTATAGTTGTAATGGATGAATGATTTCAATGTTAGGCTTAAGAAAACTGGCAGATCTCCATTGTGTAACTTGCTTGAACGTCTTAAGAAACATGAACCGATGTGTACTAGGTTTTAATGGTTGTATTTAATGCATGAGCAAATTATAGTGATCCCATGTTAGGAGCTTCTTAGCCGGCTCGACATAGGAGTGAAGTAGGCGCTTATAGGATTGGGGAAGTAAGTACGCCACCTCATGAATGGTATTAAGGAATACAACAGGTCATCCACGCTACTAGTGAAACCTGTAAAAGATATCTAGGGAGTAGTGAAACCTAAGTAAACATAATTCTCCCATATATTGCTCACACCTCTAGTTAATTTAGTTTATTTTCATTTTTAGTATTTTATTTTGATTGCATATTTAGTAATTGGGTTAGTTGACTAGCAACTAATTCCGCCCAACTCCTTCAAAACCGAGATTTTAATTGCTTTTATAAAAACATAAAAATACAAAAAGAATCATCCCTCATCTCTAGACCTAATCTTTAGGTTTTCTAATCCTAGCGACACTATTCCTAGCTGAACGATCAATCCCCCGGTACTTGTCACTATACTATACTACAACGATCAGGTACATTGCCTGGTGGGGGTTGTAAGCTTCTAGAGATCCCTCGAGAGGTAAAGCCGGGTGCAATCCCTACACATGAAGTTGTCAAACTCCTATAGATCTATCAACTATATTCGCGTTCACTTGCAAGTGATTATGGTTCATGAATTTTTGTTATTTAATGGTGGCAGAAAGTAACACTCGTATAATAACCAAAGAAAAATACTTGTATTTGGTTTAAAGCATGTATCCCCCTCACAGGGTTTGTAAAACATTTAAAAGTGAGGCTATGAAAACTCACCTGGGTCTAAGGCAAGTGGGATAGAGGTTTAGACAGCTTACTCGCGTATCCTGAGGGTAGTGTAGGTGTGTGTAACACCCCCAAAATCATCACGTCAGCGGAAGACTTAAGATGTCAGCGGAAGACTTAAAATGTCAGCGGAAGACTTTTTGGGTGTTACTTAGAGGATCTTTATCACAATCATAGAAAACAACACAAAAGTGACGCTTTAAAGTTTAATTCATTCAAAATACCAACTATTCGAGACATCAAGATGTTTCATAATTTAAACAACATGTTTATTTGAAATGTGTCAAAACGTTTATTTAAGCCCATGCCGGGTTACAAGCCCACTCCGTGCCTTCAAGTTCCTTCTTGTTTAGCTACCTGAGAATAACACATGCTAAAAGTGTCAACACAAAGGTTGGTGAGTTCATAGAGTTTATAGTTTCAAATATCGATTTCTAAAATCAAAGAGTTTATGATTTCACAGTAGATATAATAACAGTTAATTATCAAATTAAAGTATGAGTAAATCCATATGTTCATAGCTTAGATTAGAAATTGAGTATTTTCCTTATTAATTCGAAAATAGTCCGTTGATTTGCCTTTCACCGGGTCAAAACCCAAAATAGTAGTTGGTTTATAAATCCATTGATCACAAGTTTCGAGGTTTGGGCCACATTGTTGCACCCATAACATAATCAGTGGGCCAGTTGTTAGCACCCATAACATAATCATTCTGAAACCGTATTTAAACAGTTGAAACTGTATTCGAACAGTTTGTAGAGAACCGTATTCAAACAGTTGAAACTGTATCCAAACAGTGTGTGGAGAACCGTATTTAAACAGTTGAAACCGTATTTAAACAGTTTGTTCCATAATTCCAAATATCGATAGTAAAATCGTTAGAAAAGTTGTTACACATGCATCTCTCCCAAAGAGTTTATAAAACAGTTAAACGATAGAAAGTGTAGCTATGAACTTTTAATAATATGTAAATAGTTAACGAGTACTTGTAAAAGTATAAAGCAATAGTTAAGCATGTATCTCCCCCAAAAACGTGTATAAATCATTATAAAACAATTAAGAGTAGGGGCTATGACTCACCTTAGTAGTACGGTAGACAGAGTATAAGTAATGTCAGAAATGAAGATGGAATTGACTTCAAGAGATAACCTGAATGATATGGAAGTCCGAGATAAGTTTGACTTATCGAGAATCGTGATTTGAATAGTGTTTGATGACAAAATGACTTGTGGCAGAGGTGGCTTGCGTGGCAAAACGCTTAAAGTTCAAACAACAAAGTTATATACTATATAACTTGTCTTCTTGTATAAATATTATCTATTATTTATATTTCTTGCCATGAATTTATGATACATATCGAAAGTTGGTGAATAATAGCTTTCAAGTTTATGCCTGGTTAAGTGAACCGATGAGCTTTATTGGAGGAATAGTCACTACTTAACGTGTATTCATGTTAACCGATAATATTGTCAAGTTATATAATTTACGTTATAAATTAAAAATATATAATCATAAGGTATTAACTTGTTGGTTGAAATTAAGTTGTTATGTAAACCTTTAAGTTATGCCTACGTTACTCTTTTAGTAGTTACATGATTCTCGTATTTAATCCAAAATAAATATGTTTACAAACTTATAAAAGTATGATAATTATAGTTTCAAAATGTAGCTTCCGATATCTTATATTATGATAACGTCATAAAAATATTACCTTGTCAATTTATATTTATTATTTCGTTAAGTCTCGAGGTGTGCAGGTATATTTATAATCTATATTTATCAAAGTTATGTTTAACCAATATATATTATGACAAATCTGTTATTTATGGTTTACGCCGATACGATTGTTATGTATTATCCTATTTATCTTGACAAAACTTGGTAATATTAGTTATTTAACACTTATAAAAGTTTTAGGATGTAAAGTGTCAAAGTATTAAGTTTGGGGACCAAGGTTGTAAAAATAGTATACGTTTTTAAAACTTATGAAAGTTTTAAGAAAAGTGTTAAATGGTTTGAGGTCGTGGGGTTGAATGTGAAATCATTTATATATGATATAAAACTTGTAGAAGTTTTAAGAGAAGTGGTATGTATCTCAAAGTTGAAGGGCGGAAATTGTCAAATCATGAAACCAGTAAAAATAATAAAAGAGTAAAAACGTCAGGTGTAGGGTTCGAACACTTGACCTTGCGTTCAAAAACCAAGTGTTCCAACCATATGAGCCAAGGGCTCGTTTTTATTATGTTTATACGTTAAGCTCAATTTATAGTTAAGTTTATGTGTCGTATTTTTGCTATATAATTCTCAGTACATATAAATCGAATGAAAAAGTTTTAATTTGTTTACTAACATCTCAACTGAGCTTTGTCATCTTTTTCAACAATGCATTTCTAATTGTGTGCAAGGCAACGAGAGTCACCAAAATACGTCTCGACTCATTTTGAGTCTCGCGTCCCATTTACCAAACGAAACCAAACACTTTAAACCGATTAGTACAAAGTTGAAATAGGTTCGTTTTCTATGGCTATAAGTTATAAAAAGCAAATTTTCATATGTTCAGTTTATTTATAAGTACGTGTTCATTCCTTTGGGTTTATTTTATGTTGACATGTAGTTTATTTGGTGTTGTTTCCTCGTTTGCATGGCCACACATGAATCAAAGATACGTTTTTAAGGTGAGCCTTATAAGTTTTTATATGACCAAAAACAGAATAAGCCACGCATAACCAGAAGCCGCGAAGTACATATGTTACCAAGATATGATAGAACACATGGAGAAAAGTTTTAGGAAGGTCTTACTATGCCAACAGTGGTGGTGGGAAATGGAGTGAAAGACGACTGAGGGACGAGCAAGAAATGAAACTGAAACAACTTCAAAGCTTTCAAGCTTTAGAATCCGTCGCGTAGCTACACCAAAATGTCTAAGAACTTGCAAGAATGACCCTTGGCACTTCCTTGTCTTGACACCAAGCTTGTCTCCCTTGTTCATTGTGGTTCGATAGTACCCCAAAGAAAATATATGCATTGTGACAGTGAAAAGGTGATGGTGTAAGGCTTGATTAAGAGTTCAACCAAGAACCAAGATCAGTTCCTAGTCCCCTCCCTTCTTTCCTTTTCTTCCACCTTGCCTCGACAGCAACTAAAAGTTTGCATGATTATGAGCTGTAGTCAGGTTGTCAAACCGCATGTAACCATATATATTGGAACGTGAAAGGTGATAGGGTGTTTGCATGTTTCTGGATTGGGCCATATTGGAGGTGGAGTGAGAGTTGCACATGGTTTCCCATAGGTTATACCTAAGGTAGTAACAATCGAGGGAGGGTGAAGATGTGAGCTGTCAAGTTACTTCCTTTAAGGGTCAGTCGAGATGTTACACATGTAGACGGACGATGATAAGTAGTTTCTGACAACTTCTAAGATATTTAAAGTCATTGGGGAGCAAGGGAGGTTGATAGAAGGCTTGTGACACGTTGTGCTAGTTTTTACCCAAGGGTGAGTTTTGTGGTTTTCTTTAGGTTGTATCTGAGGCAGTAAACGAATGAAAGGAGTAACGAATTTGTATTCATCCATTCCTTGTAACATGGCCATTCGATTTGTGTATGAATATATACATGTTGTGTATCGAATTTACGAGAAACGGGGTGTGTTTGGAGCTTGGTCGTGACTGGAAAAATAGAAGGAAAATACTAAGGGTGCACTTGGTTTCGACTGGAACAGAAAGAAAAGAAAAAAATTATGGGTCGTGCGGACTAGGTTGGCTTGGGCTTCGTTGGTTGCTAGTAGTCTTGACAATGAGGTTGAGTAATAATATTGCTAGGTCATGTTTCTAGATTTCGAATAATAAGGTCAAATGAAACGTTACTATCAATTCTGAAACAGTTTTGTAAACTCAAAAATAAGTGTTTGAAAATAATTCAATATGCCCAAAAGACTTCCTATACGTGTCTAGTTTAATGTTAAATCTTTATTATTAGTATCAAAACTTTATGGCTCTTGTTTACTAGTATAATAGACATCTAGAAGAACCAATAATGCATGTGTGTCGTGTTTTATATTTACAAGATAATTGATCAAAGTGAAATGCAAAAACTAAAATTAAGGAAAGGTAATACGAATGAACTAAGGGTTATGTTGGGATGTGGTCTAGTGGATTGTTCGTGTGGGACAAGCCCAAAACAAGTAAAAAGGAAACAGTCAAGAGCCCGTTTAGTTTTTCAGGTTTCTAATGGTGCGTTTGCATTTAAATATATTACGAGGGAAGTGATATAACTGACGAATGGGGTATATGAACTTGGTTAATTTTTGGTATTTATTATTTCGCCAAAGATTATATGTGATAAATGTTCTTGTCAATCTTGATTCCTTGTTGTGGGCCAAGTAAGAATATTGGTGTGCCGAGTTAAGGCCCAATAACATTAGTGATTACTTGTAGGTTCGGGATTTTATAGATAACATGTTTGGTTGATTGATGAAGCGTATGAGTATTAAATATGAACGTTTTTAATTATTCGTGACATTTAGATTGTTAGATATGAATGTGAGTACCGTTTCAAAGTAGTTGGTAAATATGTTGTGATGTCAAAAGTAAAAAAAAAATTTGTCATGGGTAAAACTGGTTATTTTGTTTATAATAATGTGTTAATCGTAGGAAAATTGTACGGGATGTTATATTACCTACCTGTTAAACGGATTCCCGTCTCGGGATTCTAAGATAAAGTAGTTGTAGTGGAAAGGGTGAACAAATGGTCATTCCCAACGATCTAATCCTTGAGTGGTTTGAGCTTAACGTATCTACTACTACATTAGCTTTTTATTTGATAACTGATCTTAGTATGATTTTGAAAGAAAAACTTGAGGAAACTTTAGTCCAAATTTATAGTTGTTATATGGCAGTATTATATGTAGTTTTTAAGGTGTAAACAGTATTTTACCACAGTGGTGTACAGTACCCAACTCTTATTCTCTTTATATAACCCACTAATATACTCCTTTTTACCTAACTTCTCTTTCACTTTATCATTCTCGGTCGACATGCCTCACTTCATCACCATTCTTGCAATCTTGTATGCCATTGTTACTGCTATCTATCTAGTGTATGTTCCGAACGAAGATCGTGCTATGTTGGTTGGGATCTTAGTGTTTCTTGCACCATTCGTGGTTCTATCGATCATTGTTGACAAGTTTTGGAAATGAGAAATAGTGTCGTAGTGTAGTGGTAGGAATGTTGAAATAAGGTTCGTTGTGTTTCCATGTAACTTCGAACGTATGAATGAAATTTTTATTTCGCTTTATGCTGTCTTAGTTTATGTTAATTTTCTCGCTTGTTTTTACTGCTTATGAATTGTTATATTTGTATTTAGAAGGTCATTATGTATCAAAAACATTGGTTGGTTTGATTGTAGTTAAGTTTCCAAAGGTGGGTTTTAAATGAATTATAACCAAAACTATATATGGAGTTTGTCTGTCTTTGCGTGAAACCGACCCTTTAGATTTATATGATTTTTGGTATAGTTGAATAATTTGGAGAAAGTACTTATTGGGTTGAGCTTTGAGGAAAACTTGACCATCAAATGGTCGATAAATCGAAAGAGATTCATCACACTTGATTCTTAGGTATATGGTAACTTGAGATGCATAATAATATTGATAGGGTGCTAAGAAAATGTTACGGACAATGGTTTGAAGCTATAGATCATGAGTCGGTTGGGAGTATTATTTAAGTTCTGGGCGTTGCGCAATATCGGGCTCAAGTTAGTGATCAGGTTCAATGGTGCGTTGGGTTATTGTGAATTTTGCGGCCCAAAGGTGCGTTGGTATATGGAAGCAGTGGATTAAGGCCCAAATTAAGAGAGTGCATTCGATTTAGTTTTTGCGAGTGTGTTTCAACGACATACGTTTTATTATTCTTAGATATCTGAGGTTACAAGTTGGTCGGAGATCGTTGAAATTTCATATAATGTTTGAGAGTTTGTAAAGGATATTCGATAAGTTCATAATTTCTTAGAGGCTGAGGGGTTAAATCGTGTGAGAGTTTATTATTTACATGTGGCGCGTTTGTGATTTAAGTTATGGTGTTACGGGTTTAACGCGATCTGTTCTTGTCATTTGTGCTGATATGCGAAATCCAAGATAAAATTTTACCACGTATCCCAAAAATTTTGTTGCTAGTTTTAATAGACACAGACTTTGAAAGTTTTACCGTTTGAAAACAAACGGTCACATTTAATACAATAATTGAGAATTATTTTTCCATTTCTTTATAAATACCATTGGGACGTGTTGGGTTATCCACATACACACACACAAAACAATCAATGGCTTGCAAGCTACCACATACCGCTGAACAAATTCAACAATATGTCAAAGCAGAAGTCGAAAATAGTGATGTGGATCGCAAAAATGCTATTTTGAGGGTCATCCTGGAGTTGGAGGTGGCGAAACAATCAAAACAACGGCTTAGAGAACGCTATGTAGAGTGTACAGATATATCGGATGATCGGAAACATGTGATTGATACTTTCTTGTATGACGGATATCGTAAGGATGCGGCTATTATTGAATCGTTATGGGTTTGTGTTCATCAGATCGAGGACCAGAGTTCCAACAAGATCCGTTGGAGTTTTAAAGAGAATGTTGAAGCTGCTAGGATTGAACAACAACAGCAACAGCAACAACAACAACAACAACAACAACAACAACAACAACAACAACAAAAACAACAACAACAACAACAACCAAATCCACTACCACCACCACAACAACCACAACAGCAATCACTACAACAAGGTGCATCAAGTTCTTCTGCAGCAAGAGTGGTTGTGCAACAACAATTGCCTCATCTGGATCAATTCCAGCCAAGTTTTGAGGAAAATGTGGCGGTCGATGATGGTGGTTGGACTTCTGACATGGAGCGGGAGCTGAGTAGGTTGGAGGCTCAAATAGAAGAAGAGAGGTTGGCAAGCTTCGACCCTTATGATGATGGATATGATTCTAACAATTCTCAGACTTGGGATCACCCAGACTACCGCTGAAGTGTGATGTTTAATTTAGCGTTGTTTGTAATGTTTTTATGTATTTCTGCTTTTTAATAATATGTTGTTTGAATAAAATTCCTTGTGATCATACTTTGGGTGAGAATTTATTTTGTTACGTTTAGATAATTTAATAATTACAAAAATGTGTGCGGGTAACCTACCCGTTAAACAAAAAGGAAGAGGGTAGAGAAATTTCTTGAATTATCAGTTTTTGTGGATAGAAATTTAGTTCGGGGAGAAGTGAGTACACATGGTATTTTTATCAGCTGGGAGGATTAATCGTTTAGTGACGTCAAGGTTTACCTAATGATCTTGGTAACGTTAGCATTATCGATGCTAGTCATATCGTTGTGTATCAATATTCGTGGCTTCTAGTGAGATTTAGGGGTTTGTGCCTGTTAACTCAGAAATAATTAAACTTATTTACCTATATTTCGTTATTTACATAGAGAAGCGTCCCAAACTATGTAACTAAAGAAATATAAACTTGTAGTTCAATGATTTACAATTTCTTGATTTGAATAAAAGGGCGTCCCAATCCATTCAAATTAAGACGTTGTAGATCATTTTAAGATTCTGACTTAACATCCATACTAATTGACAAAATAATTTATGCGCGGATTTTCCGAGAGTACGAGAAGAGTATGTCGTAAGTATCTATAAAGATGAGAGTGAGATAATTAAAGAGGATTTGTATAGTACTCAAAATAGTTGGGGGAGCATATAAATATATATTAATATACTATAGTGTAGTTGTAGCATAAACTATCTAAAAGTCACATAATCGTCTGGCGGAGGGAAATATGAAGACACAGTATTTGTAATAATCATAACATGTTAACATATATAAGAAATCATGTAAAAGTAATATCTCTACCAGATGTTGGAAACGCGTAGGCACGGAGGGCATAAGGTGGTATTTTGTAAAAGTGGTCCGTTTTAAACGTGTAGTTATAGTCCAATGTTCTAAACACTTGGTTCTCTATAACTGTAGCTCTGATGCCAATCTGTAACACCCCCAAAATCATCACGTCAGCGGAAGACTTAAGATGTCAGCGGAAGACTTAAAATGTCAGCGGAAGACTTTTTAGGTGTTACTTAGAGGATCTTTATCACAATCATAGAAAATGACACAAAAGTGACGCTTTAAAGTTTAATTCATTCAAAATACCAACTATTCGAGACATCAAGATGTTTCATAATTTAAACAACATGTTTATTTGAAATGTGTCAAAACGTTTATTTAAGCCCATGCCGGGTTACAAGCCCACTCCGTGCCTTCAAGTTCCTTCTTGTTTAGCTACCTGAGAATAACACATGCTAAAAGTGTCAACACAAAGGTTGGTGAGTTCATAGAGTTTATAGTTTCAAATATCGATTTCTAAAATCAAAGAGTTTATGATTTCACAGTAGATATAATAACAGTTAATTATCAAATTAAAGTATGAGTAAATCCATATGTTCATAGCTTAGATTAGAAATTGAGTATTTTCCTTATTAATTCGAAAATAGTCCGTTGATTTGCCTTTCACCGGGTCAAAACCCAAAATAGTAGTTGGTTTATAAATCCATTGATCACAAGTTTCGAGGTTTGGGCCACATTGTTGCACCCATAACATAATCAGTGGGCCAGTTGTTAGCACCCATAACATAATCATTCTGAAACCGTATTTAAACAGTTGAAACTGTATTCGAACAGTTTGTAGAGAACCGTATTCAAACAGTTGAAACTGTATCCAAACAGTGTGTGGAGAACCGTATTTAAACAGTTGAAACCGTATTTAAACAGTTTGTTCCATAATTCCAAATATCGATAGTAAAATCGTTAGAAAAGTTGTTACACATGCATCTCTCCCAAAGAGTTTATAAAACAGTTAAACGATAGAAAGTGTAGCTATGAACTTTTAATAATATGTAAATAGTTAACGAGTACTTGTAAAAGTATAAAGCAATAGTTAAGCATGTATCTCCCCCAAAAACGTGTATAAATCATTATAAAACAATTAAGAGTAGGGGCTATGACTCACCTTAGTAGTACGGTAGACAGAGTATAAGTAATGTCAGAAGTGAAGATGGAATTGACTTCAAGAGATAACCTGAATGATATGGAAGTCCGAGATAAGTTTGACTTATCGAGAATCGTGATTTGAATAGTGTTTGATGACAAAATGACTTGTGGCAGAGGTGGCTTGCGTGGCAAAACGCTTAAAGTTCAAACAACAAAGTTATATACTATATAACTTGTCTTCTTGTATAAATATTATCTATTATTTATATTTCTTTCCATGAATTTATGATACATATCGAAAGTTGGTGAATAATAGCTTTCAAGTTTATGCCTGGTTAAGTGAACCGATGAGCTTTATTGGAGGAATAGTCACTACTTAACGTGTATTCATGTTAACCGATAATATTGTCAAGTTATATAATTTACGTTATAAATTAAAAATATATAATCATAAGGTATTAACTTGTTGGTTGAAATTAAGTTGTTATGTAAACCTTTAAGTTATGCCTACGTTACTCTTTTAGTAGTTACATGATTCTCGTATTTAATCCAAAATAAATATGTTTACAAACTTATAAAAGTATGATAATTATAGTTTCAAAATGTAGCTTCCGATATCTTATATTATGATAACGTCATAAAAATATTACCTTGTCAATTTATATTTATTATTTCGTTAAGTCTTGAGGTGTGCAGGTATATTTATAATCTATATTTATCAAAGTTATGTTTAACCAATATATATTATGACAAATCTGTTATTTATGGTTTACGCCGATACGATTGTTATGTATTATCCTATTTATCTTGACAAAACTTGGTAATATTAGTTATTTAACACTTATAAAAGTTTTAGGATGTAAAGTGTCAAAGTATTAAGTTTGGGGACCAAGGTTGTAAAAATAGTATACGTTTTTAAAACTTATGAAAGTTTTAAGAAAAGTGTTAAATGGTTTGAGGTCGTGGGGTTGAATGTGAAATCATTTATATATGATATAAAACTTGTAGAAGTTTTAAGAGAAGTGGTATGTATCTCAAAGTTGAAGGGCGGAAATTGTCAAATCATGAAACCAGTAAAAATAATAAAAGAGTGAAAACGTCAGGTGTAGGGTTCGAACACTTGACCTTGCGTTCAAAAACCAAGTGTTCCAACCATATGAGCCAAGGGCTCGTTTTTATTATGTTTATACGTTAAGCTCAATTTATAGTTAAGTTTATGTGTCGTATTTTTGCTATATAATTCTCAGTACATATAAATCGAATGAAAAAGTTTTAATTTGTTTACTAACATCTCAACTGAGCTTTGTCATCTTTTTCAACAATGCATTTCTAATTGTGTGCAAGGCAACAAGAGTCACCAAAATACGTCTCGACTCATTTTGAGTCTCGCGTCCCATTTACCAAACGAAACCAAACACTTTAAACCGATTAGTACAAAGTTGAAATAGGTTCGTTTTCTATGGCTATAAGTTATAAAAAGCAAATTTTCATATGTTCAGTTTATTTATAAGTACGTGTTCATTCCTTTGGGTTTATTTTATGTTGACATGTAGTTTATTTGGTGTTGTTTCCTCGTTTGCATGGCCACACATGAATCAAAGATACGTTTTTAAGGTGAGCCTTATAAGTTTTTATATGACCAAAAACAGAATAAGCCACGCATAACCAGAAGCCGCGAAGTACATATGTTACCAAGATATGATAGAACACATGGAGAAAAGTTTTAGGAAGGTCTTACTATGCGAACAGTGGTGGTGGGAAATGGAGTGGAAGACGACTGAGGGACGAGCAAGAAATGAAACTGAAACAACTTCAAAGCTTTCAAGCTTTAGAATCCGTCGCGTAGCTACACCAAAATGTCTAAGAACTTGCAAGAATGACCCTTGGCACTTCCTTGTCTTGACACCAAGCTTGTCTCCCTTGTTCATTGTGGTTCGATAGTACCCCAAAGAAAATATATGCGTTGTGACAGTGAAAAGGTGATGGTGTAAGGCTTGATTAAGAGTTCAACCAAGAACCAAGATCAGTTCCTAGTCCCCTCCCTTCTTTCCTTTTCTTCCACCTTGCCTCGACAGCAACTAAAAGTTTGCATGATTATGAGCTGTAGTCAGGTTGTCAAACCGCATGTAACCATATATATTGGAACGTGAAAGGTGATAGGGTGTTTGCATGTTTCTGGATTGGGCCATATTGGAGGTGGAGTGAGAGTTGCACATGGTTTCCCATAGGTTATACCTAAGGTAGTAACAATCGAGGGAGGGTGAAGATGTGAGTTGTCAAGTTACTTCCTTTAAGGGTCAGTCGAGATGTTACACATGTAGACGGACGATGATAAGTAGTTTCTGACAACTTCTAAGATATTTAAAGTCATTGGGGAGCAAGGGAGGTTGATAGAAGGCTTGTGACACGTTGTGCTAGTTTTTACCCAAGGGTGAGTTTTGTGGTTTTCTTTAGGTTGTATCTGAGGCAGTAAACGAATGAAAGGAGTAACGAATTTGTATTCATCCATTCCTTGTAACATGGCCATTCGATTTGTGTATGAATATATACATGTTGTGTATCGAATTTACGAGAAACGGGGTGTGTTTGGAGCTTGGTCGTGACTGGAAAAATAGAAGGAAAATACTAAGGGTGCACTTGGTTTCGACTGGAACAGAAAGAAAAGAAAAAAATAATGGGTCGTGCGGACTAGGTTGGCTTGGGCTTCGTTGGTTGCTAGTAGTCTTGACAATGAGGTTGAGTAATAATATTGCTAGGTCATGTTTCTAGATTTCGAATAATAAGGTCAAATGAAACGTTACTATCAATTCTGAAACAGCTTTGTAAACTCAAAAATAAGTGTTTGAAAATAATTCAATATGCCCAAAAGACTTCCTATACGTGTCGAGTTTAATGTTAAATCTTTATTATTAGTATCAAAACTTTATGGCTCTTGTTTACTAGTATAATAGACATCTAGAAGAACCAATAATGCATGTGTGTCGTGTTTTATATTTACAAGATAATTGATCAAAGTGAAATGCAAAAACTAAAATTAAGGAAAGGTAATACGAATGAACTAAGGGTTATGTTGGGATGTGGTCTGGTGGATTGTTCGTGTGGGACAAGCCCAAAACAAGTAAAAAGGAAACAGTCAAGAGCCCGTTTAGTTTTTCAGGTTTCTAATGGTGCGTTTGCATTTAAATATATTACGAGGGAAGTGATATAACTGACGAATGGGGTATATGAACTTGGTTAATTTTTGGTATTTATTATTTCGCCAAAGATTATATGTGATAAATGTTCTTGTCAATCTTGATTCCTTGTTGTGGGCCAAGTAAGAATATTGGTGTGCCGAGTTAAGGCCCAATAACATTAGTGATTACTTGTAGGTTCGGGATTTTATAGATAACATGTTTGGTTGATTGATGAAGCGTATGAGTATTAAATATGAACGTTTTTAATTATTCGTGACATTTAGATTGTTAGATATGAATGTGAGTACCGTTTCAAAGTAGTTGGTAAATATGTTGTGATGTCAAAAGTAAAAAAAAATTTTGTCATGGGTAAAAATGGTTATTTTGTTTATAATAATGTGTTAATCGTAGGAAAATTGTACGGGATGTTATAGTGTGCATGTCAAGTCATAGTTATTGTTCTAGGTTTCTCAAGTAATCACACTTAGGGTTTCTAGATTTAGTTATAACATAACACTGTTCAGGCCATCGTAATTCATAAATATAACTCTTCACATGAAGCTCCCTACTATTGTATTATGCTGCCAACTTAATACCGTTCGGCCTGTCATAATTCAGAAGCATACAACTCCTTACACGAAGCTCCCTACTATTGTGCCATGTTGTTATTTGATTTTAGATATAACATAATACCGTTCGGGCCATCATTATTCCAGAGGTCATGTAGTAAACATTTGAGGAGGCAGGTCACTTTAATTCGTAAACCCAGCGAACTCGTCAAAACGAATACCCAAATGAAACCCCTCAGATGAAGCTCCCTAGTATTGTGTTATGTTTTTAATTTAAAATAGGTTTTTATAATTTATATGAAAATAGTCTGTTTATACCCTTCAAGTTTACATATTCACAATATCTACCATAAACTTATATATATATATATATATATATATATATATATATATATATATATATATATATATATATATATATATATATATATATATATATATATGTTGGAAATTATACTATCATAAGCATGGAGATTACAACTGCTGAAGAATGCACTAGCAGTGGAAACACATTACCACTGCTAGTACATATCATTACCACTGTTGCAGGATAATTGTTAGGAAATGTGTGTATAGATAAGTATAGAAAATATCTTGTAAATATTCTATTATTCTATGCTTATACTTATCTTGTAAAGGACTCCTTGTGTCCTATAAAAGGAGGTCCTAGGTTTAACTTATGCATGATAGTTACGGTGATATTAACAATTTTTATTAACAAAAAGTTTTTATGATATTAAAAAAATTAATATCACTGTTTTTTTTATTACGATATTAAAAAAAGTTACTGTGATATTTAAAAAAATTAACTTTGATATTAATAGTTACGGTGATATTAACAATTTTTATTAACAAAAAGTTTTTATGATATTAAAAAAGTTATTGTGATATTAAATTTTCTATTGAAAAAAAAGTTTATGTGATATCAATATCTGATCTTGACTTTGTCAAGATCAGATCTTGACTTTTCTAAAAAAGTCAAAATCATACGCTAATATCACAATACCTTTAACGATGAAAATGATTTTTTTTGAAATTTTTTTTCAGCAATTTATAATTATTTGTTGTTCTATTTTATTTTTATTTTTAATTTTTTCAGATTTTTTTGAATTTTTTTCAATAAAAAAAGCTACTGTGATATTAACGATTTTTAAAAAAGTCGAGATATTTACGATAATGTCACTCCGCTTTTTTCAGATGGTTGACTAGATGGAGGGCTGAGATTCGTCCGTACATCCGCACTAAAATCCAAAAACGTACCGGATCCCTTCCCTATATATATATATATTAGACCTTTAACTTTCTAGATTTCAAATATTTTGTTGATATAAATAATGTTTAAAAATGTTATTAATATCTCTCAATAAACCTATGTTTTGATAATCACAAAACTCAAATCTAATTAAGAGAAGATTAAGACGTAAACAAGTATTTGGTATCAAATATTTACCTCTACATCTAATATCACTTAAGGTATGCATAAACTAAGCATCTTATGCATTACATGATCAAAGGAAATTTTGTCTTAAGACATAACATCTTATAAAATGATATAAACATTTTATATATATTTGTAAATCATTTTTGGTAATGCTATATTAAACTACAAAGATATGATTCAAATTTCCAACTAAAAAGGGCAAATTTTATCCAGAAAAACTTTTCCAACGTTCAGGAGGGCGGCCCCCTTAATTTTACTAGGCGGCCCCCTTAATCATTAAGGGGACCGCCCCCTAATTAAGGGGACCGGCACGCTCCAGAACAGTATTTTCTGGCCCTATAAATATTGGATCATTTCACATATTTTTCTCACCTTTTTGCACTATAAACTTTCTGATCCAACCTCCATTTCAAGATCTAAAATCCTTTGATCATATAATTCATAAGTCTTTGTTTTCAAGTGATCCAAAGCTTCATCCACTCAAGTGCAAGAAGAAGAACACTCCTCTACATCCATCTAATTGTAGTAGTGTTGTGAATAGCTAGTTTCATATTATAGCAGTGTTAGATATTTGTAAAAGTGTTGTGTGAATTTGTTGTTTGTAGAAACTAGGTGTATTGTAAAGTAGTTTAGTAGTTGTGATCTAGTTGTGCTTAGAAGAAGGTGTGAAGTCTTGAAGAAGTTGTGAAGAAGGTGTGAAGTTGTGAAGAAGTTGTGAGATTGGTTCTAGCTACGATTAAAACTCGACATTTAGCTTAGTGTCGTTAACTCGTGTAAGCCAAGGTGTGTAAGGTTTCTCCACCATAAGGAGTTTGTTGACATAGTGAAGAAAACTCTCGAGTGTGGTACTCGGGGAGTGGAGTAGGGCAAGGAAGGTGTCCTTGTAGCCGAACCACTATAAATTCGCGTGTTGTGGTTTGATCTTTCTAACTCTATCTTTTCTTTATTACATTTCAATACTTTCATTATTAGATTAGAATTGCTTATATTGGTTGTCACTTGAATTCACTTGAGATCGAATCGAAAGTTTTTAATAAGCTACAAAATATTTTTGTAATAAATTTAAAAAGGACGTAAAACTATTCAACTCCCCCTTCTAGTTTTCCACATATTTAGTCTCTATACTTATATATTTTATAAAAATGACAGAAATGATCCTTAGACTATATCAGTTTTCATTATTTACCTTTTATACCCTTAACTTACTAACATTTGCAAATCTAGTCCTTATAAGTTTATAACTACATTACTCTTTATCCTTAGGTTTTATAACTTTGCAAAAAGGGTTCTTGTACTTAATACTTCTAAGAAATGTCAAAAATAGTCCCTAGACTTTATATTTTCAAAAATTTACCATATATACCCTTATGCATGAAAATAATTGCAAAACTAGTCCTTTTTCCATGCAATTCATATTTTTATGAAACAAAAGAGTTTCCTAGCTTATGTTTAACTAATATATGCTTAAATAAGTTATATAAACTAACTTATAACACATGATAAGGTATTTTAGCACATAAACAACAATTCGAATAAAATTAGGGTTTCAAAATGAAAAGTTGTATAAGAAAATGATCAAGGCTCTAGCTTAGATTCCTAGGGGCTCTAAGGCATATCATAACTATCCTAGGTCAGTATTAAGGCTACTAGAATCAAAATTTAGGCTTACATGGTCGTGGGAGGTCCTAACGAGGGTTTAGGGTTTTCTCAGCTAGGTTTTGACTTTGACAGGGGTTCTAGGCTATACCACTCGACTTCTAAGGCTTCTATAGGTATAGTAATACAGAATTTATAAGGTAGAGAAGAGCAGAGGTGTGGTTTGAAGTGACGGAGGGTGTCGAGCTATTTATAGGCTCGAATTGGAGTAGTGAGCAAGAAATGAGGTGCGAGCTGTCATGGGGGGGGGGAGGTGACTAAGGGCAGCTATATGTAACAATTAAAAGCTATGGTGGTAGGCTAGGGTAGCTAGGGGGCGTGTAGGGGTGTTTGTGGTGGTGGTTATGCCGCGCCCTGTAGGAGGTGACAAGGAGGTGATCCACCTCCTTGTAAGCTACCTGGGGAGGTGCTAGGGAGGGTGCTTAGGGTAGGTAAGGTGCTAGGTTACTTGGTTGAGGTGCTTAGGTTTAGGTTTGTACTAGTTTAGGTTTAGTTTAGACCTAATCTTACTTAGTGAGAGATTAGGGTTAGTCTTAGGGTTTAGTGCCTAGATTAGGGTTCTATGAGTGTTTAGTGACTAAGGTTAGGTCTAATGAAGCTTATACTAAGTGGTGGTAATTTATACTAAAGATTTAGGATAGTTTAGACCTAGTTTCGGGATTTTAGTGACCTATTTAGGGTTTTGTGCTTAAGGGACTTGTACCTAAGTTTTAGGGAGTTGTACTATGGTCTAGGAAGTCTAAGATATCCTAAAGTTGCTAATGTAACTCATACCTAAGCCTTGAACACTTTCAAACTAGTTTAGATAAGCAATTAGGGTTTTAAAGATAATCGTAAACACATAGGGTTCAATTAGGGTTTCTGATAGATATAGTATATTAGAGTGAAAAATGATGTTTATAACCTAGACTTAACATACTGGGATGTTTACAGGATGTAAACATAGTGGTGTTGGGCATAGGTGGAAACGTGAGCATGTCTAAGAGTCATATAGGTAATCAAGATATAATAATGCAAAAATTTTACTCTGGAAAATGATATAGGCATAGCTAATCCTAGATAATGCTTAGTGATGGCCTAAGTTAAGTTAGTAGGGCTTAGCTAACCTAGAGGGGGCTTAGTGGGGAAGTTAGTGGGTTACTACATGTGTACATGAAGCATTAACTAGAAGCACTTTATCACTAATTATATCAGCCCGTGAGAAGATGTCGATAAACCCAAAATCAATCAACAAGTAGTTTATGCACCCTTCTCCCCCTCAAAAATTGCATATGCTTGTTGCAATTTTTGATTGAATAAGTGAAACACAAAAATATAATCCAATGTACGTTGATCCACTTGATGACTGAACGAACATAGGAAAAGCATGAAGGTTGTTAATGAGAATGGTCATAAACAAGAAGATTTCTCTTCTTCCGAAGATAAGGCGCACTGAAGCGTATGCCTTTCTTTTCTTCGAGGAGTGGGGCCTGAAGTGTTTTCAGCAGACGCCATTATGTTGACATTGAGGATCGAGGCTTGTACTGCGGTGTTCAAACGTCATCTCTCTCTTTTCTAATTCTCTCAGCTAACTCGTTACCAACCCCATTATCATTCTGTTGGCTCTTTGTCGTGACTACTGATGGAGAAAAACCCAACATGATGAACTTGAGACTAAAGTAAAATAACCCGAACTTGTGACTTAAGCTTGCACTAATGTGTGACTAAGAGCGGTGTAGAGAGTTCATGTAACATCGAATCCCTAAGTACTCTATACTCTTCAATCAACCAACCATCAAGTATAAGATGTACATAACCTCTTGAATATCCACAACTTTGTGTGACACTGAGCACTACAACGTAACCCCTTAAAGTGATAGTCATTTTGTGGTAATAGAAAGGAAGAATTACAAAAATAACTAGATATCCAAGTCTTCGTCATTGTATAAAAGCTCAAACAAGGATCTCGAAGAATCTTCATCCAACCAACCCCAATATCTTCAGATACTAAGTGCACGCACCCGTGAAATTTCACTTCAACCTCAAATAAATAATAATGAATTAACGCCGTAGTCACATCTTGTTGTTTGAATGCCCAAATCTAGCCCTTTTTGATGTTTTGAATGAACTTTGATAATGGTTTTATCCCGATCTTTGTCAAAAGCGCATAACCCCGTCCAGATTTGTAATAACCAAAATGCCATGAAGTATCGACAAAAATCATCCAATTCATGAAGTACACACTTTATCCCTTCATCGAAGTTGAAACCGTTGCACCAGAATCAATTAAGATCTGGAAATGCAATTTTTCTTTCTCCAGGATAGTTCCATCATCACGGGAATTTACAAATAGATGATTTAAACTGAGAAATAGATTCTTTCGCGGGATTTTACAAAACCACGAAGGTTGACCTCATTTGTTTGGGGGAACATGCAAGAGATCAGCAACAATTCTTCTCACATGTGTAGAATACCTCACAAACCATACTAAGTAAAGTAGTATAAACTACTTCCCCTGGAGGTTGACCTCATTTCATCAAAGTACACATTTCTCCCATGATGGTTTTGAACATTCAGAAGCATCATTGACGTGTACGACAATGAACACGTGAAGATCTTGTCTGAAGTAAACATCTTGAAAAATCATGAATGGCATTGAAGGATCTTGAAAGATTTTGCTTAGACTGTGAAGTACCTTTGACGTGAAGTAGCGTCGAATATCCCCTGAGAATTGTTGATCACATCTCAACCTTTAAACCCATTAGCTAACAAACCAACCTCGTATTCTGTCGGCTATTGTTGTGACCAGAAATAAACCCGATATACCAGACTTGAAAATGAAGTAGAATTCCCCAAATTCTGTCAGATATTGTTGGAAGAACAGTGTAGAGAATTTGTGCACCATGCAGATCTCTAAGTACTCAATACTATCCCGACAAAGTATGAGACTATCATCACCTCTTGCGATTATCCACAACGTCATCTGCGTATGGCACTGAGTACTATAATGTAACTTCTTTAAGTGATAGTTAACCAGGTCTTCAACCATCCACCCCGACTGCTGGTAACTAGATAAACTAAGTCTTCAACTCAAATCTTAAGCACGAGCAAGTTATCATTGAGAGTCATGCATCCAACCAACCCCGACTTCAAGATAAAATCAAATCACGCCTTTGTGAAAGTCAACTTCAATCTTAAATGAGTGATACCCGATCAACTCCGTAATCACTTTGACATTCCAAGTCCAAATTCTCAGCCATCTTGACGTTTTAGTGAATATTGATTAAGTTCTTGTACACAATACGCCTTAATTCTTTAGATATCCCCTGTTTTCGCTGGGGTTCAGGGGGCAGCGCGCCCTCGAAGAATTTTTCGGTAAATTAGGGTTTGGAAACTAGGGTTTTGTATGTTGAGTTTTCCGTTCTTGTCAAAAATGTATCACCCGTGAAAATTCACTTTATCATTTCATTATTGTAAAGACCAAACATCACCTTAACCCACCAAGCTTATAGCCAAAATTTAGCTCATTGTACTAAACAATCTTTTTTTATCAAACATTGATAATATTCGGTAGTATGAATGTCACGCCCAACTAAATTTGTAATAAACATATACCAGCCTAATAAACAAGACGTGGCCCAATGCGATATAAGGTCATATAACAGCCCAAGTCATAAACAAAACTATTTTCAGCCCGATTAACAAATTGCTATACCCGGTCTAGTCATAACCCAACACCCGATCCAACAACTCACTTATAACCTGTTATAAGATTATAACCCTAACACACTTTCGTTACACCTAATCACAAAATACATATCCTAATTCCATCCGCCTACCACATACCATATTCTCTCTCATCTCAATCTCATATCAAACTTAACTACTATTGTAACATTTTGTCACCAAAAGAACACGCATACATAAACTTGCAACACATTCATTTCAAGAAACTGATATATGCATATAACCTTTAAAATAGTAGAAAATGAATGATATACCTTCAAAACTGGCCGCTAGCTTTTTTTGAGAGCAAAAAAGATAAAAGATAAAAAAACACACACTAAAACACACAGTTGTTGAAAATGGGTTTATGCTCTATTTGTATGCCTGCTCTGCTATATTGGTGGCAGAGCTGATGGTTGTAGCATTTTCTAAAGATCCAATAAATGGTTCACACATGGATTTGCTTTTTAAACTTTCTTGGTAGGTTGGCTAATTACCTCTTTTACCTATATGTTTCAAGTGAGTTATGTGTATGTTGTATCGGTTATTCTGTCTTTACAATATTAATTTGTCAAGGCTACCTTTTCATGTGTGTGTGATACTTTTTTCATTTTTGAATTACCATTAGTTTTTATTATATTAGTTAAAAGTTTTTGTAACCGATTGGCTACAATCCTTCTGAAAAAATACATAGATAATGAATCAAGGACTCACAAAAAGCATTAGGGACTCATATTTGTTACGCCAAATCACTATCCAATATACCACAGAACATGTGTAATAGTAATCATCAAACTTAATATATAAAATAATTCATTTTATACAAACATACCTTACAATATACCACATAAACAGAAAAAAAAATTGCAAACTGTTTGGTGGTTTGAACCATCAAACCATGGCAAAAGATATGGGACTATGCAACGCGTAATTAAATGATATGTATAAAGGGGTATACACGTGAAGGAGATAGGTAAAGATAGTGGTGAATCACCCACCGTTACTTCTAGTCTTAGACCGGTTGTACGGGTACTACCAACCATGCATCGTTGTCTTTTACTTACGGTGTTAATACTATCATGTGTGAATGATGCTTTTTATTAAATGAATTGGTGGTCGTGGCAATTAAACGAAGAAGGGAGAAAAATGTGATGGTAAAAAAAAGTGTATATCTCTGAGAAGGAAAACGCACGATTCTGGAACAAATATTAAAGACCTACTATCTTGCCTTTATACTACTTTATATTAGAACACGTTGGATTTTGCGTCACTAGGGTTTAGACTATAGATAGGATTAATACCGAGAAAATGTTGGGGTACCTACACTGACGAAGTTGTAAAACATTACGAAGTTAAGGATAAAGACGTAATCATAATAAACTTGTACCTGGATTCATTGTACCTCACTAGATGGTCAAAAATGGGTAGATCAATCAAAGACAACCTAAGCACTATCCCACAAACAGAGGAAACACTTATACTAAGCAGTGTCTAGCCAGCAACTTAGTGATTTTCTTAAATGTAAGAAGTTGATGATCGATTTCGCCTTATAGAGGAACCAACTTATAATCCTTATTAGATCGGATTAAGCGCCTTAGATGAAATAATAGTCTTATCGAAAAACATGTTAGAACCCAAAACGTGAAACACAAATATGTTGCAAGTACCAACAACTCTTCTCAGACAACACATAATCAGATTACACAAAATGAATTTTGGGACGAAATTCTATTAAGGTGGGTAGACTGTGACAACCAGTAAATGACAGACACAATAGAAATACAAGTACAAAACATCAACTATTATTAAAGAGGGTAGACTGTGACAAAACATTCTTGCGATTCATTTAAACAGAAAACCCAAAAATAAATCAAGTACAAAACATCAATTCTTATAAAAAATAAATAAATAAATAAAGTATAAATCTATATAATCTTATTACACAAACAAACATATAAACACACTAACAACATCAAACTTAACTACTAACACAACATTTTGTCACCAAAAGAACACGCATACATAAACTTGCAACACATTCATTTCAAGAAATTGATATATGTATATAACTTTTAAAAGAGTAAAAAATGAATGATATACCTTCAAAAATAACAGCCAGTTTTTTTTAGAGCAAAAAAGATAAAAGATAGAAAAACCCACACTAAACAATACAGTTGTTGAAAATGAGTTTATTCTCTATTTATATGCCTCATCTGCTATATTGGTGTCAGAGCTGATGGTTGTAGCATTTCCTGAAGATCTAATAATGGTTCACACGTTGATTTTTTTATTTTATTTATTTATTTTTTCACTTTATTGGTTGATTGGCTATTACCTCTTTTACCCCTATGTTTCAAGTGAGTTGTGTGTATGTTGTCTGGGTTATTTTGTCTCTACAATGTTACTTTGTCAAAACTATGTTTTCATGTGTGTATAATACTTTTTTAATTTTTGAATTACCATTAGTTTTTATTATATTTGTTAAAAGTTTTTGTAGCCGATTGGCTAAAATCCTTCACAAAAAATACACAGAAAATGAATCAGGGACTCACAAAAAGAATCAAGGACCAATATTTGTAACACAAAATTGTACCCAATTGGCTACAAGAAATTGTAGCTAATATATTCTCTAATTAAAAAAAACACAAAAATTATTATGGTTATTTTGTTGTTACGCATGAAGTAATGGTTACCAAACACACCACTTTTATGCCAACACAAAATCACTATCCAATATCCACAAAACAGGTGTAATGGTGATTATCAAACTTGATATATAAAAATATGGGACTATGAGACGCGTGATTAAATGATATGTATAAAGAGGTATACGCGTGAATGAGAGAGGTAAAGGTGGTTGTGGATCACCCATCGTTACCTATAGTCTTAGACCGGTTGTAGGGGTACTACCAACCACGCGGCGTAGTCTTTTGTTTACGGTGTTAATACTATCACATGTGAATGATGCTTTATTTTAAATGAATTGGTGGACGTGGCAATTAAACGAATAAGGGAGAAAAATGTGATGGTAAAAAAAGGCTTATATCTCTGAGAAGGAAGACACACAATTCTGCAACAAATATTAAAAACCAACTATCATGCCTTTATACTACTTTACATAAGAACATGTTGGATTTTGCGTCACTAGGGTATAGACAATAGAAGACCGTGAATATTTTGGGGTGTCCGGACTGACAAAGTTGTAAAACATTACGAAGTTAAGGCTAGAGACGTCGTCATAGTAAACTTGTACATGGATTCCCTGTACCTCACTAGATGGTCAAAAAGGGGTAGATCAATCACTGAAAACCTAAGCATTATCCCACAAACAAAGGAAACACTTATACTAAGCAGTGTCTAGCCAGCGATTTAGTGATTTTCTTAAAGGTAAGAAGTTGACGATCGATTTCTCTTTATAGAGGAACTAGATCATAATTCTTATTAAAGCGGATTAAGAACCTTAGACGAAATAATATTCTTATCGAAAAACATGTTAGATTCCAAAACGTGAAACACAAATATGTTGCAAGTACCAACAACTTTTCTCGGACACCACACTATCAGGTAACAAAAAATTAATTTCGGGACGAAATTCTATTAAGGAGGATATACTATAACAACTAGTAAATGACAAACACAATAGAAATGACATGTGCAAAACATCAACAGTTATTAAGGAGGTTAGACCGTGACAAAATATTCTTGCGATTCATTTGAGCAAAAAAACCAAAAATAAATCAAAGTACAAAACATCAACTGTTATAAAAATAAATAAATAAATAAATAAAGTATAAAACTATATAATCTGTTTATACAAAACTTGAAACAAATAAACATATAAACACACTAACAACATCAAACTTAACTACTATTCTAACATTTTGTCACCAAAAGAACACGCATACATAAACTTGCAACACAATCATTTCAAGAAACTGATATATGCATATAACCTTTAAAAGAGTAGAAAATGAATGTTATATACCTTCAAAACTGACAGCTAGCCTTTTTTGAGAGCAAAAAAGATAAAAGATGAAAAAACATACAGTTGTTGAAAATGGGTTTATGCTCTATTTGTGTTCATGTTCTGCTATATTGGTGGCAGAGCTGATGGTTGTAGCATTTCCTGAAGATCCAATAAATGGTTCACACGTGGATTGCTTTTTTCACTTTCTTGGTTGGTTAGCTAACTACCTCTTTTAACCATATGTTACAAGTGAGTTGTGTGTATATTGTATTGGTTATTTTGTCTTTACAATATTACTTTGTCAAAGCTACGTTTTCATGTGTGTGACATACTTTTTTCCATTTTTGAATTACCATTAGTTTTTATTATATTTGTTAAAAGTTTTTGTAGCCGATTGGCTACAATCTTTCACAAAAAAATACACAGAAAATGAATCAGGGACTCACAAAAAGAATCAAGGACGAATATTTGTAACACAAAATTGTACCCAATTGACTACAAGAAATTGTAGCTAATATATTCTCTAATTAAAAAAAACACAAAAATTATTAAGGTTATTTTGTTGTTATGCATGAAGTAATGGTTACCAAACACACCACTTTTATGCCAACAGCAAATCACTATCCAATATTCACAAAACAGGTGTAATGGTGATTATCAAACTTGATATATAAAAATATGGGACTATGCGACGCGTGATTAAATGATATGTATAAAGGGGTATACGCGTGAATGAGAGAGGTAAAGGTGGTTGTGGATCACCCATCGTTACCTATAGTCTTAGACTGGTCGTAGTGGTACTACCAACCACGCGGCGTAGTCTTTTGTTTACGGTGTTAACACTATTACATGTGAATGATGCTTTATTTTTAATGAATTGGTGGACGTGGCTATTAAACGAATAAGGAAGAAAAATGTGATGGTAAAAAAAGGCTTATATCTCTGAGAAGGAAGACACACAATTCTGCAACAAATATTAAAAACCAACTATCATGCCTTTATACTACTTTACATAAGAACATGTTGGATTTTGCTTCACTAGGGTATAGACCATAGAAGACCGAGAATATTTTGGGGTGTCCGGACTGACGAAGTTGTAAAACATTACGAAGTTAAGGCTAGAGACGTCGTCATTATAAACTTGTACATGGATTCCCTGTACCTCACTAGATGGTCAAAAAGGGTTAGATAAATCACTGACAACCTAAGCACTATCCCACAAACAAAGGAAACACTTATACTAAGCAGTGTCTAGCCAGCGATTTAGTGATTTTCTTAAAGGTAAGAAGTTGACGATCGATTTCGCTTTATAGAGGAACTAAATCATAATTCTTATTTGAGCGGATTAAGCACCTTAGACAAAATAATATTTTTATCGAAAAACATGTTAGATTCCAAAACGTGAAACACAAATATGTTGCAAGTACCAACAACTCTTCTCGGACACCAGACTATCAGGTAACAAAAAATTAATTTCGGGACGAAATTCTATTAAGGAGGATAGACTATGACAACTAGTAAATGACAGACACAATAGAAATGACATGTGCAAAACATCAACTGTTATTAAGGAGGGTAGACCGTGACAAAATATTCTTGCGTTTCATTTGAGCAAAAAAACCAAAAATAAATCAAAGTACAAAAACATCAATTGTTATAAAAAAAAATAAATAAATAAAGTATAAAACTATTTAATCTTTTTATACAAAACTTGAAACAAACAAACATATAAACACACTAACAACATCAAACTTAACTACTACTCTAACATTTTGTCACCAAAAGAACACGCATACATAAACTTGCAACACAATCATTTCAAGAAACTGATATATGCATATAACCTTTAAAAGAGTAGAAAATGAATGATATATACCTTCAAAACTGACAGCTAGCTTTTTTTGAGAGCAAAAAAGATAAAAGATGGAAAAACATACAGTTGTTGAAAATGGGTTTATGCTCTATTTATATTCATGTTCTGCTATATTGTTGGCAGAGCTGATGGTTGTAGCATTTCCTGAAGATCCAATAAATGGTTCACACGTGGATTGCTTTTTTCACTTTCTTGGTTGGTTGGCTAACTACCTCTTTTACCCCTATGTTACAAGTGAGTTGTGTGTATGTTGTATTGGTCATTTTGTCTTTACAATATTACTTTGTCAAAGCTACGTTTTCATGTGTGTGAGATACTTTTTTCCATTTTTGAATTACCATTAGTTTTTATTATATTTGTTAAAAGTTTTTGTAGTCGATTGGCTACAATCTTCCACAAAAAATACACAGAAAATGAATCAGGGACTCACAAAAAGAATCAAGGACCAATATTTGTAACACAAAATTGTACCCAATTGGCTACAAGAAATTGTAGCTAATATATTCTCAAATTAAAAAAAAACACAAAAATTATTAAGGTTATTTTGTTGTTATGCATGAAGTAATGGTTACCAAACACACCACTTTTATGCCAACACCAAATCACTATCCAATACCCACAAAACAGGTGTAATGGTGATTATCAAACTTGATATATAAAAATATGGGACTATGCGACGCGTGATTAAATGATATGTATAAAGGGGTATACGCGTGAATGAGAGAGGTAAAAGTGGTTGTGGATCACCCATCGTTACCTATAGTCTTAGACTGGTCGTAGGGGTACTACCAACCACGCGGCGTAGTCTTTTGTTTACGGTGTTAACACTATCATATGTGAATGATGCTTTATTTTTAATGAATTGGTGGACGTGGCAATTAAACGAATAAGGAAGAAAAATGTGATGGTAAAAAAAGGCTTATATCTTTGAGAAGGAAGACACACAATTCTGCAACAAATATTAAAAACCAACTATCATGCCTTTATACTACTTTACATAAGAACATGTTGGATTTTGCTTCACTAGGGTATAGACCATAGAAGACCGAGAATATTTTGGGGTGTCTGATGAGGCGAAAAATGATCCGTTTTTAGGGGGTCATTTAAGCCCGAATCCGAATTTATTTGATCAAATATTGCCCTAAATCGTTCCTTTTGTGATTTTAGGTGTTTGGAGAGTGAATTCTGGAAAAGAAGCTATTTTGGACGTTTTTGGAGCATAAAGTGAAGAAAACAACAAAGTACCAAATCCAAGCTGGAATTACAAGGTGACGGCGTCAAGAATTTACTCTTGACGGCGTCAGAAAGGATGAATATTTTACCGAAGGTTGTGAAGGCGTCAGATGAAGAGATGACGGCGTCAAAGTGACCAAGATTAATTTACCGAGGGTGGTGACGGCGTCACATAGGCCGTCACGATTGGATCTAGGGCGTCCGAGGAAGTATATGGCGGCGAGTTGACGGCGTCAGATTTTACTCTTGACGCCGTCAGGACGATTTTCCTATATATAGTTTTCTAGTTTTTTCATTAAAGGGAGAGAAGTTTTGGTGAAACCCTAAAGACGATTTTGGTGCCTCTTTTACAGGTTTTTCAAGGGTTCCAAACCCTTGAGACCTTGCATTGTAATTGAGATAAGTATACTCTTAATTCAATCAATATGTCTATGTGTTGGTTGTCTATCTTTTGTTCTTATCTTAATTCTACTATGCTAGGCTAAATTTCCTTTGTGTTTGCTTAGATCTAATGAAACCTAGATGTTGATTATGTGTTGATTACTTGTCTATTCTTGTTTTGAATGAATGATATTATATGTTAGGCTTAAGAAAACTGGCAGATCTCCAAATGGTAACATGCTTGAACGTCTTAAGAAACATGAACCGAGGCGTACTAGGTCTTTATTGGTTGTATTTAATGCATGAGCCACTGTTTACAATCCCTATAGTTGTGCTGGGTCATGGTGTAGGAGGAGATAAGAGCTCATAGAGTTGGGAAGTTATGTATGCCACTCCACGAATGGTATTAAGGAATACAACCCGTCATTCATACAAGTGTAACAAGTAATTAACATGTAAAAGATATCTAGGGAGTAATGAAGTCTAAGTAAACACAATTTCTCCAACCACTGCTCACAACCTTAGTTTAATATTAGTTTAATTTCATTTTCATTAGTTAATTAGTTATAAAGTAGTTTTTGGGTTAGTTGATTAGCAACTAATTCCGCCCACTCCTTCAAAACCCGAGATTTTACTTGCTTTCATAAAATATAAAAACACAAAAATAATCATCTTCCATCTCTAGAACTATTAATTAGGCTTTCTAATCCTAGCGACACTATTCCTAAGCTGAACGATCAATCCCCCGGTACTTGTCACTATACTATACTACAACGATCAGGTACACTGCCTGGTGGGGGTTGTAAGCCTCGCGAGATCCCTCGAGAGGTAAAGCAAGGTGCGATTCCCACGCATCAAGTTTTTGGCGCCGCAGCCCGGGGAATAGTTATTGTCTAGGTTAGGATTTCTTTTTATTAGGTCTACTTGCTAGATTCCTTTCTAGTAAGATTTTATTTTTATTTTTAGGTCTTCTTTAGTCTATCTTATTTCTTCGTGCTTTTGTTCGTAACTCTTTACCATCCGACATCATGGAAGGTGGTAACATCTTTGAACCCATCATCCCACCACAACAAAACCCACCAAGGCTACCGAAACACCATTGAGCTCACCGGAGCCAATGTGACCCCCTTGCGATCCGACACCATCCGGTTGGTGCAAAGCGGATGTGCATTCCATGGACTTCGTTCCGAAGATCCAAACCAACACCTTAAGGACTTCCTCAAAATCGTAGATTCCATAGACCTAGGTGTTGAAACTAGAGAGACTACCCGTTTACGCCTATTCCAATTCTCTCTACGGGATCAAGCTAGTCAATGGCTTGAGCGTTTACCCGCGGGATCCATCACCACATGGGATGATCTCACCACTCGTTTCCTTGCTCAATTTTTCCCACCGGGGAGAACTACTAAACTTAGGAATGACATCTTGATGTTCCAACAACGTCAAAATGAATCTCTTTATGAAGCATGGACTCGTTTCAAGGACTTACTCCAAAAAGTCCCTCATCATGGCATAGATTTGTGGCTCCAAGTCCAAATTTTTTATGACCATATCGATATCCCCACGAGGCGAACCATTGACCAATCGGCCGGTGGTAAGCTACGTGATCTTAGTGCGGAACAATCATGGGAACTCATAGAAGATCTTGCTCTCTATGACAACGAAAGTTGGAATGATCCCCGTGATTTGAACAAAACGGTCAAGGCAATATCTTTGCCTTCGAATAATTCAAGCACTCCCGACCGTAGGATCATGGAACTTGAGGACCAAGTCAAGTTTCTCATGAAATCTTACGAAGCTCCGAAGCATTCAAGCCAAGTGAACAAAATCACTTCTTCATGCGAATTATGTAGTGGTCCCCATGACACTCGTGATTGTGTGGAACTCCCCGGAACAGCTTTTGCGGACTACGCATCCACGCGTACCGACGAAGCGGGAGATAAGTGGTACACTTTCAAGCCCGAGCCAAACACATACGGTGATTCATATAACCCCTCATGGAAAAATCACCCAAACCTTAGGTGGAAACAAAATCAACCAAATTCATCCAACCCACCTAATCGTTACCAATCAAACGGTCCACCATCCAACCGTACCTTCAACAACAATCCTTCTAACAACTATGGTAGTACCAACAATCTTGAAGGATTGATGTCGAAATTTATGGCATCTCAAGAAGCTCGCATAGCTAGGTTTGAAACCGAATTCAACCAACAACAAACGGAGATGACCAACAAAATCGACAACTTGTTGAAAGCCCTCAACAACCAAACATTAGCCACACCTAGGAAGGACACTAGGGACACCAATAGTGGAATCCAAGCTAAGGACCCCTCATCATCCAAACATGTCCACTGTCAATGTTGTCACTATTAAGCCGATAGATAGGGAAATAGAGGAGAGTGACAAAGATGAAGTTAGAGTAGAAGCCAATAGTGAGGATGAGAGTAGGGAAGTTGAGGTTAATAAGGATGAGGAATTAGAGGAGGTAGAACCTATAAAGGAATATTTTGATAAGTTGCCAACCAAGGAAGAACGGGAATACCATAAGTATTTATTCGATAGTCCCGAAACAACATATATCTTTGGCGATCCCCTGATCAAAATGGGAGACCCCTCTAACATTAACATCCCATGCAATATCGGGCACATGCATGTATGGAAAGCTTACATAGACCTTAGATCCCCCGTGAACATCATGTCTAGGACTTATTACAATTGGGTGATGAAGAAGCAACTCAATTTTAGGATAATGCCCGGTAAAAGTTGGATAAGTAATTTTGCGGGAAGAGTGAAGGGATTGCATGTCATTATAGGGAATCTAACCTATGAGATTGATTTTATGATAGTTGAAGACATTCGTCCGGTGATAGATGCTTGCCTAAGTCAAGTAGTATTCGGGAAGCCATTTGTTGAGGCCACTAGGATGAGTTATGATCCGACGTTAGGGATAGTTAGATTCAAGGAAGAGAATGATGAGGTTGCTTATCAAATGCCCTACAAGATTGAGCAATACCGCCTTCTCTCTAATTTCGAAAAGGAACGTAAGCAAGCGGCTTATTATAGGAATGAGGAGGATAGACGTAGAGGAGTAGAGTATGTTAGAAATAGGATGCTTGGTTTCTACAAAGAGTGCTTACAACTAGGTCCAGAATACAAAACTGGTTTAGAAGATGACCTAGAGAATGGAACCAATGATGAAATCACGTAGTAACCCACGACTTTGAGTCTAGCTACAAGACTCGTAAATAAATAAAAGCGCTTCTTGGGAGGCAACCCATGTTTTGTGTGATTTTATTTGTTTGATTGTTATTTGCTTCCGTATGCATGTTTTATTTTTATTGTTGGTTGATCATGTTTCTCAATTAAAATGTGGAAATACTTTATTATGTTGTTTAGCCTAGTCTTAACTTCAACCTAAAGGTATTTTTTTTGCAAAAGATAAGTGTAAGGGGAAACCCCAAATATGTTTTTTAAGAAACAAACCGATCATGATTCTCCACAATATTTAATGAACATGTGTATTCGTATTGTTAGAGTCAAATGCTTGTATTGAGTCATGATGTAGTTTTGCAGGATTTTCCAGGAAGTAGGACAAAGTTTTTCCAGAAATTTTCCGGAAACTTAACATAAAGATTTCTACAGGTTCATTCTGACGGCGTCAGGCAATTGCTCTTGACGGCGTCAGGAGTCAAAAATCTGGAAATTTTACCAGTTTTGTTTTTCTAACGGAGTCTTATAAGTTTTTGTGAATTATTAAGTTTTATAATCTCCAGGAAATCTGCAAACTTCATTCCACAAGCATTATATCTTATTTTGTTTTCTAGGATTTAGTAACTTATATAGGATGCCGCCGATTTTACGCGAGGTTGCCTTGTCTACTTTTGTCAGGATTTACAGGTTATTTGAGACAAGAAGATGATTTATATTCTGGAAGGGAAGCTTTGATTGTTCGTTTTCTTGGAGGAAGATTTAACCTGGCCAACCTAAAATCCATACCGAGCGAATCAGGGGAGTATTTGAATTCATTCTCTTTACTTTTAACTTTTACATTCTTTACTTGAACATTGGGGACAATGTTCATCTTAAGTGTAAGGGGAGGGTAAAAAGATGATACCTTACATATGCACTTTCGCTTGAGTTTGTTTTGTTTGATAGTAGATGAGTAATAAAACTATGAGAAATACTTGTTAGTGCAATTTTAGCGCCAAATTTAAAATTTTTTACAACATTTAGGAGTGAAACTTTAGCCATAGCAAGCGTCTCATGGATAGGAGGTTGTATGACTAGCACATAACCGTATATTCAGAAAAATTTTCCACCCAAAAATGTGAGGTTCGCCTTTAGATTTGATAGGAAAAGCATTCATTATTGGTGCTTATGAGTGTACCGGTAGCATTTAGATTCTAGAACTTGCGTTAGTGATGCATCCCGAGACCGCTAGTGAGACTACATTCGTGTAGTAGGATTTACTACATGATAAGAGGCATTAGGATCACCCTTGTGTTAAACCCGTATTACGATTACTTGACCATTTAAGTCATATTACTTGGCTAGTTAAGTCAACTAATTTTTCCCACACCCTTAGCGTTGTACTCATTTTTAGTACACGAAACCCCTAGTACACCCCTCCGAGCCTATCTTTTCGTTTCTAACTTTAAGCATCTTACTTAAAGGAAGAATTTGTTACACCCCACTTAAATGTACACCCAAATCGCCTTAGCCTTCCGTGTATGCGCTCATTTTTAGTGCATTATTGTTATTTATTAAACCCTAAGTTAACTTTCTAATTGATTACATGGTTGCTAAGTCGAGTCATAACCTTGTACATATTGTTTTGGGACGATTGGGACTCATGGGTAAGTACTTATTTTATGGAGTAATGGGGAAGAACAACACTTATTACCCCCATATGTACGTTAATCTTAAAAGTGCTCCAAGTGTTTTGATTTTCTTAATTCGAGTCATTAGAATAGTTTAATGTAAAGTATGTAAAGATTCAAGTGTAAGGGGAATGCTCAAACCCCTATGATGTATTATTTTGGATGGTAGGGTAAGAGTGTATGAAAAAAAAAAAAAAAAAAAAATAGAAAAGAAAGAGAGAAAAAACATACGGACTACCATCCCGTTTTCATTCTATGTTCATTTTATGTTTTTAGTTATTTTTCATTTATTAGCTTAAGTCGAGTCTAGTCTTGGCTTAGCAACGCCATCTTGTACATGTAATTAACTAAGATTGTTAACTCGCCACCAGTAAAATCCCCTTTATCCAACAAAACCGTGTAATTCATATCCCTACACCTAACGTTATAACCCTTTAAAAAGACCTCTTTGATAGTTTATCCTAGGTGCTTACGCCATGTGGTGGAGGTTTGATCCTTTCCCAAGCCTATGGTAATCTATTTTGCTATGACAGGTAGTGAGAGATATCTTCCATTTCCATAATGTTATATTACTTTATTACACCCGAGAGATGTGAGTATCTAAACACTATTTGTGAGGTGCTTGTGTATGACCTCCGTGCTTGTCTATTGGTCTTTAGTGGAACGATTATTTGTTGTAATTACTTTTATATTAGTGTTAAATGACCCCCTAACTTGTCTTTTGAGTAGAATAAAAGCTCATTTGCTTGAGGACAAGCAAATCTCAAGTGTAAGGGTATATGATGAGGCGAAAAATGATCCGTTTTTAGGGGGTCATTTAAGCCCGAATCCGAATTTATTTGATCAAATATTGCCCTAAATCGTTCCTTTTGTGATTTTAGGTGTTTGGAGAGTGAATTCTGGAAAAGAAGCTATTTTGGACGTTTTTGGAGCATAAAGTGAAGAAAACAACAAAGTACCAAATCCAAGCTGGAATTACAAGGTGACGGCGTCAAGAATTTACTCTTGACGGCGTCAGAAAGGATGAATATTTTACCGAAGGTTGTGAAGGCGTCAGATGAAGAGATGACGGCGTCAAAGTGACCAAGATTAATTTACCGAGGGTGGTGACGGCGTCACATAGGCCGTCACGATTGGATCTAGGGCGTCCGAGGAAGTATATGGCGGCGAGTTGACGGCGTCAGATTTTACTCTTGACGCCGTCAGGACGATTTTCCTATATATAGTTTTCTAGTTTTTTCATTAAAGGGAGAGAAGTTTTGGTGAAACCCTAAAGACGATTTTGGTGCCTCTTTTACAGGTTTTTCAAGGGTTCCAAACCCTTGAGACCTTGCATTGTAATTGAGATAAGTATACTCTTAATTCAATCAATATGTCTATGTGTTGGTTGTCTATCTTTTGTTCTTATCTTAATTCTACTATGCTAGGCTAAATTTCCTTTGTGTTTGCTTAGATCTAATGAAACCTAGATGTTGATTATGTGTTGATTACTTGTCTATTCTTGTTTTGAATGAATGATATTATATGTTAGGCTTAAGAAAACTGGCAGATCTCCAAATGGTAACATGCTTGAACGTCTTAAGAAACATGAACCGAGGCGTACTAGGTCTTTATTGGTTGTATTTAATGCATGAGCCACTGTTTACAATCCCTATAGTTGTGCTGGGTCATGGTGTAGGAGGAGATAAGAGCTCATAGAGTTGGGAAGTTATGTATGCCACTCCACGAATGGTATTAAGGAATACAACCCGTCATTCATACAAGTGTAACAAGTAATTAACATGTAAAAGATATCTAGGGAGTAATGAAGTCTAAGTAAACACAATTTCTCCAACCACTGCTCACAACCTTAGTTTAATATTAGTTTAATTTCATTTTCATTAGTTAATTAGTTATAAAGTAGTTTTTGGGTTAGTTGATTAGCAACTAATTCCGCCCACTCCTTCAAAACCCGAGATTTTACTTGCTTTCATAAAATATAAAAACACAAAAATAATCATCTTCCATCTCTAGAACTATTAATTAGGCTTTCTAATCCTAGCGACACTATTCCTAAGCTGAACGATCAATCCCCCGGTACTTGTCACTATACTATACTACAACGATCAGGTACACTGCCTGGTGGGGGTTGTAAGCCTCGCGAGATCCCTCGAGAGGTAAAGCAAGGTGCGATTCCCACGCATCAGTGTCCGGACTGACGAAGTTGTAAAACATTACGAAGTTAAGGCTAGAGACGTCGTCATAATAAACTTGTACATGGATTCCATGTACCTCACTAGATGGTCAAAAAGGGGTAGATAAATCACTGACAACCTAAGCACTATCCCACAAACAAAGGAAACACTTATACTAGCAGTGTCTAGCCAATATTTAGTGATTTTCTTAAAGGTAAGAAGTTGACGATCGATTTCGCTTTATAGAGGAACTAGAACATAATTCTTTTTAGAGCGGATTAAGCACGTTAGACAAAATAATATTCTTATCGAAAAACATGTTAGATTCCAAAACGTGAAACACAAATACGTTGCAAGTATCAACAACTCTTCTCGGACACCAGACTATCAGGTAACAAAAAATTAATTTCGGGACGAAATTCTATTAAGGAGGATAGACTATGACAACTAGTAAATGACAGACACAATAGAAATGACATGTGCAAAACATCAACTGTTATTAAGGAGGGTAGACCGTGACAAAATATTCTTGTGATTCATTTGAGCAAAAAAACAAAAAATAAATCAAAGTACAAAACATCAATTGTTATAAAAAAAAAATAAATAAAGTGTAAAAATATATAATCTTTTTATACAAAACTTGAAACAAACAAACATATAAACACACTAACAACATCAAACTTAACTACTACTCTAACATTTTGTCACCAAAAGAACACGCATACATAAACTTGCAACACATTTATTTCAATAAACTGATATATGCATATAACCTTTAAAAGAGTAGAAAATGAATGATATATACCTTCAAAACTGACAGCTAGCTTTTTTTGAGAGCAAAAAAGATAAAAGATGGAAAAACATACAGTTGTTGAAAATGGGTTTATGCTCTATTTATATTCTTGTTCTGCTATATTGGTGGCAGAGCTGATGGTTGTAGCATTTCCTGAAGATCCAATAAATGGTTCACACGTGGATTGCTTTTTTCACTTTCTTGGTTGGTTGGCTAACTACCTCTTTTACCCCTATGTTACAAGTGAGTTGTGTGTATGTTGTATTGGTTATTTTGTCTTTACAATATTACTTTGTCAAAGCTACGTTTTCATGTGTGTGAGATACTTTTTTCCATTTTCGAATTACCATTAGTTTTTATTATATTTGTTAAAAGTTTTTGTAGTCGATTGGCTACAATCTTTCACAAAAAATACACAGTAAATGAATCAGGGACTCACAAAAAGAATCAAGGACCAATATTTGTAACACAAAATTGTACCCAATTGGCTACAAGAAATTGTAGCTAATATATTCTCTAATTAAAAAAAACACAAAGATTATTAAGGTTATTTTGTTGTTATGCATGAACTAATGGTTACCAAACACACCACTTTTATGCCAACACCAAATCACTATCCAATATCCACAAAACAGGTGTAATGGTGATTATCAAACTTGATATATAAAAATATGGGACTATGCGACGCGTGATTAAATGATATGTATAAAGGGGTATACGCGTGAATGAGAGAGGTAAAAGTGGTTGTGGATCACCCATCGTTACCTATAGTCTTAGATTGGTCGTAGGGGTACTACCAACCACACGGCGTAGTCTTTTGTTTACGGTGTTAACACTATCACATGTGAATGATGCGTTATTTTTAATGAATTGGTGGACGTGGCAATTAAACGAATAAGGAAGAAAAATGTGATGGTAAAAAAAGGCTTATATCTCTGAGAAGGAAGACACACAATTCTGCAACAAATATTAAAAACCAACTATCACGCCTTTATACTACTTTACATAAGAACATGTTGGATTTTGCTTCACTAGGGTATAGACCATAGAAGACCGAGAATATTTTGGGGTGTCCGGACTGACGAAGTTGTAAAACATTACGAAGTTAAGGCTAGAGACGTCGTCATAATAAACTTGTACATGGATTCCCTGTACTTCACTAGATGGTCAAAAAGGGGTAGATAAATCACTGACAACCTAAGCACTATCCCACAAACAAAGGAAACACTTATACTAAGCAGTGTCTAGCCAGCGAGTTAGAGATTTTCTTAAAGGTAAGAAGTTGACGATCGATTTCGCTTTATAGAGGAACTAGATCATAATTTTTATTAGAGCGGATTAAGCACCTTAGACAAAATAATAGTCTTATCGAAAAACATGTTAGATTCCAAAACGTGAAACACAAATACGTTGCAAGTACCAACAACTCTTCTCGGACACCAGACTATCAGGTAACAAAAAATTAATTTCGGGACGAAATTCAATTAAGGAGGATAGACTATGACAACTAGTAAAGGACAGACACAATAGAAATGACATGTGCAAAACATCAACTGTTATTAAGGAGGGTAGACCGTGACAAAATATTCTTGTGATTCATTTGAGCAAAAAAACCAAAAATAAATCAAAGTACAAAACATCAATTGTTATAAGAAAAAATAAATAAAGTGTAAAACTATATAATCTTTTTATACAAAACTTTAAACAAACAAACATATAAACACGCTAACAACATCAAACTTAACTACTACTCTAACATTTTGTCACCAAAGGAACACGCATACATAAACTTGCAACACAATCATTTCAAGAAACTGATATATGCATATAACTTTTAAAAGAGTAGAAAATGAATGATATATACCTTCAAAACTGACAGCTAGTTTTTTTGAGAGCAAAAAAGATAAAAGATGGAAAAACATACAGTTGTTGAAAATGGGTTTATGCTCTATTTATATTCATGTTCTGCTATATTGGTGGCAGAGCTGATGGTTGTAGCATTTCCTGAAGATCCAATAAATGGTTCACACGTGGATTGCTTTTTTCACTTTCTTGGTTGGTTGGCTAACTACCTCTTTTACCCCTATGTTACAAGTGAGTTGTGTGTATGTTGTATTGGTTATTTTGTCTTTACAATATTACTTTGTCAAAGCTACGTTTTCATGTGTGTGAGATACTTTTTTCCATTTTTGAATTACCATTAGTTTTTACTATATTTGTTAAAAGTTTTTGTAGTCGATAGGCTACAATCTTTCACAAAAAATACACAGAAAATGAATCAGGGACTCACAAAAAGAATCAAGGACCAATATTTGTAACACAAAATTGTACCCAATTGGCTACAAGAAATTGTAGCTAATATATTCTCTAATTAAAAAAAACACAAAGATTATTAAGGTTATTTTGTTGTTATGCATGAACTAATGGTTACCAAACACACCACTTTTATGCCAACACCAAATCACTATCCAATATCCACAAAACAGGTGTAATGGTGATTATCAAACTTGATATATAAAAGTATGGGACTATGCGACGCGTGATTAAATGATTTGTATAAAGGGGTATACGCGTGAATGAGAGAGGTAAAAGTGGTTGTGGATCACCCATCGTTACCTATAGTCTTAGACTGGTCGTAGGGGTACTACCAACCACGCGGTGTAGTCTTTTGTTTACGGTGTTAACACTATCACATGTGAATGATGCTTTATTTTTAATGAATTGGTGGACGTGGCAATTAAACGAATAAGGAAGAAAAATGTGATGGTAAAAAAAGGATTATATCTCTGAGAAGGAAGACACACAATTCTGCAACAAATATTAAAAACCAACTATCATGCCTTTATACTACTTTACATAAGAACATGTTGGATTTTGCTTCACTAGGGTATAGACCATAGAAGACCGAGAATATTTTGGGGTGTCCGGACTGACGAAGTTGTAAAACATTACGAAGTTAAGGCTAGAGACGTCGTCATAATAAACTTGTACATGGATTCCCTGTACCTCACTAGATGGTCAAAAAGGAGTAGATAAATACCTGACAACCTAAGCACTATCCCACAAACAAAGGAAACACTTATACTAAGCAGTGTCTAGCCAGCGATTTAGTGATTTTCTTAAAGGTAAGAAGTTGACGATCGATTTCGCTTTATAGAGGAACTAGATCATAATTCTTATTTGAGCGGATTAAGCACCTTAGACAAAATAATATTCTTATCGAAAAACATGTTAGATTCCAAAACGTGAAACACAAATACGTTGCAAGTACCAACAACTCTTCTCGGACACCAGACTATCAGGTAACAAAAAATTAATTTCGGGACGAAATTCTATTAAGGTGGATAGACTATGACAACTAGTAAATGACAGACACAATAGAAATGACATGTGCAAAACATCAACTGTTATTAAGGAGGGTAGACCGTGACAAAATATTCTTGCGATTCATTTGAGCAGAAAAACCAAAAATAAATCAAAGTACAAAACATCAATTGTTATAAAAAAAATAAATATATAAAGTATAAAACTATATAATCTTTTTATACAAAACTTGAAACAAACAAACATATAAACACACTAACAACATCAAACTTAACTACTACTCTAACATTTTGTCACCAAAAGAACACGCATACATAAACTTGCAACACAATCATTTCAAGAAACTGATATATGCATATAACCTTTAAAAGAGTAGAAAATGAATGATATATACCTTCAAAACTGACAGCTAGCTTTTTTTGAGAGCAAAAAAGATAAAAGATGGAAAAACATACAGTTGTTGAAACTGGGTTTATGCTCTATTTGTATTCATGTTCTGCTATATTGGTGGCAGAGCTGATGGTTGTAGCATTTCCTGAAGATCCAATAAATGGTTCACACGTGGATTGCTTTTTTCACTTTCTTGGTTGGTTGGCTAACTACCTCTTTTACCCCTATGTTACAAGTGAGTTGTGTGTATGTTGTATTGGTTATTTTGTCGTTACAATATTACTTTGTCAAAGCTACGTTTTCATGTGTGTGAGATACTTTTTTCCATTTTTGAATTACCATTAGTTTTTATTATATTTGTTAAAAGTTTTTGTAGCCGATTGGCTACAATCTTTCACAAAAAAAATACACAGAAAATGAATTAGGGACTCACAAAAAGAATCAAGGACCAATATTTGTAACACAAAATTGTACCCAATTGGCTACAAGAAATTGTAGCTAATATATTCTCTAATTAAAAAAAACACAAAAATTATTAAGGTTATTTTGTTGTTATGCATGAAGTAATGGTTACCAAACACACCACTTTTATGCCAACACCAAATCACTATCCAATATCCACAAAACAGGTGTAATGGTGATTATCAAACTTGATATATAAAAATATGGGACTATGCGACGCGTGAATAAATGATATGTATAAAGGGGTATACGCGTGAATGAGAGAGGTAAAAGTGGTTGTGGATCACCCATCGTTACCTATAGTCTTAGACTGGTCGTAGGGGTACTACCAACCACGCGGCGTAGTCTTTTGTTTACGGTGTTAACACTATCACATGTGAATGATGCTTTATTTTTAATGAATTAGTGGACGTGGCAATTAAACGAATAAGGAAGAAAAATGTGATGGTAAAAAAAGGCTTATATCTTTGAGAAGGAAGACACACAATTCTGCAACAAATATTAAAAACCAACTATCATGCCTTTATACTACTTTACATAAGAATATGTTGGATTTTGCTTCACTAGGGTATAGACCATAGATTGGATTAAGACCGAGAATATTTTGGGGTGCCCACACTGATGAAGTTGTAAAACATTACAAAGTTAAGGCTAGAGACGTCGTCATAATAAACTTGTACTTGAATTTATTGTACCTCACTAGATGGTTAAAAAGGGGTAAATCAATCACAGACAACCTAAGCTCTATCCCAAAAACAAAGGAAACACTTATACTAAGTAGTGTCTAGCCAGCAACTTAGTGATTCTTTTAAAGGTAAGAAGTTGATTATCAATTTCGCCTTATAGAAGAAGGAACCAGCTCATAATCCTTATTAGAGCGGATTAAGCACCTTAAACAAAATAACATTCTTATCGAAAAACATGTTAGAACCCAAAGTGTGAAACACAAATATGTTGCAAGTACCAACAACTCTTCTCAGACACCACACTATCAGATAACACAAAATGAATTTCGGAACGAAATTCTTTTAAGAAGGGTAGACTGTGGCAACCAGTAAATGACAGACACAATAGAAGTAACAAGTATACATTACCAATTACAATTTAGTAATAAAATGAGATACACAATATGCCGTTAACAAAAGGGCGGCTATAGCGGCGGTTGAACCCTAAGAAATGAAACTCTAGTATGTCCTTTTTTATATGCTAAATATTAGAGTTTATTGGTTGGTCCTTTAGAGTAGACTTATGGTTATTTTACTAGTGAATTTCTCATGTGTCTATCGGTTCGGGTTTTATTTTACTAATATACAAACTTTTGATAAATCAAAGGTTTTAAATGAAACTTTTAAATATATTATTACCAAATTTACAAAAAAAAGTGTATAAATAACCCATAAACTCGGTTTTTGTCATTGATTGTTATTGATATTTTAATAATTTATTTACAACTTAAAAAAAAGATATTCATAAAGGTTGTATATACAAACTTTTGATAGGCAAAATGTTTTAAATGAAACTTTGAAATATATTATTACCAAATTTACAACAAAAAAAAAGTTATAAATAACCTTAAACTCGGTGTTTTTCATAGATTGTTATCCGACCTAACTCTTTTTAATAAATAACTTACAACTTATTGTGAGAAAATTTATTGAGTTAAATTATCATGAGTTAGTAAACTATAACGTATAAGTAGCTAATATATGTAAAGTTTCTAAAACATTAGCAAGTTATTAAATAAACTTTTTAAAAAACAATTAAACCATACAATAAAGTGACAAGTACACATTACCAATCACAATTTAATAATAATGTCAGACACATTATACCGTCAACTTTGTGAAATTGTCTTATTTACACCATGTTTAAAAACCCATTTTACTAAATTATAAATCTTTTGAGGTCGCAGCATTTTACATAACTATAAATTTCAAACAAAGAAAAATTGTGTTACATGAAAATATTGATTTGGTCAAATTCATATAAACAGTTACTCAAATAAAGATTGCAAACAAAAATATTATCGATATCTCTGAGAAGGAAAACACATAATTCCGGAACAAATATTAAAGACCAACTATCATGCCTTTATACTACTTTACATCATAACATGTTGGATTTTGCGTCACTAGGGTTTGGACCGTAGATTGGATTAAGACCGAGAAAATTTTAGGGTGCTCGCACTAACGATGTTGTAAAACATTACGAAGTTAAGGCTAGAGATGTCATCATAATAAACTTGTACCTGGATTCATTGTACCTCACTAGATGGACAAAAAAGGGTAGATCAATCACATACAACCTAAGCACTCTCTCCCACAAACAAGGATTGTTATCCGACCTAACCCTTTTTTAGTAAATAACTTAGTGCTTATTATGAGAAAACTTATTGAGTTTTCGATTATCATAAGTCAGTAAATTTTAACGTTCTAAATAGCAAATATATTTATAAAGTTACTAAAAAGTAAGCAAGTTATTAAATAAGTTCATTTAAAAAAACTTAAACCACATAATAAAATGACAAGTATACATTACCAATCACAATTTTTTAATGATAAAATGACTGACACCATATACCGTTAACTAAAAGGCGGCTATGGCAGCAGTTGAACCTTAGGAAATAAAACCTTAGTTCGTCCTTTTTTATACGCTAAAATTTAGAGTTGATTGGTTGGGCCTTGAAACTGGGCTTATGGTTACTTTACTTGTGAATTTGTCATGTGTCTATTGGTTCGGGTTTTATTGTACTAATATTTGAAGCATAAACGAAAATGAAACAAAACCAAATGTTTTTGTCATATAAGCGCTCAAATAGCTAATATATTTCCCAAATATTATCTATACTCTTACCAAGTTATTTTATTCGTTGTTAGCTTTCGAGCATCCGGATAAAGTAATGGCTTAGTGAGAATGTTAAGTGCATGAATATTGTAGTTACCATCTAATTTTTTGACTAATCGAATAACGCGCTAGCGATCTAAGGTTCCACCTTAGTGACCATCCGTTGTTTGAGTAAATCAGTAATTTTCGCCCGTAATCTATTATGTTTGTATATGCGATGTGTAGAACCATAGAGGGGGTGGGGGTGAATACGCTCTTTTCAGCTTATTCGATGTTTAAAAAATTTCAAGCCTCAAAGAACGAGTGGTTTATACAACGCCAACCACTATCACAATCACAACCAAAGTATGTAAAGCAGGTAAATGACACCACGATATATACTGGTTTGGGATGGGGGTTTATACCATCGGTATGGGTAGTTACAAATCCAAGACACTAAGTATAATCCTTTCGGTGGACTACAAACCGTTACAACTTCACTCCACTGTTATGCATAAAGATCGACACTCACTAAAAAGAGCTACTCTCCAATGGTATTCCGCCCTAGGAATCCACCCTCAAGGACTCGTGATTCGAATTAACCACAAAGACCACTAAGGCTTCCCACCAGAAGTATCAAACCCCAACTAGATCTCCAATGATCTAGGCTTGGTCACCTTGACACATGACTTCCCTTACAAGTTACAACCAAGTTGAATGATAGAATGTTTGATAGTTTAATCAAACCGTAACCTAACCTAGAGAGTCGATTGTAATAGAAAGGGTATAGATAGAAGACCCTCGACACAATCACAATAGTGGATTAGGTTCTTGTGATTCTTCCCTTGCAAGGAGATGTATTCTTTCAATGAATGTTAATGTGAATGATTAAGAACATAAGATAGAATTAGAGGATTGAGAGAAAAGAAATAAGAGAGAAAAAATAATGGAAAAGGGTGAGGAATGCAAGAGGCAAAGGTGGGTATTTATAGGCAAAAATCCCAAGTGGTAAAATATTTATCGTGGTTGGCGCGCTGCTGGCGTGACGGAGCACCAACGACGCGCCAGAACTTATGTAACATTTTATTGGGATTTTTGTATTTTAAATACCCAACCTTGCTAAACCCCCAATTGTACTTCACACATTGAGACCTTTACATTATTCATCCCAAAGGTCTACCAACTCAAAAAGCCATTTTGTAAAAATGTTTTGTGAAGTGTTTAAGTGAAAACCAATTATCAAGAAGAGAAAGAGAAGGGATAATTGGATAAGGGTAGTTTGGGTATTAATCACATGGCATAGAAAATAGATAAAGAAGATGCCATGGTATATTCCTTTGCTTGGAAAGGAATTGTATATGTTAGAGATAGAGAGAGAGGGAAGATTTGAATTTGAAATTCAAATGTGTGAGAGGGAAGTGAGAGAGTGAGGTTGGGTTAAGGTGAACCATGGTTGAGTTGGATGAGAAAGCATAGTTAGGTTAAGAAGAGAATATGCCAAAGGAATATGCTTTCCTTGGTGAGAAAGGGTGGATGTTGGATAAGGGTTAAGAACTAACCATGGTTGAGTAAAAGAGAAAGTGTGGTTAGGTTAAGAGGATATCCAAGGAAATATTCCAAACTTGGAGACGAGGGTGAGTTGAAGGGTTGAGATGAGTTTGGATGAGTTGAAAGTGATGTGATAGAAGGGAGCCTTGGTTTTGAAATTCATATAGAAACTAGAAGGGGGAGGGGTGGTTTAATAGTTTCACTGTTTATAATTACATTTTAAAACTTTTACCTCTTTTATGTTCTAGTTGCAAAACCTTTAGATTTGATAATTATGTGAAATGTATGAATTCTACGACTATAGGTAAAGTAAGTAAATAAGTAAGGAAAGAACACAACCAAACCAATGCGCTGAGATTTATAGTGGTTTGTCACGAAGCTCACTCTTCGTCCTACTCCACTCCCCGAGTACCACACTCGAGAGTTCACAATCATTATGTCAACACACTCCCTTCAGGTGGAGCAAACCGTACACAAGCTTACACCAAGTTTAACGACACTAAGCGGAATGTCGAGTCCTAATCCTAGCTAGAACCAATCTACACAAAGGCCTACATGACCACCCGAACAAGCACTCTTGTCTACTTAGATCGACACACGATCTAGGTCTTCCCACAGACGATCAACCCGTCCAATTCTTCACACGAACGAGCACTCCCGTTCACTTGAATCTTCACCTGATTAAAACCTTTACACACGGACTTCACTAAGTCCTAACTTTACACTAGAACTAAACTAAGTCCTAGTCTTCACACAATAATACACGAACTAATACAACTCCTAATCTAGATACAACACTTCTCGAAATTACACCTTTGTCTGAATACACCCTAACACACCTAATCACGACTCACACACAAGTCGGATATATAATCTTACAATATATACAAATGAGAGAGTGGGAGGAAGATGAAAATCATAACACTTGTTACATTTGTGTATGGACTCAAATAACACTTCGATTCTTGATTACTTCGAGTGTTCTTCTCTTGTACTTTGATGTAAAGAATAAGAGAATCACTTATAAACACTTATCGACATGTTATAGTGATCAAAGAAGGAAGAAAGAAAGAACAGAAAGTTTTCGTGTAAAGAGGGTTATTTTTTTTTAGTGAAATAGTGCAGTATTTATAGTCATCATAAGGAGCGGCGGGGGGGGGGGGGGGGGGGGGGGTCCCGTATCTATGGACGGTCCTTTATCTTTAAGGGACCGTCGGCCTATTTAAGGGACCATTCCGACAGACGCTCCCATTTTTGTCCTGATGTGGTGAAAAACTTATCTGATTTAGGCGGGAAATATAGTTGTTAGAAGATTTGAATTTCAAATTTATTTTTTTTAATAAAACATTTCTTTTTAATTACAAAAATACTTTTGTAAAAATGTTTTGTCACATAATAATGTGAAGTTTTGAGAAAATAAATTCTTTGATCACTTTACTAATGTCGGTATAGTGTTTGTTCATACCTAAAGTTACGTTGTAGTGGATTCGTTGTTGAAACGAATTTTTTCGATTAAAAACTTATTAAACGAAATTTTACGTATGGTGTTTTTATATTTTGTGATTATCAAAACGTATAGAGACCGAATAATGCAAATAACATTTTTGACATTATTTGTATTAACAATTTCCCCCTTTTTGATGATTACAAATATAAACTCATTTTAGGTAAAATTATGTGTTAATATATTTTTAATGAGTTTTTCGTTTACTTCCCCCTTTTTGTATAATCAAAAAGTCTTCGTTGATGTGTAGAAAGGAAAGAAATCGACGGTATTAAAGCTCCCCTTAGCTTAGTGCTCCCCTAGATGAGGGCATCGGGGAATCGAGCTATGGTGTCGTGCTACAAATCAAGTTAGAGTACGAAGCACATACACATATATATTGAAGAATTAGAGGGGTTGAGAAAGAGAAGATGGATAGAAGAATATAGGAAAGGAAGAAAAGATGTGAAATAAGATAGATAAGAAAATGCAGAGCATGCAGAGAATAGAAGAAAGCTCATTTTTATGCCATACTGGGACAGTCGTTAATATATGTTGACAATCCCTTAAAGTTGGTTATTTCCCATTTTAAAGTTGGTTAATTTTTACACATTTAAAATACAACCATTACGAATATCACAACATAGTGGCATGATTTTAATCATAATACATTCATTCATAAGAAAGCATACAAGATTAAAACATACATCACCTAATCAACAAAGATTCATACATTACACAATCCTATAAGCTATTTCTAGAATATCCTAACTTCCTAAAACATGTTTGGCCCAAAAGATAGTCCTCTTGATTATTTAACTAAACATGTAGAGATGTTTAGTTGGAAAATGGAGAATATGATGGTGGAGAAGATGGTGGAGCTGAAGGTGGCATTGTTGCAAGAGGAGTTGGTTGCATAATAGGTTGAGAAAGAAGATACTCAATGTGTTCAAACATGAGGTGAAGTTCATCTCTTAGGGATGAGATGAGATGAAAGTTGTGAAAACAACAAGCACAAACCATGGTGTGGTTGTTCACAAGGTTGTAGGGAATAGGAAACCCAATGATTGGAGAAGGTGGTCGAGTAGGAGTGTAATCCAAAGGCCCATTTGGTGAGTATTGATTGGATTAGGAGAGTTTTGAGTTGTAAAGGAAGGTGACAAGTTACTCATGAATGGTATGTATGCACCCAAGCTAGAGTGGGTGAGTAAGGGTGGTAGATTTTTTATGAATGATGAAAATGGAGATGAGTTTGGCCTTGAAGATGATGATGGTCTAGAAAAGGAGAAAGATGCTCCATTTGTGGATGGAGTTTTGATAGGTGCACTTGGTGCCTGAGGATAAGATTGTGGAGATTTTGGAGAAGGAGTAGTGTCTTCTTGAGTGAGATCAATGAAGTTTGTTTGTGGTGGTATGATGGTAATTTAGGCCTTTTGTTTAAGAGAGACAATGAGATTGAGGGAGAACCCATTGTAGGAGATGAAGAAGGAGTGAAAGGTTGTGAGGATGAAGATGAAGAAGAAGAGAATAGGTGTTTAAATAATCAAGGATGATTATGGTTTAGGCAAAGCATGCATTTAGAAGATTTTAGCACATAAATTTGTTTATCTAAACATGGAAATGATGGTGATAAACATGCAATAGGTTTAGGATTGCAGAAAGGAAGAAAACAGTGCAAAATCTGTGACCTAAGCTAGACGGTCCTTTAAACATTGGACGGTCCTTTATAGTTCAAGGACTGTCTCCTATTTAAGGGACCACCGGCAGTAGGTTGCCAGGTTTTTGTCTATTTTTCATTTCTGCAACCCTGCACCTGATATACTATCGAAGAGATACATTACTAGAATATGTTTCAAGCAAATTCAAGACATATGAATTCAATAAGAAACATGCATTAAAATCTAAACACATCCGAATACATCATAGATCAAACATACATTAGAGATTAATACAACTAAAAAGGAATATGTTGTCTTGTTCTTCCACTTCCATAGAGTAGCACCCAAGTGTCTTTTTCCATTGACTTTTGTCTCTCCTGATGCGTCTCCCTCTTAAAATATCATCAACAGGTGTTCTTATGGGTTTAAGAAATGATGATATATGTGACTCATTCATAGGTTCTAAGACTTGATTAGCAAGGTAAAATTGGTGACCTTGAAGAAACGGATATGAATTCATGAAGTAATTGAAGAGACGGGATAGAAACATCCCATAGGGCATTGACTTATTGTCATCGTCCTTGAGATGCATTATTCGCATAGCAAAGAGATAAGCGAGATTGTACGGTTGTCTAGTGAGAATGCAGTAAAGCATGTGAGCAACATTTGCATGTATATACTCACGATCTTTTACTAGTCAAAGGGCATTTTTTTCTCGCAGAATAACCGCCATGGGTTGAAGAAAGTGACGGAGCTCACGTATACGAATTCTATTAGGATAGAAAACTAGGGCTGAGCATCGGTCTAAAATCGACCCGACCCGCCCCGAACAGACAACCGAAAACCGAAATTCATGAAAAACCTAAACAGAAACCGAACCGATGGGCCGTCGGGTTGGTTCGGTTTTGTCTCGGGCCGTTGGTTCGGTTCGGTTTAATTGTATTTAGGTATGTTTTTGTCCGTTTTTGTCGGTTTTGGGCTGAACCGAACCGAAACCGAAAACATGTAAAACATGAAACCGAAACCGAACCGACGAGTTGTCGGGTCGGCTCGGTTTTTGTCGGTTCGGTCGGTTTTGTCGGTCCGGTTCGGTTTTGAACCTTTGATGCTCAACCCTATAGAAAACATCCAGTGAGTTGCAGAGTGAGTTGATTAACTCAGTTTGAGAAGGAATATAGGACCGATATGGACCTTCCTCTTCTCGACTTTCTAGAAGGGAGTTAAGATCAAGTTCTTCCGAATTGGCACATTGCCCATGACACGGAAGTCCAAGGATTTGAGCAAATTGCTCAAGTGATATGGAGAACCCGAAGTGACCTACACTACACATAAAATGTATAGAATTATCTTGGATACGTTTAATTTTAATTTCTTGAAAGAATTCTAGTATGAAACGAGGACAAATGGGTTCATTAATAGTGAGAAGACACTCAAAGCCTATGGATTGGAAAGCTCTATCAATATGTTCCTGAGCTACATATAAAGAATCGATAGTTTGACCTTCATGGATGTAACGAGACTCAAGGTCTCTCAAACTTTGAATAGAGTCGAGTGGTAGATAGGGTTTTAATGAGACTTTTGGGATATAGGAGTGTGTAAGGTTAACATGATAGACATTTTCCCGGTTTCAAATTTTGAACCAAAAATTTTAATTCGATTTTTACTAAGCAGAATAATTTTAGTAAAATCTTGACTTATGTTGATGCATGGTTATCAAAAAGTTTTTGATATGTATTAACACTGTGTGATTATGTTTTTGTTACATTTCTAAACATGATTAACAACACAAATTCGAATTGGGGACTATCACTAGTTTTGACACTTTTGAAAGGTAATCAATTGGACAAATCCTACATCTAAGTGAGTGTGTTACACATTGTTAAGTTTTTGTTAATTATAATTAATTATATGAAAGGTTGAAAATCCCCAATTTTGAATTACATGTTTTTATGAACCCTAATTATGAATTAAAAAGAAAATTGAAAAGATTGACTTACAATTGATGAATTGTATGATTGATAAGCTTGAATCGTAAACCTTTGATTTTAGTTTAAGTAGAATGTTAATGATTTGGGTGTGTTAGTTTGTTTTTGCCACTGCTACTGCAATAATGGGTGTTTGTTTTTGTTTACTGAGTATGATTAAAAAAAAACGGGCTACTGCTTGAAATAACCAGACGGTCCTTTATTGAGGGACCATCGGCAGTGAGTTGGTTTTCGAAAGATATAGTTTTTACTAGTTTTCCAATTTTTAGTTTTTAGAAAAGATATTTTGTTAAGAACTCTTAAAACCATCAACTTAGGAATATTAGACACGGAATAGACACAACACGAGTAGGCTGAGGAAAGGGTATTGAGTATAATCGAGATAGAAGAAGTAGAAAAGACTCAAGATTGACGACACTATGAATGTGGAGTAGGAATAGAATCGAGACAGAAGAAATAGGAGAGATGTAAATGAGACGATGATCAAATACGAGACTTGCATCAGGTAGGCTAAAAGTCAATTATGTCAATTCCGAGAAGAGTCGTAGACGAGAAATAGAGAAGAGAAGAGATGTAGAGGACGTTAAAAGTGTGCGTCATCCATAGTGATTGATAGACATGAGAAGTCGATATTAATAATGGTTGTGGTAAGACCATTATTTCCAAATATTTGCTTGAATCCCAAGAAGGATAAACATTTAGAAATTAGGTCTAATTGTAATAACTATTAACACTTGGTTATCATTTAGCACATAAGAATATAGCAAGCAAACACATGATCATATAAGCACATAGCAATTAGGCATAAAGAAACCACAATAGTCAAGGTTTTAAGAGTACTTTACCGTGAGATGCGTTGTGCATGATGCAAGATTTGAGTATTGATGAGTCTTCACACGTGCGGTGAGAGTATGTACATACATTCATATCCTTGAGTAGCTTCCCTCGTACATATAAAGACATAACTTGCAAGAAAACTTGATACCCAGTTTCTCATGGGTCCGAGATGGTTAGTTCGAGACATCCATTGCATTTACATGCACATGGTGAGGATGTCAACAAAGGACAAAAGAATCCCTTTACACATTATTTCAATTTCTAGTTAATTTTAACTAGTGATAGTTTTCTTGACTTTTATTTCAAAGACACTTAGGGCCCGCTTGGTTCAAAGTGGGGAAATGGAAAGGGAAAGAGAAAGCAAAGGAATGAGTGGGGTGGGTAATCAATCACTTACCCCCAATTTACTCTATAATGATTCATTAACCACTACGGAGTAATCAATCCCTTACCCTCCACTAACCAAGCACATTTAATGAATACCTTACCCATTCCCCACCCCCTTAACTCCCCCACCAAGCACCCCCTTAGTTTTCAAGACAACTAGTTTTAGATTTGTATAAGAGGTCTTACAAATTTAATTTGTTTTGACTTGCTTGTTGAAGACTCACACGAATCATAGCCTAAGCCCATTTTATCTCCGAATGCCTTTTGACTATTTAGCAAATCTTTAAGAGACTTAGAACTCTTTTCAAATTTGGCTAGTATATTAGCCCTTTCATTAGCATTTTTAATTTCATTCTTGTAATCTTGACACACTTTACCTTCTAAATCAATTTCTATACCACTTTCAAGTCTAGACATTTTATCTTCCAAAACGATTTCTTTTTCAAATTTACTTTCATATGATTTTAAAGATTCATTTTCTGAAAATGATTTTCGACTTAAGTTGCATAGATGTTTAAGTTCATTTTCTAATTTTGAAAACTCTAGAAGAAATTGGTCATAACAAAAATGTTCAATTTTAGAGTGTACCTCATTTGAAGTTTCAACCTTTTGGCATATTTTGCATTCAAAGTGCACGTTGTCTTATTCATCGGTATCACTCCAAGATTCTTTGATGAGTTATAAGGTGCTCATATAGTCGTCGGGGTCATTACCTTCATTGAAAACACTTGAACTAGTAGCATGTGTATTCTATCTATCTAAATATATATCTACTAATTCGTCTTCACAAGTGAAGAATAGTTCACGTGTATTTTCAAGATCAAAGACATCATCTTTGGCTTGACATTTTCCTTGATGAAAGTTTAAAAGATTTTTCTATATGTCATTTACCGTTTGACATAAAAATATTCTTTCATACTCAACTCTCGGCAAGGTTTTATAAATCATTATTTTGGCTTCAATATTTTTACAAAACTTCCTTTTCAAATACTCACTTTGATTATTTTCAATAAAATTCAAGACTTTTAGTCATTAAATCCTTTATGATTTGTTTAAACCTTTGTTTGGGTTTGTGTTCACGCTTCCGTTCAACGTCAGCATGTGCATACCCAAAAGAGCATCATCACCATTGTAAAAACGAAATTTTTTCTTACATATTTTAGAGTTTAATACTAATTAAGTGCATACCCTTTTCATATAATCTTTATTAAAAAGTACATACCCTGTGACAAATTCTTGTGTCTACTGCGTACTTCCCCAAGAAGGTGCATACAAATAGCTGATATCAACGGGAGTCCGGCGATGTAAATAAGAAGTTCCGAATCTACAAAGGTATATCCAAGCGTTTTGAGGTCTAAGTGAGAGCGTAGTGGCTATACTCACTAGCATCAATTGCCACCATCACCTTATTCTTCATGCTATTCTTTGCCATCTGCACAAACACAAACTCTCTCTCTCTCTCTCTACTCATTTCTAAGATCTTATTATTGTGACCAAATGCTACATTAAGGACGTACAATATTTATTAACTTAGGCAAACAGTTAAGATTGTCTTTTGTGCTCTAGGCTTTCAAAATATGTGTTGCCATTTGTAAGGGATTCAAAGAGGCTAAGACTGTATTTACATGTAACCAACCGGGAGTGACATGTGATCCTTCGTGTTTTGTTTCATTGTGATAAGAGCGAGTCAGATCAGCTTGACTGGTCAACTATTGTTTTATACGGATGCATTAAGTTCCATAACTGTAACTATAAAACAAAGCCAATCAAAGTTATGAAGCTGTGATTTTTACACTGTCATCCAAGATTCAGTAAAGAATAGACGTCAAATGACACAGATAGTGATATGCAACAATTGTTATGCCAGAAAGATACTATATAAGACAGTTGTAAGAAACTCTAGTACCATGACCGTGGCACAGCTAAGTTTATTTAGATCACACGAGGTTTTTTGTAATTATTATATATACAAAGCATATAAGGCAAAGTTGCGCGAGTAGAACACTATAAGGAAAAGTTACGAGAGTAGAACACTATAACAAGATAATCACAACACTAGAAAGAGAATATGACCATATTTGATTTGTTTAGGCTGCAGGTTTCTTTACCACAAGAACCGGGCATTTCACGTTTTGAACACAGTGATTGCTAATGCTACCAAGAAAAACCCTGTTTCAAGTGCCAACCAAATTACTTCATTTGCAAAGAATATAGTTTGTTTTAATAAAACATGATCAAGAAACAGAACACACCTCGTGATAGCGCCACGACTATGGCTACCCAACACTAGAAGCTGGACATTTGACTTTTCAACGGCTTCACATATGAGCTCTTTAGGATCCCCTGTTTCGGTCATTGTCTTTGCAGTTATCTGTGTAGTTAAATGAATTTTAAAATGAAGATACATCAGTCATTAGTGTAAATATCTCTAACATAACTTGTTAAGTAATGGTGTAGTACCCCGTATTTGCTGCATAGATCCTGGGCCTGTTCCAACAGACTTAGAGCAACTTTTTTCTGATTTTCTTGAATATTTCTGATCAGCTCCGGAGCTGCAAAACACGAACCACATTTCAGTATATACTTTGTAGTATCCAATTTACATACACTTACAAAGGAGTGGATTGAACACAAAACTAATCAAAGAACTACCATTTTAAATAAAACATGTGCGTTTATGTGCTAGTTAGTAGTTACGCATAAATACCAGAGGAGATGCCCCTGGTGAAATTGCAATTGTAAAAAGAACATTTACTAACGGATTTTGTGATAGCTGCTAATGTTGCCCCTGTATGGTTTATCCTGGTGGTAGGGGTACCACCTCCCCCTTACCCTGCTCCGGCGAGATTGGGCTTTGTCGTTGTTGTTGCTAATGTTGCCCCTGTCAAGTTTTTTTCCCTAGACCCGCATGGCTACTACTTAAGGGGATCGATCATACTCGAACATTTGATCAGATTAATATTCCTTTTTGTTTACCTGAGGCTATGACTTTTAGAAATCACTAGTGTGAGCAAAATGAATACTCCATGGAAGTTGAGTAATAACTAGTCTTAAGCAATCAAAATTTCTAACCGCGAAGCTGATAAATTATCCGAAACAATTGTCTATAGATGAAACCGCGTTAGTAACTAGTAAGGGGGTGTTTGTTTAAGCTTATATGTGGGCTTATGAGCTTATTTGATTTCGGCTTATATTTTATAAGCACTAATTTTCCGGCTTATCTCAAGACTTATGGCATATTATAATAAACTTATATAAGCCCACGGGTCTCAAAATAAGCCGAAAAATTAAGGTTTATGTAAGCCGAAACACAAATAAGCTCATAAGCCACATAGCTTGAACAACCATCCCCTAATTTAGACAATATGAAAATTCCTAAACTTCATTTTTATTTTAATATCTAGCATCACTTCACTAAACAAAATCAACATAGAAAAGATAACAACATTTTTCAGAAAAACTATTTTTAAAAATTTGCATCAAAACATGTTTGTTAACTTTTTAAACGTTTATTCTAGTGACAAAAGTTTTACAGTCAATTATAACATGAAACTAAATCATTCAACGAACAAACTAAGGATGACACGTAACGTACGAGCAGAGCCGTAAGATGATGCATAAATATATGCGTAATCAGATAATGGTTGTGCAGTAAAAACGATGAGTTCCTTATTAGCTATGGACTCGTGAAGGTTTTGAAGAGCCCACTCAAGTGCATAACGACTGTATTCGCTTTCATCGATTGCTACCATCACCTTCTTCTTCTGATTCTCCATTTCACGTGATCAAGATGAGTTTTTTTTTTTTTTTTTTTTTTTTTTTTTTTTTTTTTTTTTTTTTTATTTTATCGGTGGAACCTTTTTTGTTATGTGCACAAGAAGGTTCGGCATGTGTCTACTATCTAATTTTTTTGGCGGCTTCCCGGTTTTGGGTCAATCAATCGGGTCGGGTTAATTCGGGTCGATGCTAAAAAAACACAAACCCGAATCCTACCTTGTTTAAAAGTCAGGTCGGGTCACTTCGTGTCAGATCAACTCGGGTTCGGATATAGGCCGTTTAAAAATATTTAAATGATACAATTTTGGTATTCAAACTTGAAATACATAAAAATTAGAAAGAAACAAAATCAAGCTCGGATCATTCGGGTTGACCTGAACCCTAGTAAGAAACATATATTAAACCAGAACCCGACCTTATTTAGAACTCGGGTCAATTCATCCGGTCAGGTTCGAGTTCGGGTAAGGTCGGCTTTTATGACACCTCTGCACACCACTAATTAAAGGGAGGTGATTCGCACAAAGTTAGCATTCACCTCTGCAACTCCTCTCATCTTTTATTAAAATTATCACTTTATACAAACATATCTCATAAATACCAAACACCCGCACATAAATCAAATAATTAATACCGTAATAAAGCACCACATAAGACCGACAAACACAACGTAACCCAAAGGTAAGCTCGGTCACTTTTCGTCCTTTTTATTATTATTATTATTTTTGCCATGTAACACGTGACTTTTCTTTCCCATAATGGTCCCTACGAGTGAGAAAAAAGATCTACAAAGGCATCTTCCATTCATATCAATTTTGGTTTTTCTGCACCATATTTTGATCATTGCAAACCATTACCTTTAGTCTTGTTTAAATTGTTAACATCCTTGCTCAAAAAAATAAATAAATAAATAAAAATTGTTAACATCATTTATTTTATTTTATTTTGAATTTAAACAAAACATGACCAAACGTATAGTTGCCCTTTGTATTACCTTCACATTACACACCTGCCATATTTTACCCCTTAACCTTTGTTGTGTTGTAACGAAAACACGAATGATAATCACTCACCCGGCCCCACCATGTCATTATACATATAACCAAAACACACAACTTTTACATAGACACCTCAGTTTTCTCTCTCCTATCACTTCCTTTCATCAACCTTCACCAATTAGTAGTTAAGGTTACCTCCAACTTCACATTTTATTAAATACTCACTTTATACAAATATACCCAACTAAATACCTCACACATACTCACACACAAAATATAAAATAATATAAATGAGCCCTTTTTCTTTCTTTTTCATTTGGTTAACACATCACCAATTGTTGTTTTGGATTTTGTGGTCCCGCGTGAAGAGGGCAAGGAGTATCACTAATGACATGGCAAAATGGTGGTGCCTTCACCTATCCTTGCCTAGTAGCCTTACCCCAATCCCCTTCTCTTCTTTTTCTTTATCCATCACTCGTGATTAACACCCATGTAACAGTGTACCACGCGTAAAAGGTGTTCATCACCCATAGTCACCAGTCACCACTACTACTACGTCCAAGCTAAAAAGTTACTCCGTATTATTCTTTTGGATATTTAAAGGTTCCATTTTCTTCAAAAGCTTCAAAAGGCAATATGAAATCAAGAAAATCAAATTTATGACTTGAAGAATCGAAAAACAATTTGAAAATAGATTTTGACGGGTAACTATGTATCGCTTTGTACGTGTTTGAATATCAAAAAATATTCTCACACCTGGCAATTTAGACCGAAACGGGTCTAGATGCATTATGGAAAAGTGATAACTTGTACGTTGATCTTAGTCTAAGAACCCGTTGGACCCAACATACTTCTTTAACAATGTTGAAAGTGACCCATGCTCGTACGTCTATGATCTATCAACTCCAAACATCTAAACAGCGTTAGATATCATGTTCTTGATGAGTTTTCTTATTTATTTGTCGTTTGTGTATTACGTTTGCCTGATATATAAGAAAAGAGAATAATTTACAGATGTCTAATACCAATCTTTTGCAATTCTGCTTATTGTTTAAGTAAAGGAAAATATTTAGATCCAAAAGTATACCGATGATATAAAAGTAGTACAACTCACATTTTATTTTATATGAGAACCTAAGTTGCGAATTTGATCATCAACTATAAACATGGAATCCTGAATTCTTAAAATTTTGTCCGAAATGAGACATCCCCAAAGGGTGGAACCCCAATGACACAGGGTGCTGAGGTGTGCAGGCTATAAAAGCCACTATAACTCGAGGATTTCATCATCACGATTCAGTATCGTTTGTTAATATGGTTTTGGATCACTCAAAATCTAACAATTTCAACCTTACAAGAACAAATGATATGATACAACAATACAAAAAATGAAACAGATCACAACCATAACATCTCAATAAGAATAGGGGGGGGGGGGGGGGGGGGGGGGGGGGGGCTAAACTTACTTTTAGTTACATGATAAATAGTACTTATGCAAAAACACCTCAGTTTTTCATCCCAGCCCCAAAAAATGGTAATATGATGAAACATCAATTGGAATCCTCATGACGTAGATACTGAACAAGTCTGGATCTCACCTCTGATGGAATACGAACCGGACTATAGTTTTTGTCAAGCCAAACTACAGTCGCCCGTGCCTCCAAAATGGGCTACACCAAAAGAAAACATAAATTTATAAGATTCAGCAGTCAACACAAAAATATATAACAGGAAACCATGAAGAGATTTTCTGTCTTTTTACTATCGTCGCAACAAGAAATGCATGCATAAGGAAGAAACTTATAGGGATGAATATATAGAACCTCTTCGTTTGGGATCTTGACGATAAAGTGTTCAAAGAATATACGAGCAGCTGATGTGTTTGATACCCTCACTCTCACAATAAATTTGTCACCAATCTGTTTTGGACAAAAATACCATGAACATATATTCAATTAGTATATCATATAGTGACCCCAACTCATATACACATTGGCAACTTTTTCCAGAGTTTATACGAGTTATTTACGTTTGAAACCATCATTTGAAAGATAGAATGAACACTAAAATTTGCCCAATTCCATTAAAACATAATTATGGCTTCTTTTATTTTTGTGGTGTGTAAAAACGATGTGTATTTTTAAACCGAAGACCTAAAGGAAGTTAAGAATTATATAACGGGTGGTTAAAAATGAAGTTAACTGGAGTTAAAAGCAATTCAAAGAGGCTAAGATTGCCTTTACATGTAACCAACTGGGAGTGACCATGATCCTTCATGTTTTGTTTCAATGTGATAAGAGCGAGTCAGATAAGCTTGATGGTCAACTGTAATTATAAAACAAAGCCGATCAAAGTAATGAAGCTGTGATTTTTACACTGTCATCCAAGACTTGGTAAAGAATAGATAGACGTCAAAAGACACAAATAGTGATATGCTACAATAATTGTTATGCCATCATCTTCGAAAGATATTATATAAACAATTGTAACAAACTCTAGTACCATGACCATGGCACAGCTAAGTTTATTTAGATTACATGAGCTTTAAGGATAAGTTACAAAAGTAGAACACTAGAACAAGATAATCACAACACCCCAAAGAGAATATGACTATATTTGATTTGTTTAGGCAGGTTTCTTTACCACAAGAACCGGGCATTTCACGTTTTGAACACAGTGATTGCTAACGCTACCAAGAAAAACCCTGTTTCAAGTGCCAACCAAATTACTTCATTTGCAAAGAATATAGTTTTGGTCTTAATAAAACATGATCAAGAAACAGAACACACCTCGTGATAGCACCACGACTATGGCTACCCAACACAAGAAGCTGGACATTTGACTTTTCAACGGCTTCACATATGAGCTCTTTAGGATCTCCTATTTCGGTCATTGTCTTTGCAGTTATCTGTGTAGTTAAATGAATTTTAAAATGAAGATACATCAGTCATTAGTGTAAACATCTTGAAGATATGGTGTACCCCGTATTTGCTGCATAGATCCTGGGCCTGTTCCAACAGACTTAGAGCAACTTTTTTCTGATTTTCTTGAATATTTCTGATGAGCTCCGGAGCTGCAAAACACGAACAACACTTCAGTATATATCATTGGCTTTGTGGTCCACTGGGTGAAGCTTATTAAGTTAAGCGAGCCTAGGTGAGAGTAGCACCGAGTTGGGTGACCAACCGGGAAGTCCTCACATGGGGACCATAAGCTCTAATGATATCAACCAGCTACCTTAGAAGCCGGGCCCAACCATGTGATGTCTTGATCCAACTGAAGGACGGGAGTTCGATTCCGTTCCGCAAGCATGGTTGGGTATTGGGTGGAGGTATTTCACAGGCATCAAACCTTTGCTGGGTAGAGTTGATGGGTACCATTATGGTACACAGGGTTGAGGTGTCCCTGCCAATCTACACTTTTTTTTATCCTACTTTATAGTATCCAATTTACATACACTTACGGATTGAACACAAAACTAGTTAAAGAACTACCATCTTAAGTAAAAACAGGTGCGTTTGTGTGCTAGTTACGCATAAATACGCCCCTGGTGAAATTACATTTGTAAAAAGAAAATTTACTAACGGATTTTGTGATAGCTGCTAATGTTGCCCCCTATAAAGTTTTTGAGAATATATTAGCTACAATTGCATTGTAGCCAATTGTAACCAACTCTTTACAATTTGTGCTACAAATTGTGGTCCTAAGTCAGGACCTTGACTTCTTTATGTGGGTTTCTGATTCATTTGCTTACGTATTTTAGTGAAGGATTGTAGCCATTTGGTTACAAAAATTGTAGCCAAGTTATCCCAAAGTTTTTTTCCCAAGACCCGCACTGCCACTACTTAAGGGGATCGATCATACTAGGACATTTCATCATATTAATACTCCATTTTGTTTACCTATGGGGCTATGACTTTTAGAAATCGCTAGTGTGTGCAAAATAACTAGTCTTAAGCAATCAAAGTTGTCTAAGCGCCAAGCTTATAAAGAATCCGAAACAATTGTTTATAGATGAAACCGCGTTAGTAACTAGTAATTTAGACATCTTTCAATATGAAAATATTTCACTTTACTAAACAAAATCAACACAGAAAAGATAACGGCATTTTCCAGAAAACTTTTCTAGAAAAGTTATAAAAGAAACACATTAAATCGAATATTTTTCTAGAACTAGAAATTAGAAAAGTGAGATTTGTATATTTATATTTACCTTCTTACAACGAATTTCCTATATACCTCTTTATCTTTTTAAACTTTTTAAACCTTTTTCTAGAGACAAAAGTTTTAGAAGTTTTTCAGTGAATTATAACATGAAACTAAAGCATTAAAACAAACAAAGTAAGAATCGAAACGTAACGTACGAGTACAGCCGTAAGATGATGTAGAAAGATATGCGTAATCAGATAATGGTTGTGCAGTAAAAACGATGAGTTCCTTATTAGCTATGGACTCGTGAAGGTTTTGGAGAGCCCACTCAAGTGCATAACGACTGTATTCACTTTCATCGATTGCTACCATCACCTTCTTCTTGTTCTGATGATCTTCCATTTTACGTGATCAAGATGAGTTTCTTTTGTTATCGGTGCTAGTACCTTTTTATGAGGTGCACAAGAAGGTTCGGTATGTGTCTAGTATTTAATTTTTGGCGGTTTAATAGTCACACCACTAGTAAAAGTTAGCCTTATGATGACTCATTTACTTGTTTAAATTGTTAACATCCTCTTTTTCTTGGATTTGAACAAAATATCATCGGACGTAATAGTTACCTTTTGTATTATCTTCACTTTTGTGTTACATTTACCCCTCGACCATTTCATTATGAAACACACAACTTCTACATTCCCACAATCGGTAGTGTTTCATGGTTATAGATATTCTCACACCCGGCAATCTAGACCAAACGGGTCTAGATATATTTATAAAAAAAAGTGATAATTTGTACGTTGATGTTAGTGTAAGAAACCCGTTGGACCCAATACACTTTTTTAACAATTTTGAAAGTGAGACCCATGAGGTGTTAAGAGTTGTGTTTATGCTAACCCTGTTATATTCTAAATTTCACTCCACCTATTTAACACTTTTTACTTTCGATTGATAACATAAAAGAGATAATTTGCTGCATATGCACGTACGTCTATGATCTATCAACCCAAACATATATGAAACATCTAAAGGGTGCAACTCAATGACACGGGGTGCCAAGGTGTGCGGGCTATAAAAGCCACTATAACTCGATGATTTCATCATCACGATTCAGTATCTCGTTTGTTAATATGGTATTGGATCACTCAAAATCTAACAATTTCAACCTTACAAGAACAAATGATATGATAAAACAATACTAAAACTGAAACAGATCACAACCATAACAGCTCAACAAGAATAGGGGGGCTAAACTTACTTTTAGTTACATGATGAATAAATAGTACTTATGCAAAAAAACCTCAATTTTTCATCCCAGCCCCAAAAATGGTAATATGATGAAACATCAATTGGAATCCTCATGACGTAGATACTGAACAAGTCTGGATCTCACCTCTGATGGAATACGAACAGCACGATAGTTTTTGTCAAGCCAAACTACAGTCGCCCGTGCTTCCAAAATGGGCTACACCACAAAAAACATAAATTTACAAGATTCAGCAGTCAACACATAAAAATATAACAGGAACCCATGAAGGGATGTTCTGTCTTTTACTATCGTCGCAACAAGAAATGTATGCTTAAGGAAGAAACTTATAGGGATGAATATATATAACCTCTTCGTTTGGGAGCTTGACGATAAAGTGTTCAAAGAATATACGAGCAGCTGATGTGTCGGATACCCTCACTCTCACTATAAATCTGTCACTAATCTGTTTTGGACAAGAATACCATGAAGATATACGCAATTAGTCTTATATAGTGGTCTCAAATCATATACACATTGGCGACTTTTTCAGAGTTTATACGAGTTATTTACTTTTAAAACCATCATTTGAAAAGATAAAAAAAAAAACGAAAAAATTTGGCCCAATACCGTTAAAGACATAATTATAGCTTCATTTATTTATTTGTATAAAAACGATGGTTATTTTTACACGAAACACATAAAGTAAGCTAACAATTACATGGGTAGTTAAAAATTAAGTCAAGTGGAGTTAAAGGCATACTCTCAAAGGTGCAAGATATTTAAGCGATAATTCAGACAATGCTACAGCGGTACCACTTTGGGCAATTGGATCAATACTTAACCCAATCTTTTCCATAAATTGATGACGAGCTGTGGAATAATCAATTAAAATACATCCTTATGAGACATGAAATGACATAAACCAGTAACCACATGTTGAAATCAACAAGTTTCGTAAGCTTAGTCTGATTGCTACCCTCGTTTCTTATATCACCGTTATTCAAAAGTAGCTTGTGATCAAACCAAATAACTAAATGAATTATGCACATTAAAAAGACTTACCATGTTGACAATAATTTGCAAATACAGCATTGTTCACAACTCCGTACTGATCCAATTCATAATCTCGAACGCTAAGTTCAATTTCATGAAATCCGCTCATTCTGCCAAACATCAAGACCAGAAAAATGTAATTAGTCTACCACCAGTTGAACAGATTATTCAGTCTACCAATTTCCTAGCACAAAAGAGCTTCATTTTGACTTTCCAGGGTCAAAGAAAGTACCATTTAACTTCAAAAAATGGGTTTTTGTTTTTCTATAAAACCAGGAAAATTCATACCATACAAACCTTTGTTATAATTGCCACAATGAAATATCTTATAGTATTGGATATGCAACAAATTTCATGTAAAAATTTGAAGCCAAATTCACAAAAACAGACCCCTAAAAAGTCAAAAGTCAAACATCATTACTTAATTTTTCTCAGCGTATAACTTCACATCATTTCTAAAACCACTTGTAAATTTCTGATAACATAAAAGGGGAGTTTGTTTAAGCTTATGAGCTTATTACTTGATAAGCTTATAAGCTCATTTTTGTGGGTTTATGAGCTTGTACACTTGAGCTTATGAGCTTATAAAGTTCATAAGCTCAATTGAATAACCTTATACGGCCAAAAAATTGTACTTATAAGCTTATCAAAATTTCCTAATAAGCTTACACAACCACCACCAAATGGCCTAGTGATAAGTCACACGTAACCTCCTCACAAGAGGTCCAGGGTTCAAACCTTACTACGTAGACATTTTGGTGGCCAGGGAAAAGGTCCAAAACGGTCACTCAAGATACCTTTGTTAGACCGAGTACATCTAAATCCGAGAATCGTCCTAAGCATCTCATCCTTTTACTAGTTCTAATAAGCTTACTCAAACACCCCCTAAACCTTATAACAAAATTCAACCAATTAGTACTAATATCAATCTCTACTACTTCTCAAGAGTGTATATGTTTTCTTGAAATCTTGAAACCTAAATTAATGTACCCTCAGTACCTCTTAATACACCTTAAGCTTGATCAGTTCTAAACTTGACAACTTTTCAAAAACACACACTATATAAAATTTTAAAAATGCACGCTTTGTATTTCAAAAAACACACACTTTGCATCAAGGGTCAAACCAGAATCACAATTTCGCAAATATAATTATTTACCGCTATAAACCGTCGCTTTGCGGGGTATTTGTCTAGTAAACTAAAACTAGGGGATGACTTAATTGACTTAAATAACATCAATCATAACCTATAACCCCCTAGACTATAATCACCAATAATAATGTCAACAATTTATATATCAAACATAAATAAAAATTAAATAATGGGTAATAAAAAGTTACCCTTTGCCACCTTTAAGATCAAATGAGAAATTACTATTACTACTTTTTACAGCCGTTGTTATTGACCGTAGCTGCCGGTTGTTAGCTACCGGGAAAAAGTGAGCATTTGATGACGGGAAATGAAGGTTGACTGCGGCACGTGACGATGGAATGATCACGTGACTGGCGGAGAATGCTTGTAACATCTTTCTTTTGAATTCTAGTTTTTATCGAAGTTAAGATGTTTCGATGTTTTTCACTGTGTTTTTTTATATGTTTGGTGATGAAGTTTAAAGATACAAATAAGTCACTATGGTTTTGAAAGATTACTTATAGCCCCTGGTTATTATGATTGATCAAAGGGGTCAAAGTATGGTTACATTAGTACATTATGGTTTTTAAAATTTGGACCTATCATAGCTTTTTCCATTCTTGACTGAAATTAATTCGTTGATTAAGAGTTCCTATATTAGCTTAAAGGCTAAAATGTGCTAACATATGTAACGAGGTTATTTGGAGCAACCGAAGGATGAGAAATAACTATAACCAGATATATTAACTTAAATTAGATATATTTTTATTCATTTATATGTATTCCAATTAGTTTTGAAATGAAAACGATGCACGGTAGTACATAGTAGATGTGGCAATCACAACCTATTTAGAGAAAAATAGGTTGCTATAGGTCAAAAATAACAACTTATGGGGTGGATTGGATTACCCCATTGGCAAAGAATGTGTCAACAATAAAACTATGTGAATCAACAAATAGGTCGAATGGGTCAACAAATGGGTCGAATGGATCACTTAAGGGTCGGATGATAACTCAACCACCATTAGATGTCGTGTTTTTTACGTTTTCAAACGTTTTAATATTTTTTTTTTCCGTTTTTACGTTTTCATCCGTTTTTGCGCGTTTTCTTCCATTTTCTCGAATTTTCGTTCGTTTTCGTTTTCGTCCACTTTCGCACGTTTTCGTCTGTTTTTTACGTTTTATTCCTTTTTTTTATGTTTTCGATTATTTTTTACGTTTTCGTCCATTTTCTTAAATTTCACTCTATTTTTTTACGTTTTCGTCTGTTTTCTTACGTTTTCATCTGTTTTTTTTTGCATTTTTGCCCGTTTCGTCCGTTTGTTTTCTTACGTTTTCGTCAATTTTTTTAAGTTTTCGTCTGTTTTTTATATCTCCGTCCGTTTTATTACGTTTTCCCCCATTTTTTACGTTTTGTTCTATTTTTTTACGTTTTCATCATTTTTTTACGTTTTCGTCAATTTTTCTTATGTTTTGGTCCTTTTTTTTATGTTTTCGTCCGTTTTCTTACGTTTTCGTCTACTTTTTTACATTTTCGCTAGTTTTTTTACGTTTCTGTCCCTTTTTTTACGTTTTCGTCAGTTTTCTTACTTTTTCGTTCGTTAAATTTTTTACGTTTTAGAGAATTTTTTTACGTTTTCGTTAGTTTTATTACTTTTTCGTCCGTTTTTTTTACGTTTTAGTCCATTTTTTTACGCTTTCGTCCATTTTTTTACGTTTTTGTCCCTTTTTTTACGTTTACGTCCGTTTTTTAGTTTTTCCTCTTATTTTTTGTTTTTACATTTACGCCCTTTTTTGCGCGTTTTCATCAATTTTTGGGCGTTTTCGTTTGTTTTTTGCATGTTTTTGTTTTTTTTTTTACATTTTCTTCTGTTTTTTATGTTTTCATCCATAAAAAAACAGACGAAAACGTAATAAATGGACGAAAATGTAAGAAAATAGCTGAAAACGTAAAAAACCAGAGAAAACGTAAGAAAACAAAAGAAAACATAAAAAAGGGACAAAAACGTAAAAAGAGGATGCAAACATAAGAAAATGGATGAAAACGAAAAAAAACGGAGGACAACGAAAAAAAGGGACGAAAACGTAAAAAAAAAGAAAGAAGCAAACGTAAGAAAACAGAAGAAAACGCGCAAAAACATACGAAAACGTGCAAAAACGGATGAAAACATAAAATAACGGACTAAAAGGTTAAAAACGGAAGAAAACATAAAAAAACGGCCAAAAATGAAGAAAAAAAAAAGAAAAAAGAAGAAAAAAACAGGCGAAAACATGCAAGAAATTGATGAAAACGCTAAAAAACCGACGAAAACGTGCAAAAGTGAACAAAAAACGAAAAAAAACAAACGAAAACATAAGAAAACGGAGGAAAACATGAAAAAAACAGCGAAAACGTAAAATAAGGGCAAAAACGTAAAATAAGGGAGAAAACGCGTAAAAACGGACGAAAATGTAAAAAAAATGAATGAAAACATAAAATAACGGACTAAAACAGACGAAAATGTAAAAAATAGATGAAAACGTAAAAAACAGACGAAATACTATAGTAGCATGATTACAGGTGGAAATGTAATGAGTCGACCCGACCCAACCCAACCCGTTTGACCCATGACCCTTTCAACCCATTCTTAAAGTATGACCCATTTGACCCATGACCCGACCCGACCTATTTGCCACCTCTAGTACATAGTATTCACCTAATTTAATGAAATGCATCTAATATAAGTAACTAACAATCTCACATACCGTAAGCAAGTGATGCGTGGGATTGCGCTCTCACAAAATGTTTTACCTCTCAAGGGATCTTGAGAAGCTTACAACCCCCACCAGGCAGTGTACCTGATCGTTGTAGTATAGTATAGTGACAAGTACCGGGGGATTGATCGTTTAACTCAGGAATAGTGTCGCTAGGATTAGAAAGCCTACTAAACTAGGTCTAAAGGTGAGGGATGATTCTTTTTGTATTTTTATATTTTTATAAAAGCAAGTAAAATCTCGGGTTTTAAAGGAGTGGGCGGAATTAGTTGCTAGCCAACTAACCCAATTAATCTAAAGACGCAATCAAAATAAAATAAAAGAAATGAAAACAAAACTAATTATACTAATGTGGTGAAACAAAAATGAGGAAAGCTGTGTTTACTTAGATTTCATTACTCCCTAGATATCTTTTACAGGTTGATAGCTTTTTGTAATTGCATGGATGACGGGTCATATTCCTTAATACTAGTCATAGGGTCGTGTACAATATTCCCTAACTCTATAGGATCCTACTTCACTCCTATGTCGAGCCGTTAGAAGCTCCTAACATGGGATCATTAGAATTCTCCTATGCATTAAATACAACCAAAAATCGTAGTACACCTCCGATCATGTTTCTTAAGACGTTCAAGCAAGTTACCAATGGAAGTCTGCCAGTTTTCTTAAGCCTAACATCGAATACAATCATCCATAACAATTATAAGAAAACAATCAACCCATAATTAACATCTAGGTTTCACTACATATAAGCAAACACAATGAAATCTAGCCTAGCATGTTAAATAAAAGACAAGCGTGAGATATAATCAAACAACACATAGACATATTGAATGATTTGAAAGAATATTTATCTTTAATTGAACATGAAAGATTCAAGGGGTTGAAACCCTTGAAAAAGCTGTAAAATTCGGCCTAGGGTTTATTCCCTCAAAGTTGCACACTAATGAATGAAATTTGGAAAACTATATATAGATTTTACATGGTGACGGCGTCATATGTTAAGTTGTGACGCCGTCAACTCGCCGCGATAATGAAATCGTATTGCCTAGATTTATTTGTGACGCCGTCATGTAGGATTTTCTTCTGGGCCGTCACTAATACTTGGACCATGACGGCCTTGGGTGACGCCGTCATCTCCTATGCATAAAAACTCTCTGGATCGTCACGTGTATTTTCCACATCTACCTCTTTTGTAACTCTTGACGCCGTCATGTGGAGAGTCTTTACGCCGTCAGGTACTGTTCCAGTAAGGAAAATTGAGACTTTGCCGTTTTCTTCACTTTTATGCTCAAAAAACGTCCAAAATGCTTCCTTTTCCAGATTTCTCTCCAAAAGTACCTAAAATGACAAAAGGAACGATTTAGGGCAATATTTGATCAAATAATCTCGAATTCGGGCTTAAATGACCCCTTAAAAGTGGTACATTGTTCGCCTCATCAAATACCCTTACACTTGATATTTGCTTGTTTTCAAGCAAATGCGCTTTTATTCTAATCAAAATACAAGTTAGGGGTCATTTAACACTAATATAACAGTAATTACAACAAATAATTGTTCCACTAAAAACCAAAGACAAGCACGGAGGTCATACACTAGCACCGCACAAATAGTGTTTAGATACTCTCATCTCTCGGGTGTAATAAAGTATATATCACAATAAGGAAATGGAAAACATCTCTCACTACCTGTCATAGCAAATAGATTACCATAGGCTTGGGAAAGGATTAAACCTCCATCACTTGGCGTAAGCACCTAGGATAAACTATCAAAGAGGTCTTTTAAAGGGTTATAACATTAGGTGTAGGGATATGGAATACACGGTTTTATTGGAAAAAGGCAATATTTACTGGTGCCGAGTTAATCATCTTGGTTAATTACATGTATAATATGGCGTTGCTAAGCCAAGACTAGACTCGACTTAAGCTAATGAATCAAAAATAACAAAACATAAAACAAACATAGAATGAAACGGGATGGTAGTCCATATATTTTTTTTCTCTTTTATTATTATTATTATTATTTTCTTATTTTTTATTTTTTATTTGTTTTTATTTATTATTTTTTTTTGCATACATTCTTACCCTACCATCCAAAATAATACATCATAGGGAATGTACATTCCCCTTACACTTGACTTTTTACGTACTTTACAATGAACTAATCTAATGACTCGAATCAAGATAATCAAAACACTTGGTGTACTTTTTAAGATTAACGCACATATGGGGTTAATAATTTGATGTCCTTCCCCATTACTCCATAACACAAGTACTTTACCCATGAGTCCCATGAGTCCCAAAACAATATGTACAAGATATGATTCAACTTAGCAACCATGTAATCAATTAGATAATTAACTAAGGGTTTAAACATGAACAATAATGCACTAAAGATGAGTGCATACACGGAAGGCTAAGGCGATTTGGTTGCACATTTGGGTTGGTTGTAACAAATTCTTCCTTTAAGTAAAATGCTTAAAGTTAGAAATGAAAAGATAGGCTCGGAGGGGTGTACTAGGGGTTTCGTGTACTAAAAATGAGTACAACGCTAAGGTGTGGGAAAAATTAATTGACTTTACTAGCCAAGTAACATGACTTAAATGGTCAAGTAATTATGATACAGGTTAAACACAAGGGTGATCCTAATGCCTCTTATCATGTAGTAAATCCTACTACACGAATGTAGTCTCACTAGCGGTCTCGGGATGCATCACTAACGCAAGTTCTAGAATCTAAATGCTACCGGTACACTCATAAGCACTAATAATGAATGCTTTTCCTATCAAATCTAAAGGCGAACCTCACATATTTGGGTGGAAAATTTTTCTAAATGGTACGGTTTTGTGCTAGTCATACAACTCCTATCCATGAGACGCTTGCTAAGGCTAAAGTTTCACTCCTAAATGTTGTAAAAAATTTTTAATTTGGCGCTAAAATTACACTAACGAGTATTTCTCTTAGTTTTATTACACACCTACCATCAAACAAACAAACTCAAGTGCAATTGTATCCTATAAGGTATTATCATTTACCCTCCCCTTACACTTAGGATGAACATTGTCCCCAATGTTCAATTAAAGGATGTAAAAGTAAAAAAGGTAAAAGAATGAAAACAAATACTCCTCTGATTCATTTGATGTGGATAGTGTGTCAACAAGGTTAGATCTTCCTCCAAGAAAATGAACATTCAAAGCTTCCCTTCCAGAAATATAAATCATCTTCTTGTCATATATAACCTGTTAAACCTGAGAAAACAAACAAGGCAACCTCGCGTAAAATCGGCGGCAATCTATATATACTAACAAGTCCTAGAAAACAATGTAAGATATAATGCTTGTGGAATGAATGTTTGCAGATTCTCTGGAGTTTTTAAAGCTAAAGATTTAACAAAAACTTTAAGACTCCGTTAGAAAAACAAAACTCGTAAAATTTACAGAATTTTACACATGACGCCGTCAGGAGTTAATTCCTTCTGGAAAATCCTACAAAACATCATTATGACTCGATACAAGCATTTGACTCTAACAAATACTAATACACATGTTCATTTAATATTGTGGCGAATCATGATCAATTTCGTTCTTAGAAACAAATTTGGGGTTTCCCCTTACACTTAGCTTTTGCAAAATACCTTTATATGAAGTTAAGACGAAGTTAAACAACAAAATAAAGCATTTTCACAATTTAGTTGAAACATGATTGATGAGTATATAAATACTCATCATTTTTGGTCAATTTGAACTGCAAAAACATTTAAAAACACTTAACAATGCATCAAAATACTGAAAATATTCCAATGATTGTGTTTTATATGTTTCAGATGCAAAATGAGTAAAAACAGATGAAAAATGAACAAAGTTTGCATAATTGGCAGTTTTAGTCCCTCAAGTTTCATAAATTTGCAGAATTAGTCCCTGGAAATTTATTTTGGAATAAAAAGTCAAATATGGTCCTTGAGAATTCAAAAGTTATCATAAATGGTCCCTGGTTATAAAGTTTGGAAAATTACAATTTTGGTCCTCCAAGTTTGTAAAATAACAGTTTTAGTCCTTGGAGGTTTAAAAATGGAAAATTGATAATTATGGTCCTTGGGTTATTTATACTTGGCAGGTTTGGTCCTTTTGATAACTTATGAGAAATTGCAAGTCTAGCCCCTCAAATATCCAAAGTTACAAAATTAGTCCTTGGGCTTAAACTACACTTAAACCAAACGGATCCTATTATTAAATAACCAAATCCTAACCCAACACCTAATCCAGCCCACCCTTATATCACCAAGCCCAATCCCAGGCCCAAACAATACACCAGCCCAACTCCCCCCACGTTTTAATATTAACGAGGTCAAACTCCACCCCCATGGTCAACACCCCGGTCAAAACCACCCTTCTCCTCCCTGGTTTCCCTCCAAACCACCTGCAACACCTTCACCACTTGCCCACCAACTCTGCACCAACCTATCCACTCCAAACACAAAACAACAACAAGCATTAATTGCTCCTTTTTTTATCACAAGTTAACAGAGCAATTGGCTTATCCTACTTTTGGCGCCAAAATCCATTTTAATGGCTCAGATGAATTGAAGAGATCCAAAGGCTCACAATTGGTGGGAAAGTTACAGAGGGACACCTGGAACCCTAATTTTGACTATAAAGGAGGAAAGAAGCAGTGGTGAAGAGTAGTTAGTTTAAGTAGTATAGTTTAGTGTAGAATAGTGTAATTCAATATTCTCAGTGTAATTTTAAGCTTTTAAGCAATCAATTAAGTTGTTTCAGTGTATCTTAAACCTTTTTGCAATAATCAATTTCAAGTTTCATTGTGATTCTCAGTTTATGCAAATTTTCATTTAAAATCTCAAGTTAACTTATTTGTTGTTATAATGGATGATAAGGACTCTTAGACTAATATAAGCTCTTGACAAAAGCTTTTGAAAGCTTCTAGTAACCTTATAATCAATTGTGAAAGTAAAAATCAAAAATACAAAAAAAAAAAAAATAGAAAAATAGTTCAAAAATAAAAATCAGAGAAGAAAGAAGAAGAAGGCATGGGAAATGGTAGAAACCTAAATGTTGTGGTATTAGTTGCCTCATGGGAGGTTTTAGGACAGGTTTTGATCATTGTGTTCTTGGTTTTGAAGCCACAGCCCTTTATGTAAGAAATTTTCTCTCTTTAGCATAGTACTGTACCATAGCTTATTTTCTGCTTATATTGCTTGTTCTTGTTTGTTTATTACTTATTAGCTTAGTGAATTCATTTTTGAGTTTGATTTATAGTTTACATAGCAGTGCCTACAAGTTTGCATATTAACTGCTTAGTATAGCTCCTTGTTGCTTATTTGAGTTATGTTCATCTAGACTGCTTAATATTCCTTGGAATTTGCTTATTTATCTTTGTAAAACCTATTTCAAACTGTATGCATGAGTTTTGAACCAGAAATCACTAGTTTATAGGTTTGAAGTCAAATCAGTGGACTTAAAGGGTGTTTGGATGAGGTACTCTCACTGTGTTCCAGAGAGTCTCAGTATTTAAGAAGTGTTGAAACATGTCAAAGTTAGTTCATTTGTTGCATATTAGTCTTAAAATCAATATGTCATAGCTTTAAAAGTCAAAACTCTCTTTAATCCATCAATTTATGTTCACTGTTAGCTATTCTTAGTTCCATAATCAAGCATACTAGTTCATAAGTTGTTTTAAGTGCTTAATTTAGTTTCCTTTTATCTTTAAACACCTTATCCAGTCACTTAGGATTGCTAGAATCTCACAAAAGTCAACTTAGGTGTTTAATCTCAAAAGTCAAAATGGTGTTGTTCAGGAAAAAACCAAATATTGCACGAATATTCATGAATTTTGTGTTAGGATTCAAGGCTTGAAACTTTCAGGACTTGTAGCCCCCCAGTTGAACTTTGAAATCCCACACTCTCTATGGTTTTGTGAATTTTTCTGTGGGCCCCACAAACACACCTGCAGGGGGACTGATCTCCCCTGTGCACAGCATACCACCACCACTGCCATCACTTTGGTGGGTCCCACAGGCCACCTCAATGGACCCCACACTCCCCCTGGTTCTTTGGATTCACAAGCTGGCCCTTTACACATTTCAAGCCTTTGTTGATGCTTAAGCTCCCTGGGACCCACCTAGAATCACCCCTTAACTCTGTCCCATTTTCTGATTGAAACAAAGATTCCAAGTGCTTAATTCTGGCTTATTGGCTTATCCAAGAGACTTGTTTGCTATTTTCTTGCTTATTCATGTCCACTTTACTTGTTTGAACCAAAATCCACCTCTGTGGACCCCACAGAGGTTCATTTCCTTCAAAGTCAACAAAAAGCCAACTAATAAGCATTTTAGTGTCCATTTTGCTTATTTTTAAGTTATAGAAAAGTTGTTTTTACAAAAGTTCTTTGTTTTTAAGTATAAAATAGTTTTGTAAAAGAAAAACCCAGAAAAACCAATTTAAAAATAAGTGATAGTTTCTATTTAATTTAATTTTTCTTTTTAGCTTTTTATTAAGTAACTTGCATTTTTATATTTTTCTTAATTTTCTTTTATGTTAAAACATTTTCAGTAATTTTTCTAGATTTTTATCTTGTCATTTAGTACTCATTAGATTTAATATTAGTTTTATTAATTATTAATTAATATTTAAAGTATTAAATAACATAATTAGTTTTTATCTAATAACACCTAGGTTTTATATATTTCCTCGCTTTTATATGTTATAAAATAATTTTAGAAATTTTTCTAGAATTTTTACTGTTCATCTTTTAGTTTTTATAATTTGATTAGTTTAATTGGTTATTAATTAATATTTAGAATAATAATTAGTAAAATAGTTTAAAAATAATTTTTAGAAACTTTTTATAATTTTTTAGGATTCCTGTGAGGGTTAATTAGATTTATAAATTTTTATTAAATTTTCTAAGTCATTTTTAGTATAATTAGTAATTTAAATTAGTTTAAATAGTTTAATTAATATAATTAGTAATTAATTAATAGAAAATCATAAAAAGACAAAAAGACATATTTTTAAGTTTTTATATAATTTTTAAGTTATTTTAGAAGTTTAAAAATAGATTTTCATTTTCTTAGTTTTTATTTAATATTGTATTATATTTAGTACAAGTTAAATATTAATAATAAGTAATTAAATAGTTTTAATTAATATAAAATAATAAAATAATCTAAAAAATAATTTTCTTTTTAATTTCATTTCCTTTTAATTTTAAGTTTGTAAAAGTTTCATTTCAACCCCCGGTAGTTTATTTTTCCTTAAAACTCACCTTTTTCTCAGCACGCAATCGTGTCTAATTTTAATTTGGTTTACGTTTATACACATCTTTTTCCTGTAATTGTTAATACTGTTATTCCTAATCATTCTAGTAGTGTAAACAAATCCAAATCTTTATCTGGTTACTTCCCATTCAAATTCACCCCATCACAAACCCGTTTTTATACCATCACACCTTGTTGGGACATAACGACCCGGGGAAACCCTATACTTCCACGGAGATTGACTCTTTAGGAGTTTGACTAACTTGACCACATCCGTGGTTGACTTTAGTTGTCTGCTTTTGCCTCAATCAATGATCTACCAACAATAAAAATAAAGCATGCATACAGAAACAAATAACAATCAAATAAATCAAACAAATAAAAATCACACAAAACATGGGTTGCCTCCCAAGAAGCGCTTTTCTTTATTTACGAGTCTTGTAGCTAGACTCAAGGTCATGGGCTATCCTATATGTGTGAGCTCCTCGTTGAGGACATCTTTGGGATCAAACTTGGGTTTCAACTTCCTATCGGTTTTCTTGGTACGGTATGACCTCTCAAACTTTTCTCCATCCGGATCATATAAAGTCATCTTCATATGCCATGATCCGTCACCTTCCTTAGGTGGCTTGTCCCACTTCCATTTACACTTATCCCCTTCCCTTTTCCACTTGTTCATCTATATGTTGATAGGCATTACGCTTAAGAACTCAATCATTTTCCTAAAGACTAGGGGATCCTCAAAAGGGTCTAGTTCCTCATCTCTAGCTATGAGTTGTTCCACCGAATGTGTTTTATCGATGAAATCTTTTTCTAGATAGAATGGGCGTTGAGGTCCTATAAAGTTTTTTTCTATCCAAGGCCCATATCTAGATGGTTTCCTATTCATCTCTACCCAATGTGGTGTCGGTTCGTCCTCACAATCGTAGCTATGCTTCTTAACATCATAAGCCGACCAAGTTTCACCCTCTCCTGCCGCTATCTTAGACTCCTTACAATCTATCATGGCACTAGCGGTTGCTAAAAATCCTCTTCCTACTAACAATGGGCATGTAGTATCACTAACCATATCTAGGATGTGAAAATCCGCTAAAATAGTTAACTTTCCTACGTGAACAACTTCATCCTTGATCATTCCAACCGGGTGGGCAATACTTCCATCTGCTAGACCAATTAGCACGTCCGTCTCCTCTAACTTTCCTAGCTTAAGAGTGGTGAAAAGGGATAAGGGAATCAAGTTGAGGCTTGATCCTAAGTCGGCTAGTGTGTCGAAAGCTTCGGATCTTCCTATCTTACAAGGCAAAACGAATATACCCGGATCATCAAGCTTCTTAGGCAACTTGTTTTGAACGAAGGCGGTCCCATTTTTACCCAATTTAAATTTCTCATATTTTTCTAGGAGGGCACTATAGTAGGGAGCACGGGCTAAAACATCAATGACGCAGCGTTCAAGGTGGAGCTCCTTGAATTCATCGTCAAGGTCTTGTGTAGGAGGTGTTTCAACTATGTTATTGACCGGTTTGATATCGGATGTTTTATTCAATTGGTCCTTTTGAAGAATTTTGGTTTGCTTGAAACACGTGCTCATTGCTTTGACCGAATAGTATTGTGGACAAGAAGTAGGTGACGAAACCGATGATATGGCATTAACGTTTAGTTTCGGGTTCTTGACCGTGTCGCTTAGGAGTGCTCCCATTTCTCGGTCATTGAGGACTTTCAACAATGTGTCGATTTTGGTGGTCATCTCGCTTTGCTTTTGTTTGAAATAGGCTTCAAACTTAGATATGCGAGCTTCTTGAGATGCCATAAACTTGGACATCAACTGTTAGGATCAAAGTTTATAATCCTAACACGTAAATGGAACGACATTTACGGGATTACATTAGCTATCTTGAAAGGCACAAACACATGGACTAGAAGCGTCATTATTGTAAAGTTGTGTCTTTGTTGACCTATTAATACCCCCTCCATACTTCCATGGAGGGGTGAGACTTTGTGTAATTTACTCTTTCATTTTCATTATCAATAAAACACATAGTATTTCCCTTCTCTCTCTACTCTCTCTCTCTAACCATGGCTTTCATCTTCTTCCACCAAACCCGACCTCCCGAATCATAATCAACATATAAACGCAATCCTACAAGTGGCATCAGAGCGAAGGCTTCATATTGGTTGATTTTTGTGATGTTTTCTTGTCAAAAAATCGGATTTTTTTTATCCGGACTGTTTTTGAAGTTGTTTTACCAAAGTTTTTATTCATATTTTGTATCATTTATGTTGGTTTAACAATTTATTACAGGTATTTGTGTCAATGGTCTTAAAGTTCCCACCTTTCACCATCAGTTGCATAGATCTGGTTTCTAACCATGGTAACAGTTCATGTAACTTATCATCTTTATGACTTTTGTACCATATCCCATGAATATTTGTAGTCAAAACCATGATTTGAATATTGGTCCGAAAAAGTTGCATAATAAGGTCGATTATCATCGAAAAACTCATCGGAAACTGGATAAAAGGCTGGTCAGAATCTTTGGTCGGAATAACTACCGGAAAAATCGGAATTTCTTGTATAAGAAATTCTCGATGTACTTGTTATCAAAAACACACCTGTTATCGAGAACACCATACCCTAAGTTATCGAGAACATTAAAATTATCAAAAATCTTTAATTTTTTCGAAAAGTTTTTTACATTCTCGATAACTTGAATCACATCCTCGATAAACCACATTCTCGATAACTCAGTGTTCTCGAAAATCACGTTCTCGATAAGTTGATTATTCTCGATATGCTAAAAGGTTTTCGAAAATGAATAAGAAGTTGACCACAGACCAAACGTTGACCAAAACTAAAATGCAACTCTATGACTTCAGCAACACAACCGACACCAACTCATTCTATCCTCAACCTCTCGACTACATAACAACAATCAATACAGCCTCCTCCCATCCTCCTGACAGTCATACTCCTTCAACAAACCGATCTCAGTTTTGTTCTTTCTTTAATTTAAATCTGAAAAAATTTTCGTGAAAAGAACATTACCATCATTGATCTCTATGAAGCTTGGCTTCAATCACTATTCGAATCTTAAAAGGATCAAACATAAAACCATAAGGTTTCCATTTGTCCTTTCGATCGTTAAAAGTTAAAAGACAACTCGACAACAAAACTGAAATCAAGACATGATGACCCTACCTGAGACCCTCCAAAGGATCATGAAGCTTTCTAAATAATTTCTTGATTTGGTTTGAGCAGAAATTTGAATACACATAGGTACGGGTGTATTTTTTGTTCTTTAGATGCTCGATCTTTTGGGCTTCAGTTGTTGTTGATGATGGATTGGTGTTAAGATTGTTCAATGATGAAGATGTGCTTTAGATCAGTCATGATACGGATTGATAGTGAAGGAGATAGGAGGGTAACTGTGAATGAGAGTAAAGAGAGGTGTGTTGAAAAGGGGGCGGATTATTTAAGTGATTAGGGTTCACAAATGAGTAATTTTAGGGTAATTCGTGTTATATTATTGTGTTGTGTGGATATTGTTGCTTCTTTGGGTTGGGCTGGTAATTCGAACAGGTCCGAATTTTTTTGGTTATCATTGAATTGGGCCTCGTTTTATCACATTGTGTTGTCATGGATCCGGGCTTGGACTGGATCGAGGTTGTATGAATTCATTATTCGGGATAAATTGGTTTATATCAAAATATATTGGGCTGAAAAGTGATTATTAAATTGTATTTTTAATACATTGAGTTAATTTTGATATAATATTTGGTTAAAATGAGTGGTATCTTTGGTTGTTACAAATTTTCATGGAGATACATTTTTTTGACAAGATCGGGAACCATTATCAAGATTCATTTACATCGTCAAAAAGGCTAGATTTTGAGAATTTACCCGCAAGATGTGACTACGGCGATAATTCTTTATTATTTATTTGAGGTTGAAGTGGAATTTCACGGGTGCATGTACTTTGTATTTTGAAGATATCGGGGTTGGTTGGATGCATGATTCTTCGAGATCCTTGTTCGAGCTTTTATCCGTACAAATGACCAAGACTTGAGTTGTCTAGTTATACCTGATGTAAGGAGTTACGTTGTTGTGCTCACAGAGTATAACTATCACTTTAAAGGAGTTACGTTGTAGTGCTCAAGTGTCACCAAAAGATGTGGATGATTCAAGAGACGTTCATATACATTTAAGGATGGTTGGATGGGTATATGATTTCCTACCATTATTGAAATTCTCAGTATTGGTTCTTAGTCAGACAATAGTGCAAGTTTAAGTCACAAGTTCGGGTTATTTTACTTCAGTCTCAACTTCGTCATATTGAGTTTTCTCCATCAGTAGTCACTACAAAAAGCCGTCAAAATGATAATGGGGTCGGTAAAGAGTTAGCTGAGAGGAGTATCAAAGAGTAGATATGTTTATCAGCAGTTGATTCTCACAGGCTATTTATGATACTTCACACGTAATCGGTTAGTTAGACATATGAGGTTACGCTGCCTCCGTTTCCATCGTAAACATAGTGTGTATGCTTCCGATTCCGCGAAGACATCGTGAGAGAAGAGAGAGTGGGTGTTCTTTGCCTTCTTTGACTTTTCTTGACTTCTTTGCGAAAACACTCATTTTCCACAAGGTTCTGCAATTAGGGGGAAGAAATGTGCACATCAGGGACGCATAATAGACTCACGTGATCGAGCTTACAATTTTATTACTACCGGAGAGACGTCCGCAGAGATGATCAGTGGTTCAGTTTTGTGATTTTGGTGTAATCATTTCAACTCTCGCGGGTTGTGAAGTGCGAAGTAGCCTGCATATGTGAGAAGATCTTGTTGATTTCTTGCATGTTACCCCCGAACGGAGCTTCCGCGTAGAGCATAACTGTGATTAAGTGACTAGTTAGATTTGCTTAGTGTGGTTTATGATGTCATCTACAAATTCCGTTGCGTACTTAAAACTTCAATAGTTAGAAGACATGTGGACTACATCAAAGTTTAGAATCTGCTGAAGACGGTTGTCAGTTTGGGGGGAAGCTGATTCAGAAACTTCGCCAAAAAGAAGCTTACGAAGAAGCCGCTAAAGACATGTAACATGAATTGGGGGGAAGTTAATCCATTTCATGCATATTACATCATTTGCCTACAAGTAAAGATAAAGTTCTCAAGCCGAGGTACAAGATGAAGACAAAGAGCGCCAACTGTAGTCATCCTCAGCACTTGAAGAGCCGATGAAGACCTTTCTTTATTTGTATTTGTACTTGTAGGAAATGTTGTAAGTAATCCCTTATGTCGCCCCATTGGGGGAAGTTTGTTAGGATCAAAGTTTATAATCCTAACACGTAAATGGAATGACATTTACGGGATTACATTAGCTATCTTGAAAGGCACAAACACATGGACTAGAAGCGTCATTATTGTAAAGTTGTGTGTTTTTTGACCTATTAATACCCCCTCCATACTTCCATGGAGGGGTGAGACTTTGTGTAATTTACTCTTTCATTTTCATTATCAATAAAACACATAGTATTTCCCTTCTCTCTCTACTCTCTCTCTCTAACCATGGCTTTCATCTTCTTCCACCAAACCCGACCTCCCGAATCATAATCAACATATAAACACGATCCTACATCAACCCTTCAAGATTGTTGGTACTACCATAGTTATTGGAAGGATTGTTGTTGAAAGTACGGTTAGAGGGTGGACCGTTTGGTTGGTAACGATTAGGTGGATTGGAAGAATTGTTTTGGGGCATGTTTTGGTTTTGTTTCCACCTAAGGTTCGGGTGATTTTTCCAAGACGGGTTGTAGGAATCACCGTAAGGGTTTGGCTCGGGTTTGAAAGTGTACCACTTATCTCCCGCTTCGTCGGTACACGAGGATGCGTAATCCGCAAAAGCTTGTCCTGGGAGTTCCACGCAATCACGAGTGTCATGGGGACCACTACATAATTCGCATGAAGAAGTGATCTTGTTCACTTGGCTTGAAGGCTTAGGAGCTTCGTAAGATTTCATGAGAAACTTGACTTGGTCCTCAAGTTCCATGATCCTACGGTCGGGAGTGCTAGAATTGTTCGAAGGCAAATATATTGCCTTGACCGTTTTGTTCAAATCACGGGGATCATTCCAACTTTCGTTGTCATAGAGAGCAAGATCTTCTATGAATTCCCATGATTCTTCCGCACTTAGATCACGTAGCTTGCCACCGGCCGATTAGTCAATGGTTCGCCTTGTGGAGAGATCGATATGGTCATAGAAGATTTGGACTTGGAGCCAAAGATCTATGCCATGATGAGGGACTTTTTGGAGTAAGTCCTTGAAACAAGTCCATGCTTCATATAAAGTTTCACCTTGACGTTGTTGGAACATCAAGATATCATTTCTAAGCTTAGTAGTTCTCCCCGGTGTAAAAAATTGAGCAAGGAAACGAGTGGTGAGATCATCCGATGAGGTGATGAATCCCGCGGGTAAACGTTCAAGCCATTGACTAACTTGATCACGTAGAGAGAATTGGAATAGGCGTAATCGGGTCGACTCTCTAGTTACAACATCAAGGTCTATGGAATCTACGATTTTAAGAAAATCCTTGAGATGTTGGTTAGGATCTTCGGAACGAAGTCCATGGAATGCACATCTACTTTGCACCAACCGGATGGTGTCGGATCGCAAGGGGGACACATTAGCTCCTTAAGTGAGCTCAATAGTGTTTCGATAGCCTTGGTGGCTAGGACGAGAATACTCTCCTAAAGTTCGGGGCCTAGGAGGTGGGTTTGCTAGTGGTGGGTTTTGTGGGTGGTTTTGTTGTGGTGGGTTGATGGGTTCAAAGATGTTACCACCTTCCATGATGTCGGATGGTAAAGGTTACGAACAAAGACACGAAGAAATAAGATAGACTAAAGAAAACCTAAAAATAAAAATAAAATCTTACTAGAAAGGAGTCTAGCAAGTAGACCTAATAAAAAGAAATCCTAACCTAGACAATAACTCTTCCCCGGCAACGGCGCCAAAAACTTGATGCGTGGGATTGCACCCTCAAAAAAGGTTTTACCTCTCAAGGGATCTTGAGAAGCTTACAACCCCCACCAGACAGTGTACCTGATCGTTGTAGTATAGTATAGTGACAAGTACCGGGGGATTGATCGTTCAACTCAGGAATAGTGTCGCTAGGATTAGAAAGCCTACTAAACTAGGTATAGAGGTGAGGGATGATTCTTTTTGTATTTTTATATTTTTATAAAAGCAAGTAAAATCTCGGGTTTTGAAGGAGTGGGTGGAATTAGTTGCTAGCCAACTAACCCAATTAATCTAAATATGCAATCAAAATAAAATAAAAGAAATGAAAACAAAACTAATTATACTAATGTGGTGAAACAATAATGAGGAAAGCTGTGTTTACTTAGATTTCATTACTCCCTAGATATCTTTTACAGGTTGATAGCTTGTTACAATTGCATGGATGATGGGTCATATTCCTTAATACTAGTCGTAGGGTCGTGTACAATATTCCCTAACTCTATAGGATCCTACTTCACTCCTATGTTGAGCCATTAGAAGCTCCTAACATGGGATCATTAGAATTCTCCTACGCATTAAATACAACCAAAAATCGTAGTACACCTCCGATCATGTTTCTTAAGATGTACAAGCAAGTTACCAATGGAAGTCTGCCAGTTTTTTTAAGCCTAACATCGAATATAATCATCCGTAACAATTGTAAACAAACAATCAACTCATAATTAACATCTAGGTTTCACTACATCTAAGCAAACACAATGAAATCTAGACTAGCATGTTAAATAAAAGACAAGCGTAAGATATAATCAAACAACACATAGACATATTGAATGATTTGAAAGAATACTTATCTTTAATTGAACATAAAAGATTCAAGGGGTTGAAACCCTTGAAAAAGCTGTAAAATTCGGCCTAGGGTTTATTCCCTCAAAGTTGCACACTAATGAATGAAATTTGGAAAACTATATATAGATTTTACATGGTGACGGCGTCATGTGTTAAGTTGTGACGCCGTCAACTTGCCGCCGTAATGAAATCGTATTTCCTAGATCTATTTGAGACGCCGTTATGTAGGATTTTCTTTTGGGCCGTCACTAATACTTGGACCATGACGGCCTTGGGTGACGCCATCATCTCCTATGCATAAAAACTCTCTGGATCGTCATGTGTATTTTCGACATCCACCTCTTTTGTAACTCTTGACGCCATCATGTGGAGAGTCTTGACGCCGTCAGGTACTGTCCCAGCAAGGAAAATTGAGACTTTGCCGTTTTCTTCACTTTTATGCTCGAAAAACGTCCAAAATGCTTCATTTTCCAGATTTCTCTCTAAAAGTACCTAAATTGACAAAAGGAACGATTTAGGGCAATATTTGATCAAATAATCTCGAATTTGGGCTTAAATGACCCCTTAAAAGCTGTACATTTTTCGCCTCATCAGCAAGACTTGAACCCACAACTATTTTGGTTAGAGAGCTTCTCACACAACAAGGGATACCATCGGGACACTAGTCTTTTGGTGACATGCATCTAATATATGATAGGAAAAGCAGTGTTCACTTAGATATCTTTACTCCCTAGTTATCTCCTACTGATTTGTCAAATTGTCACGTCCTTATTTTAGTTGAAGCGTTGTATTCCTTAATATTGGTCGTAGGGAGGTGCTAAGTCCTTAACTCTATGAACATTAGTCGCCCTTAAATCCCTTAAAATCTATTAAGTTGTCTAGGATCTACAAGCCGCAATTCACGCAATAAAATATAACGAGAAAAACCAATAGTGCAATCTATGATTGCGTTTTATAAGACGTTCAAGCTAACACATATAAGAAACTAGCCAGTTTTCTTATTCTAACGGGAGGTAATCAATTAAATAAGAGACGACAAATCAATATTCAATAACTAGGTTTCATTAGATCTAAGCAAACATTAATTAACTTAAGCAAACATATTCAAGTAAAGAAAAGATAAACAAATAATCAAACAATACATAGACATATTGAATGATTAAAAGAATAACTTATCTATACTACTATATAATGCATTTAGGACTATTCCATAATTAGAAAGGCTTAAAATTCAGATTTTTTCTTCCTTATTATGGAAAGATTTCAAAATTAATTTGTTAGGAAGCACGCTAGTTAGGAAGTTTGTTAGGAAGCGGTTGGTTGTTCAAACTAAAATTATTTTGCTTAACCATCTCTAATATCTCTACTTATAAAGTATGAAGACAACTAAACGTGTAACCAAATAACGCAAAATATAATCACACGGTACCCGCCGTCGCATTGCGCGGGTACCGTTCTAGTATTCAATAAAACATGAGGTTCAAGGTCTGTAAAAGCCTCACAAAAGCTGATAAAATCATCTAGGTTATGCCTCTCCAAAGTGTTACACGAATTATGAAAAACATACGAAAGTATATATAGATTTACAAATGTGACGGCGTCACTCGCAAAGTGTGACGCCGTTAGCTCACTTTCAATTAGGGTTTCGTCTTGTGCAAGTCGCCGTTGTGATGGTGTCGCATAGGATGTTTGACGTAGTCATGTGATGTCTGACGCCGTCCCTTTGTAAATGTTCTGGGCCGTCTCTTGTTAACTATGTACGTGACTTTGGTCTTCAAATACACCTGACGCCATCAGGTTATAGAGTCTTCAGATTTATCTGAGGCATCGCTTGTTAATTCTGAGCAAAAAATCTATCTTTAGTTGCAAGTGATAACGTCACGTGGTAAGGCGTGATGCCGTCAGGAGCCTTTTCCTGACAGGATTTGGGTTGTCATTTTAAGCCAAAACATGCTGATTTCTAGATTTTCCATCCCAAGTACCTAAAATGCAAAAAGAAAAGATTTAGGGCAATATTTGATCATAGTAATACGTTTTTGGCCTTAAATGACCCCTTAAAAAGGTTTCAAATAAATCCTTATCAAGGATCCCAGACCACAAATGTCTTCGCCATCAAAATGACTAATCTTCATCTCACACCACAAAAACTAAAGGAAGACAAAATGCCCTTCGTAAAAATACAATGAAAAACCTATGAAAAAATCTTCTTGAAAGAAGTTTTTAGGGTTTGGAAATGATGTGGAAGAATGGGAGAAAAGAGGCCTTATTGTTTCAAGTTGTAACTTCCCCACCTTTCTAGTCCTATTTACAGGCAAAGAAAATGAATCAGTGAGTTACACTTGGCAAGCGCCCACTAGGTCAAAATACATTAACTAAGGCGCGTGATAAACACCCTGCAAAGATGCGAGTACACCTATGTCAACACAAACATCATGTATAGTCAAAGGGACAAGCATACACACCGCCCAAGAAATGTCAGGATGACACCGTCTATAGTCTCAAAGGCAATAAAGACGTGTCGAATCCCAAAGATATTGAATAAACCCGAAGCGGGATATTCCTACATTTCCCTATGAAAACATCGAGTACACACCTTTCCCAACTCAACTTACAACCCTGATCAACGTAAAATGCATGCATCTAGTTATCATCACATAAAACAAATGTGACCATCAGCCTGGCAATAAAGGGCCTGGGAGCAAACCCTGGTAGCATAAGCACGGATCGGGGGAGGAGGGGGCTCAGGTACAAAAATTCCAGCATAAAATCATCAATGCATGATCTAATACTAGATTGGGAGGACTTGATAGCGTATCAATATTAATGGCCCAAGCCCATTAACTACTTGCTAGAATCAAGCCTATCACCAAGGCCCAATCAACACTTGATAAAAGCCTGGCTTAAATCCCAAGCTTGGAAAGACCTCTCAGGCCTGACTTAATAAGGCAAAGCTACTGCATCCCAACTATTACTAGCGGTTAAGATGTGCCATATGACATCGCACAGTGGGGATGCACGATAAGCACCACTATGTATGAGCTAAAGAACGAATGACATTTGTCCTACTTGTCAGCTCTCGGATGATCAACACCTGGCTCTCTAGCAGCCGTTGATCATCCTCAAAGGGTTTCTACAAAGCTTCTTTATAAAAGGAGAGCAACACACATAATCACATAAGTTTTCATACACTTGGGCAAATACTACCTCAAAGCAGTGCAACATGGTTCTTGTTTAAGTATTACTCGAGCTTCTTGATCTATATCAATCTCATCGGGTCCTTACAATTCAACAAGGAAAACCAAACAACAAAACCATCCCCATCCTATCTCTAAACCGATTTACATACCACAAATAAACACATATTATTATACACATAAAGTTTCATACAATTTATATGCAAACAAGTTGATGGTACATATAGTTGACCGGGCCAACAGGTTCATTCGTCTTAACCGGGAGCCGAAGTCGTCACCAGTTCCGCAAGCCAATAAAAACCGTACGGAAACAAACCTGAGAGGACCGTGGGAACCAGTACAAAAAGGTGAACCGGGCCGGACCAAGATCATTTTCTTCTTATTTTTCTCAAGTTAATCAACTCGTTATTGTTATTTTGTTGGTGCCTGAACATTAATCATAGAGTACCCGCAGCCGCAATGCGCTTGTATCCTGCTGGTACTTGTTTAAATTGTTAACATCCTTTTTTTTTGGGATTCAAACAAAATATGACCAAAATAAGGCTCGGTTTTATGGGTGTGATCCATCACTTTTATCACCTCTTTCACTCACCACCCACCATAAAACACCCTATCACCACGCACGAACCAAGGATAAAGAAAATATAGATCTGGTATGCACCACCCTTATATGTATGTAACTCCTTTTTTTTTTTTTGGTTGGTTTGTGAGTATGTATGGGGTATATTGTAGGGTATGTTTGTATACTGTGAGGTATTTTTATATTTTTGATTTGGTGGTGATTATAATCGGTAAAAGATGGTGAGGTTAGTGATGTGTTAAACGGTGATGTGACGTTGACATAAAACTAGTGATAAACTGATAATGATGATCATAAAAACTAGTCTAATAGTTATCTTTGTTATATCTTTCACTTTTTACGTTACATCATCTTTTATTCTTTCTCACTCACGAGTCATATATTACCTCTTGACCTTTGTTGTGTTGTAACGAAAACACGATTGACAATCACTCACCCAGACCTACCATTTCATTATGCATACAAGAAAAATACACAACTTTTACATTCCTACAATCACCTCCTCTTCTTTTTCATTATCCATCACGCGTGATAAACACTCACGTAACAATGTACCACGTGTAAAGGTGTTCATCACCCGTTATCACCACTACTATTATTTCTAAGCTAACAAGTTATGATTCTTTAGGATATTTAAAAGGTTCCATTTTCTTCAAAGGCTTCGAAAGGCAATATGAAGTAATGAAAGTCAAATTTATGACTCGACTTGAAGAATTAAAAAAACAATTTGAAAATAGATTTTGACGGGATAAGCATGCATCGTCAGTATCGCTTTGTCCCTGTCTAAATATCAATAATAATAATAATAATAATAATAATAATAATAATAATAATAATAATAATAATAATAATAATAATAATAATAATAATAATAATAATAATAATAATAATAATAATAATTGGGATAATCATAGGATTTACAAGAAATTTGACGCAAACCGGTATGATTGATTTTGTGCCGGGTCGTGCGGTTATTGAAGCCGCACAACGTAAACGCGTCAAGTATGAGGCTAAATGCGCGGATATTGGATATGGGTTTCTTCCCTTTTCTTTCTCTTCTTTTGGAGAAATCGATAAGAATGCAGTGACCTTACTAAAGCGTATCCGAAGATTCTCAGTGACTCAAGACATTGGAGCACGTGCTGCTGCTCATATTTTTAGTAGGATTAGCTTCGCTATAGCTAGAGGGGTGGGGGCCCAGTTAGTATCTCGGGCTCCCCACTAATTTCTTGTAAATCCTATGATTTTCTAATAAAGTGATGTTTTATAAAATAATAATAATAATAATAATAATAATAATAATAATAATAATAATAATAATAATAATAATAATAATAATAATAATAATAATAATGATCCTCAATGCGAACTGCTCCTCTTGCGTAATTGTGCAGGAGTTTCAAAATTATCTTACGTTTTTAGAACATGTTCCCCCTTGTACTTATCAGAGGCCCAAGCTCAATTCGATCAGACGTTACGTGCCTCCTTGGAGAAGATTGTTACTACCTCAGGGCCAGGGTTTGGCGATTGGCAGTGGCGCCTTGCCACTCTCCCAATAAAACTGGGTGGTCTCGGTATCCTTTCAGTGGGAGATATCATACAATATGCCTTTCTTGCTTCTCGTATGCAAACGAGTGGCTTACAGGAGAAGATGCTTGCCAAAACCGGCGTTGTTTCACATGGCCCTTCATTCCAGCTTGCCTTGGATAATTTCAACGCTACCTGCAACACCGACTTTCTCGCTGCCACCGGGGGCGCTTCTGCCCCCCAAATGATGAAAACATTGGCAAAGTGTTATTTCGGTGTCATTGAGAAAGACCTTGTTACCAAGTACTCGTTAAGTCCAAGGCAGGTGGCTATACTTAGTAGTTTTCGCGTCACACATGCACAGGACTTCCTCTTCGCCATCCCTATCGACGGTCTAGGACAAAGGATGAATCCTCGCCAATTTCGATCTGTGTTATGCTACAGGCTTGCGGTTCCTTTGTTCCCTGAAGGCAGCCTATGCCCGAGTTGCAATGTACACCGTATGGACCAATGGGGAGATCACGCGGTCCACTGCGCTAGCGAAGTGGGGGTTAAGTTCAGGCATAATTTGGTGCGTGATATCCTTGTTGATATATGTTCCAAAGCCGGGATTATGGTGCGCAAAGAGGCTCCGTTGGGATTTCTTTCAGAGGTAGGGAGAGAATTACGTCCTGTAGATGTGCTTTTGTTCAACTGGTTCCAAGGCAAGGACGCATGTCTAGATGTGACTGAGGTCTCTCCATTTGTTGGGATTGGGGCGACGTCATGGGCTCCTGGGGCTGCCTTGAGTAATGCTGTGGAAAAGAAAAGGAAGAAGTATGCGTCCAAGTGTGAAGACAATGGATACAAGTTCGTCTCTTTCGCCTTTTCCACGTTTGGGGAACTGGAGGTGGAAGCTTTGAATACACTTTCGCGTGTTGGGGCTATTGCCAGCAGCCACTCTAACAATGTTAAGAGCGGTGCTTTTATTTTTCATCGTGTTAGTTTCTGTATTTAAAAAGGAGTGGGAGCACAGATTGTGTCTAGACTCCCCTCCAATTTCATGTAATTTCCATGGTTTCAATGAAAAATCATTATTATAAATAAATAAATAAATAAATAAATAAATAATAATAATAATAATAATAATAATAATAATAATAATAATAATAATAATAATAATAATAATAATAATAATAATAATAATAATAATAATAATAATAATAATAATAATAATAATAATAATAATAATGTAAAGGTCCTTGCCCAATTGGGTGTACGAGTTAGATACAAACTCGGTAGTTTTTCATGGTTATACGTATTCTCACACCCATCAATCTAGACCCAAACGGGTCTAATAAATTTATATAAAAAAGTGATAACTTGTATGCTGATGTTAGTTTAAGAAACCCGTTGGACTCAATATACTTCTTAAACAACTTTGAAAGTGACCAAAGTAGACCCATGAGGTGTTAAGAGTTGTGTTTATGCTAACCCCGTTAAATTCTAAATTTCGTTCCACTTATGTAACACTTTTTACTTTCTGTTAGTGCAAACGTTACGACGTTTAATCTATACAATGTCTTTATGTTTTAATTATGACAAACACGTAACTTGTAATAAATAATGTAAATTGCACAAGTTACTCGTTCGCATATCAACGTCTCTCGACATCACTTCAGGTATGTACAAATACTTTACCAACTTTGTTAAGTGATCAAAGAAAAACCTTTTGCCCTTAATCCTTACATTTTATAAATGTAACAAAACATTTTTACAAAAATAAAATAGACAAATTATTTTTGTATTTATAAAGAAATGTTTTAATAAGAAAAATAAATTTGAATTGAATTTCAAAATGTTCAAACGGCCTCATTTCCCGCCCAAATCAGATAAAATTTTACTAGGTAACATTTCACCATAAAAGGACAAAAACTGTCACGGAGGTCCCTTATATATGGGACGGTCCCTTATTGATAAAGGACCGTCCAAGGTTTAAGGGACCATCGGACGCTCCTCGGCCATACTGTTAGGAATATAAAATATTCATATGAAAGACTCGGTCACCCCGAGTATAGATTAGCATTGAGTAGCTCGTAGTCTTATTAATATTTAGTTAATTAGTAGATTAGTTTAAGTAACTGACTCCTCCTAAACCAACCAGTCAACCGGGTGCAGTTGATAGGCTCACCTAGGAGGGAGTGCAAGTATTAAATCCGTGGAAATACAGGGAAATCCCTGGGTCGTTATGTCCAAGTGAGATTGAAATGGTGTTTTGAAACGTTTATTGGAATGAGTGATACTATGGACAGTAATCAGATAAATATTTGAATTTGATTACACTACTGATTGCTTGGTATTAAGATAATAAAATAGTATTAACAATTATATAAACACAGATATACTAAAACGTAAACAAATTAATAATCAGATATGTTTACAAACAGAGAAAAATGTGAGATTTAAGCTAAATTAAACTACAGGGGGTGAAATTGAAAATTTTACAAACTTAATATTAAAAGAAAATTTAATTAAAAAGAAAATTATTTTTTTGATTATTTTATTATTTAATATTAATTATTTAAATAAAAACTAATTAATTATTTAATTAAAACTATTTAACTTAAACTAAAAGGATTTATATTACAAATTTAAGCTGTAAAATTGCAAATTAATTTTTAAAATTCTAAAATGACTTAAAATAAACTTAGAAATTAAAAATATATATTTTTGTCTTTTTGTAGATTTATTATTAATTAATTACTAATTATATTAATTAAACTAATTAAACTAATTTAAATTACTAAAAATACTAAAATGACTTAGATAATTAGGAAAATTTTTATAAAACTAATTAACCATCACAGGAATCCTAGAAAAATATAAAAAGTTTATATTATGTAATTTTAAATTATTTTATTAATTATTATCCTAATTATTAATTAATTACTACTTAAACTTATTAAATTATAAAAAATAGAAGATGAAGAGTAAAAATTATGGAAAAATTCCTAAAAATAATTTATATTATATAAAAGCTAGAAAAAATATAAAAACTAGGTAGTGCTTAATAAAAACTAATTTTGCTATTTAATAATTAAATATTAATTAATAATCAATAAAACTAATATTAAATCTAATAAATACTAAATTACAATATAAAATTCTGGAAAAATTTATAAAAATACTTTAATATAAAAGGAAATTAATAAAATTATAAAAATTAAAGTTACTAAATAAAAAACTAAAAAGGAAAATTAAAAAGATAAATAATATTAAATAGAAGCTATCACTTAATTTAAAATTGGATTTTTCTGGAATTTCTTTTGGAAAACTATTTTATACTTAAAAACAAAGAACTTTTTGTGAAAACAACTTTTCTAGAACTTAAAAATAAGCAATATGGACATAAAAAGCTAAAATAGTTGACTTTTGTTGACTAAAGACGGAAATAAGCTTATGTGGGGTCCACAGTGGTATATTATGGTCTAAATTAGCTAGGTGGACTGAAATAAGCAAGAAAAAAATAAGAGGGTACCACTGATAAGCAAATAAGCACTTGAAACCTTGTTTGCACACAGAAAATGGGATAGACTTTGATGGCCAAAATATGTGGGTCCCAGTAAGCTTAAGCTCAAAACTTTACTTGAACTAGGTAGAGGGCTAGCTGGGGAGTCCAAAGAACCAAGAATGATACAGTGGGACCCACTGTGGTGGTCTGTGGGACCCACAGAAGTTGGGTGTGCTGATATGCAGCAGGGGAGGTGACACCCCCAGCAGCTGTGTTTGGGTGAGTGTGCGGCCCACAATAAAATTCAATAAAATAAGAAAATAGTGGGATTCCAAAGCTAAGCTGGTATATTTCAACCTCAAGAAATCTCAAAGCCTAAGTTGATACACAAAAATCATGAAAATTCTTGCAAAAAGTGGGTTTTCTACCTAGGGGTAAATTTTGACTTTTTGTATGAGCTTGGAACTTTGACTTTGGTGAGCTTTGATCTTGATTAATGGACAAAATATGATGTAATAAGGTAGAATACAACTAAATTAGGCTACTAGAACAAGTTTTACACAAAATGGGTAGGTTTAGGGATCAACAGTCCATAACAGTGGACTGTTGTGGTTTTGTTTTGATGATTTTGACTTTTTTCTATTTGAGCTACCATTTTTATGACTCTTATAACCTATCCTCACCTAATGCAAACTACAAATGCAGAGAACAAGACATATTTTCCACAAGATCACACAAGACAAGGTTAAACCAAACAGTCCCTTAAAGTTTGGATCATACTACAACTACAAATTTTAACCTATAAACTACTGTTTTAATACTTAAAACAGATTAAAGAAACTTAATAAATGCTAATGGGACACTAAATAAACACCAAGAACAACAAGAACTCAATTATGCAGTAAAGGCCATATATGAGCAGTGAGTATGCAAATCTGAGCAATATTGATATCTAATGAACATGTACATGACATTAAGCAATAATCCTACTTACTTACATCAAATAAGCACAATGATACAGATACATAAGCTAAAAGGTACAACTACAATAAAAATGCAAAGATTGGTATAATGGACTCACAAATGGATCCTGCTGAGAAATAAGGTACCAAGAATCAAACACACTTCCTAAAGCCTCCCTTGAGGCACTAATACCACTGCAACCCAAATTCCATCATTCATCTTTGCTTCTTCTCCTTCAACACTGATTTTTTATTTTTACACTATTTTTTTGGTATTTTTAAGTATTTTTGATATTAGTGAACAAGACTTGTTCTAATGATATTAGGCTTATGGAAACTTAATAAGGAACTAAAAATGAGCTTATAAAACAGTGATTAACAACATTTAAATGAACATGGGGAATTAAGCATTTTTGAGCAAAAATAAGGATTAAGTAAAGACAACTGAAGTTTTATTGAATTAAACCTTTGTAATACACTACTAGCACTCAGAATACAACTTGAAATCTAAAAGTGACACTTAAAATGGAAAATACATTTAATTCGACATTAAATTCTACACTAAGAATTACTCTACACTAACTACCGTTCTTCTTCTCTCTTTTCTTCACTTTTATAGACCAGGGAAGGTTTCTCTCTCATTCCCACTTTGTTTTGGATCCCTTGGATGTCTACTTTTGATCTAGGCCCTTCAAATCGTTTTGGCGGGAAAATTGTATAAGGCCAATTGGTTCTGATAACTTGCAATTGGGGGGGGGGGTGTATTAATTGTGGAGGTTGGGATGTGTAATTTGAATGGATAAGGGAGGTAGTGGCAGAGGGCAAGTGGTGATGGTAGGGTGGTTTTGCAGGTTCAAGTTGGGGGGAAGGAGTGGTCAACGAGGGGTTTGACTGGGAGGAAGTATTAAACGGGGTGAGTGTTTGTTTGATGTTGGGCTTAGGATTGAAATGGGCCAAAGGAATGTGGACTGGATTTGGTATTTGGTTTTAGGTTTAAGTAATTTACATAAAGGGTCCATTTGGTTGTAGGAATTATCACAAGGACCAAAATGTAAAATCTGAAAATGAGGGGTGGGTTTTGACAAGTTTCCAAAGTTATTCAAGGGACTATAATTGCCAAGTTTCAATAACCCAAGGACCATGAATGCTTATTTTCCAATTTTAGATGTCCAGGGGTATTTTCTGCCAAAATTCAAACTTGAGGGACCAAAATTACCAAATCTTCAAAATTATGCTCCAAGGGGCAAAATTGTCATTCCATGATTTCTGGGGGACTGTTTTTTACTTTTCTTCAAAATAAATCATCCATGGACCATTTTTGACAATTCTGGAAATATAGGGACCAAACTTGTAAACTTTTGAAAATTTTCACCAAAGGACTAATTATGACAACTTGTGATTTCAAAAGGACCTTTGGTGACTTTTCTTACAAAAAAAATGCCTAGGGACTGAATTTGACAAGTTTTGAAAGTTGAGGGACTGAAACTGCTAATTTGCAAACTTTGTTCATTTTTTTCATCTGTTTTCAATCATTTTGCATCTAAATCATATAAAACATAATCCTGGGATATTTTCAGTATTTTGATGCATATTTGAGTGTTTTTGAATGTTTTTGCAGTTCAGATAAGACAAAAATGATGAGTATTTACACACTCATCAGTAACACCGTGGAGGAAGGACGGGTCTTTGCCCACTGTATGCCTAATCCACAGCCCGGGAGTGGGCATTTTCTTTGTAACTATAAATACCCTCTCCCACCAAGGGAGAGGGTTGGACCTTTCATACTTTCAATCTAATATTCACTAGTTTCTCTCACTAAAAGGCTCCCACTTCTCTCTACTTTCTCTCTCTACATTTCTAACTTTTCAATCCATACAAATCACAATGACCATACGTGTTTAAGTTTATGAGTATCCTACAAATAGTATCAAGAGCCATGGTTTCATCTTAGGGCCTTGGATATTCGGATTTGGTGTGGTTTTTGTGGTTTTTGTTGGTTAAAATAGTTTTATTGGAAAACACCTTGGCTTGATCTTTCTAGTGTTATATGATGTGTTAAGGATGTACTTTTGTCTTTAATGGTGTTAGAACTACATAGTTTTTCTGTTGGTTAAGCTATATCATACGTTAGTTTAGAGTTGTGACTGATTTTGGTTCGAATTCTTGTTAGCGGTTTGCTATTCTGTGGTGTTTTATTCGTAGTGGTTTGCTCCAGATTTTAGCGGTTTACTCCTTAGCGATTACTAGTTTGGGACATACGGACAAAACACTAGATAGCGACAGGTTTGGACTTTAATGGTTAGCGGTTTGTTCTTGCGGTTTGGTTTAGCGGTTAATGTTAGCAGTTTGTGTTAGCGGTTTGTTCCTGCGGTTAACTCTAGTTTGCATTTTGCTAAGGATAGCGATTACCTCATCCTGCGGTTTGCTACTCTCAGCCATTACCTCTGATAGCGATTACTTGAAGATAGCGGTTTGCTCCAACTAGTGTTTAACTCTAGCGTTTAACTCTAGCGATTAACTCTAGCAATTAACTCTAGCGATTAACTCTATCGATTAACTCTAGCGATTTGCTCTCTTCAGCGATTAGCTCCAGCTAGCGATTACTTCTCTTTAGCGATTTGCTAAAGTTGTAGTTTGACCAAAGTTGACCTTTTATGTCAAAACTTCAAACGGCCATAACTTTTGAACCGTAACTCCGTTTTCAGTGAAATACCTGTCAAAACGACCGTGAGACCGAGGAGAATGACACATTGAATGATTTATCGATTCAGGCAAAGTTTTGAGGCCAAAACGCTCCAGAGTGAAGTTATTGAGGTTTTAAGTTTTTAGACCAAATTTTCGAGGCCCAACTTGCATCAATCGAACCAAGATCACAACTAAACAATATATAACCTTGCCCATCAACTGATCATCAAGTTCAACTCCAGTATTTGGTGTTTCACAGTTTCTTCTTGATTTTATGAAATCCCATGAAAGATTCTATTTCTCGGTTTAAGTCATAGAAGTGTAAAATCCCGTGCACGTCCACGTCCACGTCATGTCAAACTATTCAGATTCAGTCATACCCGATAGACTCAAATTGTACGACATGATCGATCAACATAAGACTTCTGACCCTTCACAACAAATTAACGTGTTTGAGTCTAATAATGCTGCAATGGAATCTTCGGGCTCGAAGTCTCAAAAGAATGAATTTCATCAGCCAATTAAATTGCCCCGATAATGCAAAGGATAGTTGCATTGAATGTTTTCGATTACTTCATTCACATCTCAAGGTTCTATTTGCACAACCTGGATACTCGGTAGGTTACAATCGTGCATTCGCAACACTCTTCAGTCAAAAGGTTGAGACCTTCACAGGCAAAATGACTTTATACTTAGATCAACTTCAACAACAACTAGAAAAAGGGTGAATTTTCTGAAGAAAGATCTATGGCTGCATTCTGTGTGATCAACAACCAACTCCAAGCGTTCATTGATTCGCGATTCACTGAGGAGTTTGATCATGAGAGTCAAATGACGAAAAAGGGCTTCGCTACTCACACGGGAATTGAATTGACGTGTTCAGAGTTATACTACTCCAACTCATGGATAATGTGAAGGAGTACATCATGGAAAGAGCACGGCACAAACTTAAGTATGGAGACAAGGTGAAGGCATGTCGGGTGCAATCAAGTGATGTTATTGTGGATTCGGGTATAGCATCGGATGTTGGGATAGGTGTCACCGATGACAGAAGATCAGAAACTGATAAGCTTGACTCTACCAACAGTTCAATGACTCTTCTTGCTACACAGGATGTGGATGCATATATCAGACCAATGAAAGAACAGGTTTCATGTGCTAAGGTACTCAAATTGAATGACATGGTCGATAAACATGAGATTCCCAACAAAGTACAACTGACAAACGTTGTTGGTTCAAATACTGCTAATATGGGAAATAGCGATGTTTTCTCATATGAACAATCTGTGAAACACAACGAAGTGTCAGTTGTACCAAGTAGTGCATCTTCTGTTATCGATAATCATTGTGATTTGCATGAGCACAATGTTTATATCCCTGATGACACTCTGACCACTAGGATTAATATTCTTAAGGATCAAGTTAGGTGTTATGAACAACGTGCAAAATTTGAGCTAACCGAACGTGAACAGAAAATGGATTGGCAAATGCATGCATATATAATTGAACGTAACGTAAAGGAAGAAATATTGAAATAAGAGTTAAAATCTTTACAAAATCAACTTGATCAAACTGTCAAACGTGAACAGGAGATACAAAAGAGTATGATCACACAAAAACTTGATTTTCAGGATAAGGAAACAAAATTCTTAAATGATTTTTCTAGACTTAAGACGTTAAAGAACAGGCTTGAAAACAAGTTTTACACACAAGGCCAAACCATTCAAACTGCTCAAATGATACAAAAGCATAGAAAGTTGTGTGATGAAAACAGTGAAAAGAATGTAGGTGAACCCAAATCTAATTGCCTTAGGAGCGTTAGAGATGCCCAACCTGCATTATATGATGCAAATGTTATGCTTAAGCCTGGTCATGCCCCTCCTGATTTGCGATCCGATGATGAGACAAATGAGATAGAAGATAGATCCAGAGAAATAATGGCCGAAAAATTAAAGGATCCCTGGTGCATTGCCAACAAAATTCTGTACAAATATGATTACTCTGAAGATAACCGATTAGCTCTTTTCGTCCCTCAAAAAAGGTTTACCCCAGAGCAAATATCTTGGAGTATAGACTTAGAAAAAATGAAAGCAGAAAGAATTGTGGGTGAAACTCGTACCACGTTTAAGATAGCTAATCCAACGTTATACCCATTGAATACACCCAGGCATCTTGTCCCTTTAACTCTCCCCACGCAAAATAATACTCTAATTGCTCTATATGTTCTTGGTCTATTATTCACTGATTTTGATAAAACATGTAAAAAGAGAATCAAGCCAACGGGTATTACTGAAGGGGAAAGGGGTTTTGAACAAACAAAGAGTTGTTATTTAACTGAGGTCATGCCATTCTTTAAACTTCTCAAGGAACATCTTGAGGGTCTTCAAAAAACCTTAAATAAAGATGTTGATAATATGAAAAAGGTGTTTAAAGAAGTGGAAAACGAGGGAAAACAAACTGCAATAGATCTTCCATATAGTGAAATTGCGATGAAAAATGCTCTTATCATGAATGATACCTTGATTGATAAATGTATTGCTCAAGATGTATTATATATTGCCACTGATTCTACATTTCCTGCTTGTCAATTTCATGAAATGTTTGTTGCTTTAAATGTTCTCCAGAATCGTGTTGTTGAGCTTGAGGGGGAGAATTTAAAATTGCGTGAGAAAATTCAAAACGATGACCATGATAACATGGTCAGGCATTTGTAAAAACTAGAGGTTGATAATCTTAATTTGTAATTAAAGTGTCAACATTTAGAAGATAGAATTAAAATCTCAAATGCCAAGACATCTTCGGATGCTCCTGAACTTGATGCATATTTTGAATTAGCCAAACGTGATGAAAAAATTCAAGCTCACACTAACACGATTCGAAAATTAAGGGCACAAATTGCCCAATTGAAGTCAAACAACAGTGATGTGATTGGCACCCAAAAACCACAGTCTATAGATTCTCAGAATTATCAATTTCAAGATGCCATCAATAAATTGCAACATGAAAATGATTGGTTTCGAGTTGCAAATTCAAAAGTTAAACAACATTACAAAGAGTTATATGATTCAATTAAAATCACACGTGATAAAAACAATGAAAAGATAACTTCTTTGCTTAAAGAGATTGAGAATCTAAAGACTCAGGTGAAAGGGAAAATGCCAATCATTACTTGTGATAATGTTGTTCAAAAGGTTTCTGCTTGTAAGAAGTACGCAATTGATGCTGTGAATATTCCTCTTCTCCTTAGGAATAATAAGTTAGTTCATAGTGACTATCTTAAACATCTTAAGGAGTGCCTTGACTTGCTTCGTGAAACCATTGAAGAGGATAGGATAGCAAAACCACTTTATGATGCTATTGTAGGTGCCTGCTTTCTCACTAATAGATCTCAGGAACTCTTAGAATATGCTATTGGTACATGTCCTAAGATTGATAGCAAGCAAGATAGGTCATCTGCTTCATCCTCTAAGTCAACAAACAAGCATGTTACCTTTGCTGAACCTTTGGAAACTTCAGATCCCAACACATCAAAACATGTTCAGCAACTAGAAGTGAAAAAGACTAAGGTTCCCATCACTTCTTCTACAGGAGTTAATAGTGTCACTAATGCTAGCAAGTCAAAACCTAGGAGTAATATGAAGGATTATAGGACTTCTCTAGCTAAAAGTGTTCCTAAGACAAAAATAGAAGACCACATGAGGAACTATAAGTCTGAGTTGAACAAAAGGAACCATAATTCAAATCCTAATTCACTTTGCAAAACATGTAATAAATGCTTAATCTCGAGTAATCATGATAAATGTGTTGAGAAATTTCTAAAGTCGTTTTACAAACCCTCAATTAAGAAAGTTTGGAGAGCTAAACAAATTAAGCAAATTTGGAAAGCAACAGGAAAATTGTTTGCCAATGTTGGTTATCAATGGAAGCCCACTGGAAGGAAATTCACTTTAGGAGAACAGTGCCCTTTAACTAGGATATCTTACTCTAAAGTAGTGCCTATTAAGGAATGGAAGCCAACTGGTAGAACTTTCCCTTTGGAGACTCAATGTCCTTTAACTAGGCCCATTGCATCAACTAGTGAAACTTCCACCATTGAAACAAATGAACCTAAGGTCTCAGTTGCTCCAAAATTTGTTTGCTCTAACTAACTGGAACCCAACTTAAATTGGGGATCTGGCACTCCAAACTCTCTTCTTTCGTCTGTTTTCAAATGCAGGTCGTACAGATCATCCTTTGACATTTGGACTCAAGCTGCTCATAACATATGAATGGGGATCGCTCACAGCTCAAGAATTTCGTGAATTTGTTTATCAGGACAGTTAAAATTCGGGAACGACCATTTTTGGGCAATTATGGGTTAAGGAGATTATGTATTTTGGTGACAGTGTAATCTCCGGGGTATTCTACGTCGAAGGACTTGGTCATAATTTGTTTATGATTGGTCAATTCTGTGATTCGGATCTAGAAGTTGCTCTTAGTAAACATTCATGGTTCTTCAGAAAAAATTGGATGGTGTTGATCTTCTTAAAATCAGTCGTGGCACTAACCTTGTTATAGCCAAGAAACACATTCCGGAGGTCGAGGTTGATTGAAATACATCATGGTTCTAGAGAGAGAAAGGTGGAGAACTATGTGTTTTATTAAATATTAAATGAAGTGAAACTTTACACACACTTTCCCACACCCCTCATGTTTGCCTACTTGACAATAGTAGTCCTTGTAGTTTCTAATCTAGTCCAATTCACTTGTGTGACGTTATCTTTATAAAAAAAAGCGAGGCTAACAATCTCTCTCCAAGATATCGTCACACGTGAATGGTTACATGAGACCTATAAATACATAAACAATGTACATTACATTACAACAATAGTAAACTATGTTGACGTTGTTGAAGCGCAGAGTCTCTGTAGACTAGATACTGAGGCAGACTTGAAGTTCTCTCTTCCGACGATCTCGGCGTGTAAAACCCTAAAATCTCAAACATGCAAAATTACCAAAATGCCCTTGTAATTTAAAATTTGCATAATTAATTATTTAAAGTACCAAAAAAAATTCAAAATAATTACAAATTACAACATATGGAGTATGACAAACCTTGTAAACTTAATTTACAATTAAAGTTACCTAAAGAAGTTTATAAATACACTTTTTACAATTATTTATGTACTATACCATTTTAATTATTTATAAAAAGTAATTAAAAGCTTTAAAATAAAAGATATGATTATGAAATAAATAGGAAATAATGGAAAATATAATTTGGACATAATTCTCATCCCAAAAACTCGGCCCAATCAAGTTACAATCATTCCTATAATATCTCATAATTCGGTATAGTTATTTTTCCCCAAAATAAACCTTAAACACCAAAAAAATGATTAGCGATGCCTCTGAAAATTCTCTGGACTTCTAGGCATTTTTCTGGGTCATGGTCAAGGCGAAGGAACATGGTAAAAATAGTGAATAAGGTTGGGAGTGGTCGAGTTGAGCTGTTCTCATTTTTCTGTCATGTTTATTGTAGCCGAGAGATCAAAAATCCACACAACTTATTCTGATAGATCAACAAAACAGCTGGTATTTTTCTAGAACTATTTATATCATATAACATCTATATAAAATGTTGGGATCGAGCCATGCATGAATTATAAGGATGTACGAATTTAAATAAAATAAAACCCTAAACCGATTGAAAAATAAGAAGATAATGCATGCCACTTTTCTGAGGTTCATATACATTTTTGTAACATGTTAAAATAATCATATAATACTGGAAAAATAGAATATAAATTAATTGAGGGCTGTAGAAATTAATTCGAATTATTTTGTTAATTACCGATTGAAATAAAAGGAAAAATAAAAAGAAAAAGGTATATGCAATTAGGGTTAGGGTTTGGTTAATTAAATGAGTTTATTAAATGTTAATGATTGTCTAATAAATGTATGATGATTGTAAAAATTAGGGTTCATGGTTTTGGGATTTTAATTGAAACCGTATAGAATTTGATAAATAAAGGGACTTGTTTTGTAAATTATGAAACTTGATGGACTGTTCTAGAAATCATAACAGATCAGTAGGAAATGGTATGAAATTAGTATAAGGGTTAAATGGGTAAGTTTCATAATTAAAAGGTTTAATTTGTGAAATATATATATAATTATATATATTTAATTGTAAATAATAATATTTGAGGGGTGTAAACTGTAATTCTAGAAACTTAATATGAATTCTGGACCAAATATGTATTTAAGGGTAAAATGTGATAAATATGATGATTTATGAGGGCCTTATGATAAATTTAATAAGTAATTAATGGTTTTTGGTAAATTAAATAATAAAAGGACTAGTTTTGTAATTATGTGAAACTAAGGGTGTAAATGGTAATTTCTGTAAGATGAAAGTAATTCTGGACTTAAAAGTTATTTAAAGGTATCAAGAGTATTTTTGAAAAGTAAAACGGGGTTTACTTGTATTTTACATAATTAAAAGGTATAATATGTATTTATTATAACTTGAGGGACTAAAATGGTAAATATGGCATATTAATCATTGTATGATCTGAATAAATGGTTAAGAGCTGTTATTGTAAACTTTGGATAAATGTGGGGCTTATTTGATAATTATATTAGTTTATGGTTTAATTATGAAAATACGTTTAATTAAAGGTTTAATATGTAACTTTTATAACTAAAGGGGTGTAAAGTGTAAGTCTGATATCTGAGACTGGTTTGACTTATGTCTAAGTGTTAGAATGTGATTATTTTAGTTTGTGGCCTTAAATTGGGTAATTGACACTTTAAACCCTAAACTATACTAAGATTTCAAAAAAAAAACCTAATCTTGGAAAGTCAACATAAAATCATATCTGTGACTTATGATAAGGTAATAACTTCACAAAATGATCAAAATAACCTAAATGAACATGTCTATAAATGGAAACTTGCCAATTATGGAAATCTTGCTATTTATGGAAACCTGCTATTTTTGGAAAGTACTAATTATGGAAACTTCTAAAAATTGGAAACCTTTCTAAATAAGGGAACTTTCTAAAAATTGAAACTTACTAATTCTGGGAATCTGATAAAATAGAAAGTTATTCAAAGTCAGTAAAGATACTAAATCTGGAAAGTTTCTAAAAATGGAAAGATAACCTAAACAGGGAGTAATCTGATTTCAAATGAACTATCGAATAATTCTCGACTTCTAATCCGTCTAGGTTCTGTGAAGAAGGAGGAGGTTCTATTCTTGTTGGATACTTTTCTAGTGTCTGCTCTGTCATCTGGTTGAGGTACAGATATTCCGACCTTTTCAGTAAAGGTTTCTCATGACTCTCTCCTTTTCTTTTGATCTGACGTTCTGTTTAGGGTTCCCGATGCCATTGCTATGAAACCCCATTTTATTTTCTAAACCTTTTTTGTGATGAACCTTTGCTATCTGAACCTTCTGATTTGGACTTTCTGATTTGACCTTCTGATTTGGACTTTATGATATGGACCTCTGATATGTATTTCTAATCTGATTATTTTGATGACCTATGATCCGTGTCATTTATGACATTCTGTTTGACCTATTCTAGTTTGACACCCGAGCCAAATTTGTGTCACTAGGCATGGGGGTTCCATGTCCGTGTCAGTTATGCACCTCTAACATGACTCTAGGGCAGTAGAGTGATGTTCTGCCACGTCCCTTTCTGTTATATATACGCGCTTTATGATATGATTTATTATGGCCAATCTGATTTCTTTGGGGGTGTATGGATGCATCCTAGATCTGTTATCTGTTATTATCTGGTGATTGATGCTGCGTGCATGCACGTCCTTCACAACTCTGGTAGGTCTCCCCTACATATGCTGCCTTATGTGTGATTATGACTATGAATATGATTATTTTGAAGGCATTATTATGAAGGCTTTATATATGTTTCTGGGCTCGTGGTTGATGACTAACCCTTACCTTATCTCTTATTACCATTTCATACTTGCCTTTGATTACATTCTGTTATTTCCTTTATACCCTATTTAGTATTCATCTCTGTTTCATATTACTTTGTTGTTATATCTGTTCACTGGGCTTTTTAAGCTCAGCCGCGTTTTCTTTCTCCCGCGGCAGGTTTTAGAAGGAAGCTGGGTTATGGGTGAAGAGTACAAATAGGAGCTTTTAGAGAGGAATTGCATGATGAGTTAATTGTGGTTCTGAAGATGCTTTAGATTAGTCATTTTGTACTTAGTTCTGATATTGTATTCCTTTCTCATGGAACCTTTTGTAACCCTTGTATCCATTTGTATTATTAAAGTTTATGCTTGTGTTTGTTCTGATTGACACCATGAATGTGACATTTTAGCCCTTGTCGGGTTGGGGTGTTACAATTATGGTATCAGAGCCCAGGCTGCGACTTGTAGTGCATTAAATCTTGACCTGTGAAGTTCGGACCATTAAGTTTCCGCTGTAGGCACTCATAAGACAACCTATGAGAATTTGCTTTAAGAACTCCCTATAGCAACCTAAGTTATTACCGGTGAGGAATGAGTAGACTCGGACATCCGATTAGTAGCACTGTTTCCGCATTACTCTAATTCGTGCTTTTGCCTTCAGTTATGCCTTATGAGTGTGGAAAACTAGAAAGGGAGGGTTGAATAGTTTTACGTCCGTTTTAAAATTTATAAAAACAAGTTTGTTTTAAAAACTTCGATTCTAGTTTATGTGATCTCAATACTTGCACTATATGAACAATTATATAGTAACTAACTAACTAAGCTAATATTGTATAAGTAAATAAGTAAGTAATAAAAAGAGTTGGAAAGATCAAACCACAACACAAGGATTTATAGTGGTTCGGCTACAAGGTCACCTTCCTTGTTCCTACTCCACTCCCCGAGTCACCTACTCGAGAGTTTTCTTCACTATGTCAACAAACTCCCTTATGGCGGAGAAAACCTTACCCACCAATGTACACACCACAACTTCGTCACAACTTACTCACAACTTCTACACAACTTCTTCACACCGATCTACTTCACACCTATCTTCTTCACACATATCTTCTTCACACCAATCTACTTCATACCTATCTTCTTCACAACCACACTACTTCACTACTAATCAACTTCTTCTCCCTACACAACTTCTATTTCTTCTAAACTACTTATTACAAGCACAACACAACTTCACAAATAATATACACACTATGCACAACTACTCTTCAATACTTCTTGAACTTAGTTGTAGAAGGAGTGTTCTTCTTTTGCACTTTGGATGAGGATGGATGAGAAGGGATTGAATCACTTGAAACAAGGATTAGTATTCTAATGATCAAAGGGTTTTGGAAGATGTTTAGAGAGTTTGAGATCTGAAATTTTCGTGCAAAATGTGAGGAAAAATTCCTGATTTAAGGTGGTATTTATAGGAGAAAAATTCTGACAAATTCTGACACAGGAGCCTGGCCGGTCCCCTTAATTCATGGCCGGTCCCCTTAATTTTAAGGGGACCGCCCCTTATAATTAAGGGGGCCGCCCAGCTGTAACGGCCAGAGAACTTGTCATTTAGTGGGGAAAGTTTATTTGGTGAAAAACTAACTGATTTTGGTTAAAATTTGAATTCATATATTAAGTATGATTAAAACATTTTTCTTTATTACCAAAATTGTTTTTCAAAAACATATAATATGTTTATATAATTAAATAAACTTTGTATTAATTAAATTAAATACCTCTTTGATCATGAGATGTATTAAGCACTTGTTTATTCATACCTTAGTGATTAAATTGGATAAATTGATATAAACTAGCTTAATACTTGTTTACGTAGTAATCTTACGTATGATAATTTTACATTTTGTGATCGTCAAAACATAGAGATATCAAAAAATATAAATAACATTTTTATGCATTATTTATGTCAACAATCTCCCTCTTTTTGATGATTACAAAATCTAAACTCATTAAGCGAAAATTAGTATATATACAAGTATTATTGTGAATTTATAGCAATTCTCCCCCTTTTTGTTAGCATCAAAAAGGTTATCCCGATTTTAATGGAGCTCCCCCTTGATGTAAACTCCCCCTCGTTTTGAGGTCAAAGAGAAATCGAGATATCGAATTTCTTGCAAAAAATATTTATTGGACAAGCAACATATATATATATATATATATATATATATATATATATATATATATATATATATATATATATATATATATATATATATATATATATATATATATAGCATGCAAGAATAGAAACTAAACATAGCCATAATCATTGATAGAATTAAAAAGGTTATAACAAGCATTACATCAACAAGTAGTGCAAATAAGAAAAGCCTTGAAGGCTTACAATCATGAAAAAAAAACAAAAAAAAAAAAAAAATAGAAAAAGAAAAAGATAAAAAAAACATACGGACTACCATCCCTTTTTATTCTATGTTCATTTTATGTTTTTGTTATTTTTCATTTATTAGCTTAAGTCGAGTCTAGTCTTGGCTTAGCAACGCCACATTGTACATGTAATTGACTAAGATTGTTAACTCGCCACCAGTAAAACTTCCTTTATCCAACAAAACCGTGTATTTCATATCCCTACACCTAACGTTACAACCCTTTAAAAGACCTCTTTGATAGTTTATCCTAGGTGCTTACGCCATGTGGTGGAGGTTTGATCCTTTCCCAAGCCTATGGTAATCTATTTTGCTATGACAGGTAGTGAGAGATATCTTCCGTTTCCATATTGTAATCTATACTTTATTACACCCGAGAGATGTGAGTATGTAAACACTATTTGTGAGGTGCTAGTGTATGACCTCCGTGCTTGTCTATTGGTCTTTAGTGGAACGATTATTTGTTGTAATTACTTTTATATTAGTGTTAAATGACCCCTAACCTGTCTTTTGAGTAGAATAAAAGCGCATTTGCTTGAGGACAAGCAAATCTCAAGTGTAAGGGTATATGATGAGGCGAAAAATGAACCACTTTTAGGGGGTCATTTAAGCCCGAATCCGAATTTATTTGATCAAATATTGCCCTAAATCGCTCCTTTTGTGATTTTAGGTACTTTGGGAGAGAAATCTGGAAAAGGAAGCAATTCAGACGTTTTTGGAGCATAAAAGTGAAGAAAACGCTAAAGTCTTAATTTTCCATGCTGGGAACAGTAGGTGACGGCGTCAAGAGCAAAACCTTGACGGCGTCAAGAGCAAATCTCATGAATTTCCATGACGACCCAGAACGGATTTGACGGCGTCGCGTAGGAAGGGTGTCAAGAGTAAAAGAGTCGTGACGGCCTGGAAGTATATATGTCTTGACGGCGTCAGAAGTGGATCTAGGCAGTCCGAGGAGAGTTTTGGCGGCGAGGTGACGACGTCACATTGTTTGTCTTGACGCCGTCAGACCTGTTTTTCTATATATAGTTTTCTAATTTTCACACATTAAAAAGAGAAGTTTTGGGGAGAAACCCTAAGTATGATTTTGGTGTAACTTTACAGGTTTTTCAAGGGTTCCAACCCCTTGATACCTTGCATGATTAATCAAGATAAGCGTTCTTCTAATTCAATCAATATGTCTATGTGTTGGTTGTCTATATCATGTTCTTGTCTTAATTCTATCATGCTAGGCTAGATCTCTCTTGTGTTTGCTTAGATCTAATGAAACCTAGATATTGATTATGTGTTGATTACTTGTTTATTCTGGTCTTGGATGAATGATTTATATGTTAGGCTTAAGAAAACTGGCAGATCTCCAAATGGTAACATGCTTGAACGTCTTAAGAAACATGAACCGAGGCGCACTAGGTCTTTATTGGTTGTATTTAATGCATGAGCCCCTGTTTACAATCCCTATAGTTGTGCTGGGCATGGTGTAGGAGGAGATAAGAGCTCATAGAATTGGGGAGTTATGTGTGCCACCCCATGAATGGTATTAAGGAATACAATCCGTCATCCATGCAATTATAACAAGTAATTAACGTGTAAAAGATGTCTAGGGAGTAGTGAAATCTAAGTAAACACATTTTCTCTAATTACTGCTCACAACTTTAATATAATTTAGCTTATTTTCATTTTTAGTATTTTATTTTGATTGCATCTTAGTATTGGGTTAGTTGAATAGCAACTAATTCCGCCCACTCTTCCAAAAACCCGAGATTTTACTTGCTTTCATAAAAATATAAAAACACAAAAATAATCATCCCTCACCTTTAGAACTAATATTTAGGCTTTCTAATCCTAGCGACACTATTCCTAAGCTGAACGATCAATCCCCCGGTACTTGTCACTATACTATACTACAACGATCAGGTACACTGCCTGGTGGGGTTTGTAAGCTTCTCGAGATCCCTCGAGAGGTAAAGCCTGTTGCGATTCCCACGTGAACATCATGACTAGGACTTATTACAATTGGGTGATGAAGAAGCAACTTAATTTTAGGATGATGCCTAATAAGAACCTGATAAGTAATTTTGCAGGAAGAGTGAAAGGATTGCATGTGATTATAGGGAATCTCACCTATGAGATCGATTTTATGATAGTTGAGGACACTCGTCCGGTGATAGATGCTTGCCTAAGTCAAATAATATTTGGGAAACCATTTGTTGAGGCCACTAGGATGAGTTATGATCCGACTTTAGGGATAGTTAGATTCAAGAAAGAGAATGATGAGGTTGCTTATCAAATGCCCTACAAGATTGAGCAATACCGCCTTCTCTCTAATTTCGAAAAGGAACACAAGCAAGCGGCTTATTATATGAATGAGGAGGATAGACGTAGAGGAGTAGAGTATGTTAGAAATAGGATGCTTGGTTTCTACAAAGAATGCTTGCAACTAGGTCCGGAATACAAAACTGGTTTAGAAGACGACCTAGAGAGTGGAACCAATGATGAAATCACGTAGTAACCCATGACCTTGAGTCTAGCTACAAGACTCGTAAATAAATAAAAGTGCTTCTTGAGAGGCAACCCATGTTTTGTGTGATTTTATTTGTTTGTTTGTTATTTGCTTCCGTATGCATGCTTAATTTTTATTGTTGGTAGATCATGTTTCTAAACTAAATAGTAGAAATACTTTACTTTGTTGTTTGGCCTAGTCTTAACTCAACCTAAAAGTATTTTTGCAAAAGATAAGTGTAAGGGGAAACCCCAAATATGTTTTTAAGAAACAACCGATCATGATTCTCCACAATATTAAATGAACATGTATATTCGTATTTGTTAGAGTCAAATGCTTGTATTGAGTCATAATGAAGTTTTGCAGGATTTTCCAGGAAGTAGGACCAAGTTTTTCCAGAAATTTTCCGGAAACTTAACATAAGGATTTCTGCAGGTCAATTCTGACGGCGTCAGGGGTTTACTCTTGACGGCGTCAGGAGTTAAAAATCTGGAAATTTTACCGGTTTTGTTTTTCTAACGGAGTCTTATGGTTTTTGTGAATTATTAAGTTTTATAATCTCCAGGGAATCTGCAAACTTCATTCCACAAGCATCATATCTTATCTTGTTTTCTAGGATTTAGAAACTTATATAGAATGCCTCCGATTTTACGCGAGGTTGTCTTGTCTATTTTGTTAGGTTTTACAGGTTATGTATGACAAGAAGATGATTTATATTCTGGAAGGGAAGCTTTGATTGTTCATTTTCTGGGAGGAAGATTTAACCTGGCCATCCTATTATCCATACCGAGCGAATCAGGGGAGTATTTGATTTCATTCTCTTTACTTTTTCACTTTTACATTCTTTACTTGAACATTGGGGACAATGTTCATCTTAAGTGTAAGGGGAGGGTAAAAAGATGATACCTTACATATGCACTTTCGCTTGAGTTTGCTTTGTTTGATGGTAGATGTGTAATAAAACTATGAGAAATACTTGTTAGTGCAATTTTAGTGCCAAATTTAAATTTTTTTACAACATTTAGGAGTGAAACTTTAGCCATAGCAAGCGTCTCATGGATAGGAGATTGTATGACTAGCACATAACCGTATATTCAGAAAAATTTTCCACCCAAATATGTGAGGTTCGCCTTTAGATTTGATAGGAAAATCATTTATTATTAGTGCTTATGAGTGTACCGGTAGCATTTAGATTCTAGAACTTGCGTTAGTGATGCATCCCGAGACCGCTAGTGAGACTACATTCGTGTGGTAGGATTTACTACATGATAAGAGGCATTAGGTTTACCCTTGTGTTAAACCCATATTATAATTACTTGACCATTTAAGTCATATTACTTGGCTAGTTAAGTCAACTAATTTTTCCCACACCCTTAGCGTTGTACTCATTTTTAGTACATGAAACCCCTAGTACACCCCTCCGAGCCTATCTTTTCGTTTCTAACTTTAAGCATTTTACTTAAAGGAAGAATTTGTTACACCCCACTTAAATATACACCCAAATCGCCTTAGCCTTCCGTGTATGCGCTCATTTTTAGTGCATTATTGTTATTTGTTAAACCGTAAGTTAACTTTCTAATTGATTTCATGGTTGCTAAGTCGAGTCATATCCTTGTACATATTGTTTTGGGACGATTAGGACTCATGGGTAAGTACTTATTTTATGGAGTAATGGGGAAGAACACAATATTATTACCCCCATATGTACGTTAATTTTAAAAGTGCTCCAAGTGTTTTGATTTTCTTAATTCGAGTCATTAGATTAGTTTAAATGTAAAGTATGTAAAGATTCAAGTGTAAGGGGAATGTTCATTCCCTATGATGTATTATTTTGGATGGTAGGGTAAGAGTGTATGCAAAAAAAAAAAAAAAAAAAAAAAAAAAAAAAAAAATCGAAAAAATCAAAAAAAAGAAAAAGAAATAGAAAAAGAAAAAGAGAAAAAAAAACATACGGACTACCATCCCTTTTTATTCTATGTTCATTTTATGTTTTTGTTATTTTTCATTTATTAGCTTAAGTCGAGTCTAGTCTTGGCTTAGCAACGCCACATTGTACATGTAATTGACTAAGATTGTTAACTCGCCACCAGTAAAACTTCCTTTATCCAACAAAACCGTGTATTTCATATCCCTACACCTAACGTTACAACCCTTTAAAAGACCTCTTTGATAGTTTATCTTAGGTGCTTACGCCATGTGGTGGAGGTTTGATCCTTTCCCAAGCCTATGGTAATCTATTTTGCTATGACAGGTAGTGAGAGATATCTTCCGTTTCCATATTGTAATCTATACTTTATTACACCCGAGAGATGTGAGTATGTAAACACTATTTGTGAGGTGCTAGTGTATGACCTCCGTGCTTGTCTATTGGTCTTTAGTGGAACGATTATTTGTTGTAATTACTTTTATATTAGTGTTAAATGACCCCTAACCTGTCTTTTGAGTAAAATAAAAGCGCATTTGCTTGAGGACAAGCAAATCTCAAGTGTAAGGGTATATGATGAGGCGAAAAATGAACCACTTTTAGGGGGTCATTTAAGCCCGAATCCGAATTTATTTGATCAAATATTGCCCTAAATCGTTCCTTTTGTGATTTTAGGTACTTTGGGAGAGAAATCTGGAAAAGGAAGCAATTCAGACGTTTTTGAAGCATAAAAGTGAAGAAAACGCCAAAGTCTTAATTTTCCATGCTGGGAACAGTAGGTGACGGCGTCAAGAGCAAAACCTTGACGGCGTCAAGAGCAAATCTCATGAATTTCCATGACGACCCAGAACGGATTTGACGGCGTCACGTAGGAAGGGCGTCAAGAGTAAAAGAATCGTGACGGCCTGGAAGTATATATGTTTTGACGGCGTCAGAAGTGGATCTAGGCAGTCCGAGGAGAGTTTTGGCGGCGAGGTGACGGCGTCACATTGTTTGTCTTGACGCCGTCAGACCTGTTTTTCTATATATAGTTTTCTAATTTTCACACATTAAAAAGAGAAGTTTTGGGGAGAAACCCTAAGTATGATTTTGGTGTAACTTTACAGGTTTTTCAAGGGTTCCAACCCCTTGATACCTTGCATGATTAATCAAGATAAGTGTTCTTCTAATTCAATCAATATGTCTATGTGTTGGTTGTCTATATCATGTTCTTGTCTTAATTCTATCATGCTAGGCTAGATCTCTCTTGTGTTTGCTTAGATCTAATGAAACCTAGATATTGATTATGTGTTGATTACTTGTTTATTCTGGTCTTGGATGAATGATTTATATGTTAGGCTTAAGAAAACTGGCAGATCTCCAAATGGTAACATGCTTGAACGTCTTAAGAAACATGAACCGAGGCGCACTAGGTCTTTATTGGTTGTATTTAATGCATGAGCCCCTGTTTACAATCCCTATAGTTGTGTTGGGCATGGTGTAGGAGGAGATAAGAGCTCATAGAATTGGGGAGTTATGTGTGCCACCCCATGAATGGTATTAAGGAATACGATCCGTCATCCATGCAATTATAACAAGTAATTAACGTGTAAAAGATGTCTAGGGAGTAGTGAAATCTAAGTAAACACATTTTCTCCAATTACTGCTCACAACTTTAATATAATTTAGCTTATTTTCATTTTTAGTATTTTATTTTGATTGCATCTTAGTATTGGGTTAGTTGAATAGCAACTAATTCCGCCCACTCTTCCAAAAACCCAAGATTTTACTTGCTTTCATAAAAATATAAAAACACAAAAATAATCACCCCTCACCTTTAGAACTAATATTTAGGCTTTCTAATCCTAGTGACACTATTCCTAAGTTGAACGATCAATCCCCCGGTACTTGTCACTATACTATACTACAACGATCAGGTACACTGCCTGGTGGGGGTTGTAAGCTTCTCGAGATCCCTCGAGAGGTAAAGCCTGTTGCGATTCCCACGCATCATATCTCATCTATTAGCCCGAACACAATTGTTCGGTTATGGATGCAACAAAGGCAAGTGTCACCATGAGCTTCAAGTAAGCTCCAGGGGACGGGGTTATAGGTTGGTGGATTGATAGGGGATGATGAGAAGTGTGCATCAAGAGGTGTTAATGGTGATAATGAGAGGGTTAGTGCAAGAGTTGTGTTTTCATTGGTAGGTTGTGATGGTTGAACTATTGGTGGAGGAGACAAATGGGTGTTTATGTAGTCATTTATGTCTGAAGTGGATGGTATTGAAGAAGTAGAGGTTCCATTTGTTGATGGTGTTTTGGAATGTGCATTTGGTGCATTAGGAGATGAGCATTGAGGTAGTGGTGATGGGTGATGTTGTCTTCATTTGTGAGGTCAATGAATAGTTGTTTTGGTGGAATAATGACAAGTTTTTGTTTCTTGGCATTGTTTGAATGGGTGGTTCTTGGTGATGACATGATAAAGGATGAGGTTTGATGATGGTTGAGGATGATGGAATGTGAATTAAACATGCATGGGGATTATATAGTATGAAAACATGTTTAGAAATAGAATTAATTTGAAATTGTATTGTTAGATTCCAAAATCAGTTTAGTTTTTAAGGGAAATGGTAGCTGGGACTAGCAAAAGAGGTCACAAGTTGCAAAAGAAAACAGTGTAAAAACTGTTCCAGATGGCCGGTCCTCTTAAATGGAGGCCGGTCCCCTTAAATTTAAGGGGGCCGCCCCTTATGAATTAAGGGGGCCGCCCATCTGAAGACCCAGAACTTAAAATTTTCAAAATTTTTCTGGAAAAACGTTATATTCTGTTTTGTTTTTGCAGCATGCTCTATTTGGGCATTTCACATTTGTTTTGGTCTATTAGAAAACATACATGTTATACATATATATACATAAACTAAGCATGCAAGCAAACATATGGATTAAGTGATAAAACATGCAATCATAAGCATATATTGAACATAATTAAGCAAGTTATCAACCTAGTCAAGTATCCAATCAATCATCCAAAAGATATACAACTACTTCCGAATATAATTCGGACAAATAGCACATAAAAAAATCCACGATCAAGAGACATAAAAATAAATATTGTTCAACAAACATAAGCTAAACACATCATCTCCTTTTCTTCCCGAAGATACCCTTCAACCTCTTCCTGATGGATTTGAAGCCACCTCTAACTTCTTCATGCAAACTCTTTTGTCGTCTAAGCATCTCGGTTGTTCGTTCATGAAGTACTTCGTCGGTTTGATCACTAGGAGATGGGGTTGAATACTCGGGATAGTCGAGATCCTTTAGATTATCAACGAACTCGGAAAACGAAGGGGTACTAGCATCATGGATGTTTTCCTCCTCATCGTCATCGTCTTGTCGAGAAGATGAACCGTGAAAGCTATGACGACGAGATTTTCCCTTGTCACTTCGAGTTCTTCGAGCTTGTTTTAGAGCGAGAGGACGTAAGGTGGGATAGATGGACTCATCGATGCTATTGTCAAGATCGGGGTAGTACTCGATAACATGACGATAGAGACGAGTAAGAAACATTTCATATGGAAGATTGGCTTTGGGAGTTTTTCTAGCACACTCAATCCGTTTGATAAAGAAGTAGGCCAAATTGTATGGCTTTTCGACAGCGATACAATACAACATGTGAGCAAGGCACGCCGGGAGATGGTCTCGGTGACCTCCAGTACCGAACGCATTCTCACGAATGAGTTCTTCCCAACGCTTCATGTGGGGGCCTAATTCCTTGAGGAGAAGTTGGTATGAAGTGATTTGGACGTTTTTGGATTTTATTTTTCGGGTTGTAGTGGCACGATCCACACCAAGGATTTGACAAATTTCGTCAGGATGAGGGATGTCGGAGAGATAAGGACCAAAGGTTGGTCGACAACGAAGTAGAGATTCGAGGTCCCACTCGTTTGTGAAAACGGCTTGACCTCTAAAAGGAATTTGGAGGATTTGACCAAATTGTTCGAGAGTTAAGGTGATAAATTCATTTTGGATCATGAAGGAGATGGTGATGGCACCAAGATCATTGGTTTGAACGGTGACTTGGCTATAGAAATCGACTATGAAACAAGGAACGATTGGTTCATTGATTTCAAAAAGGCAATTGAAGTTGATGCTTGTAAACAAGCGATTAATGTAGTCGGATTGAGCAAAGGCTAGATCTAATACACGTCCCTCATGAACGTTTCTATCTTCAATTTGATGATATATACGTCCAATGGAAGGAGATGTAGTAGGGAGTTGGGAAACTTTAGGAATGTAGTTTTTAGTGTGGGAAAGATCTTCGGTTGTCGCTTTTGGCATTTTCACCTAAACACAACAACAATCCAAAAGACCAAAATAAATATAAAGAAGAATAAAAGTGTATATATTGTTAAGATTTATGTTGGAACATAAACATACTTCGACTCTAAGACGATAATCATAAGAAGTGGTTTACCATGTTCCTTAATATTATTTTTAACTCGTTCTAGATATATTTTACGATGTTTAGTAAGTAGTTATGGACAAATCCAAACGCTCTTTTAAACATCTTAAAATATATCATGAAATTTACTAGATTTACATTAGGTTGTAAAACTAGCCATTTCTTACGAGTTTCTTATGCATGTGATTAGTTTTCGAAAAAGATGGTTTATATTTTGACTCAAAAATGTCATGTTTCATACTAAACCAAACGCTTCCTTAACTAGACACTTACACTACAAGTATGTCAATATATATATGAATTATATATCTTGACAAGTCCGAATTACAAATTTTAGGTTTATAATCTTGACAACGTTTTATAAAAATTATAACGACTTAATTTCGACATTATTTGGACATAATCCAAACACCCTCTTATCGTGTACAAAAAATATTTTTACTTAGTCGAGAAATATAGTTTCATGTTTTACAAGTTATAAAAATATAATGTGATTAGTTTTAACAAGTTTTTATAGCATTATTCAATAATGTGTTAACCAAAAATTTTGAAAAAGAGTGTATGAAATTTTTCAAAATTTTTTGACAAGAGGGTTTATAATTACTAGTTTCTAGTGTTAATAAAGCATCCTAATTCTAAGGGAAGCATTTAGTTATGAAAATTTTAGACCCAATTCGAAAGAAATTATGAATTTGAAAAAATTATTAAAACATGCATAATCTTGAGTTTGACCAAATTAGATGGAATTAGATGAAATGTGTTATGAAAAACTTACAATATGTAATGGTGATCGTGTTAGATGAATTTGACCTTTGCAAAATAACCCGAATTATGTGATTTAGAAATGGTTTTTAGGTGTTTGGGGTTTGGTTTTTCGTCACAGCAGTAGCAGAAGGAATGTGTGTTGAAAAAGTGGAGTGTTTGGCAAAAGAAACAAGAGGAAAAGCGTGTTGGAGCAATCAGATGGCCGGCCCCCTTAAACATTAAGGGGGCCGCCCTTCATTTGGCTGCCGGTCCCCTTAAACATTAAGGGGGCCGCCCTCCAAAATTTAATTTTTCGTGGTTTTGGTTTCTGGAAAGAACAAGAAAATATTTATATATATGTTAGATTTATATTTAATCAAAAATACGTTGGAGAGTATTCGCCCGAAAGGAATTACTTGACATTTCGTCAATTAAAATTTCTTGATTATTTCGGATGAAATTTATCAAGTTGTGAAGTGGACGAGAGAGTTGTGGAAGGTTCATAAGTATATATATATATATATATATATATATATATATATATATATATATATATATATATATATATATATATATATATATATATATATATATATATAGTATGGGCTTTTAAGATGAGAATATAGGAAGGAGACGTATGCAACGGAAGCCAGGAGTTTGTTTCATCCATAGATTTTTCGACTCATCTCTCTACATCAGCATGAGTGTCGTTGAACATTGAGGTTCAACAAGGCAAATGGGGGGAAAGAAAAGGTTCGTAAACGAACAATTTCTAGTTCTAGAAAATCAACAAATGAATTTTCTAGGTTATAAGATCCTAGATATAGCTAAGTATATATATATATATATATATATATATATATATATATATATATATATATATATATATATATATATATATATATATATATATATAGATAGATAGATATAAAATCTAGAGGAAACAATAAGCCAAACAAAATCACATAAAAACTAGAGACTAAACTAAGCTTGCATTTCTTGACAAGGAAATAAAATAAAATGTGTACCTTTCGTCTTCAATGCGTTTATCTTCAAAGTCTTCAAGGAATAGTACGAACAAGAGGTGACAACTAAAATTTCCATGTTTGAATGGCGAATTTTCTACGTTGGTCCCCATTGTCTCATTTGACCAAACTTATTTGATCCGAACATGTTTTGTATTTGACTTGGGTGCATATATGGTGGAAACATTCCCCATGGATTGAAGCTCCACATTTGTTGATTATTGTTAAAGTTTCGTCTATTTTGGTTTACTCTTGGTTGAGGTATTTTAGGTCTAGGGTAAGAATTGTTTGGTTTCCTAGGTGGTGGAGTTTTAGATCTTGTTTTAGGTTTAGACGATCCTACCTCGGTTTTTAAATATGGTTTATAAAACGGTTTTATTTCTTCATCACTAGCAAGAGGTATTTTCTTATCATTTATGAGTATATACTTAGGATTAGATTTTGGAGGTTTTAGTTCCTTGAGTTTACTTTTAAATTTAACATTTTTAATTTCACTTGTTGAGGCTTCGGTTGAGTTAAATCCTAAACCGGTTTTATCTCCGGATACTCTTTGAATACTTATAATTTTACTAAGTGAGTTACTACTATTTTCAAATTTATCAAGTTTGCAAATTTCTTCCCTGAGTTTGTCGTTTTCACTTTTAAGCTCTTGACATAATTTACATTCTTCAAAAATTTCTTTACCCTTTTCAAGTTGATGTATTTTAATTTTTAGTTCTATTACTTCATTTTCTAATTGGTTGTTTATATATTTTAGTGATTTATTTTTAGCCATTACTTGTTGTCCTAGTTTGCATAATCTATTGTATTCACTATCTAAATCTTTTTCATCTAATGATAAATTTTCATCACTAAAGTATTCGGTTTCGTAACGTACCTCACTTGATGTCTTTGCCATAAGACACTTTTCTTCCTTTGTTGTTACTTTCTCATCTTCGTCGCTATCACTCCAAGCTACTCCAACAAATGCTCTTTAATTTTGATCTCTTGTCATCATTGGACATTTTCCAATGAGGTGATTCGGATCACCACACTTGAAACACTTCCTCTCATTCTTACTATACTTATTATCTTTATTCTTTTGAGGTGATCTCCTTTCATCGTGTGGTTGTCTAACGAATCTTCCTTGCCTTTTGAAGAATTTCTTGAAATCTCTTACGGCCATGGCGTATTCTTCGTCATCACTTTCGGAAGATGTGCTATCTTCGTTACTAGATTCCTTTCTAGCTTTCAAGGCGATTGACTTGCTTTGCTCTCATTTTCCTTTAACCATTTCGGAGTCCTTCTTTATAATTGCTTCGTAGACTTTCAAATTTCTAATTAATTCATCAAGTTGCAACGTTGACAAATTCTTTGATTCTTCAATAGCCGTCACTTTAACTCGCCATTTTGGGTGAAGAGCCCTAAGAAACTTCCTAACAAAATTCTAACTACAAAAATTCTCATCAAGTGCTTTTAAACTTGTGATGATAGTGTTAAATCTAGCGAAAGCATTATCAATTGATTCCTCTTCTGGAATCGTGAATTGCTCATATTGTTGAACAAGTAGATCTATTTTATTATCTTTGACTTGATTATTACCTTGGTGAGTTATTAATAAAGAGTTCCAAATTTCTTTTGCAGTTTCACACATAAAGATCCTTTCGTACTCTTTACGTGATAGCGCATTATAAATAACCATTTTTGCTTCATTATTTTTAGCTAGTTTTCTTTTTAAATCATCATTTTGTTTTTCAAAAGGTACGATTTCATCTTTCTTTGTTTTGGGGTTATTTTGAATAGGTAAAAAATTACGATTGGTAATAACATGCCAAAGATCTAGATCTTTTGATTTCACATAAGTTTCGAATCGATTTTTCCAATATAAAAATCCATCACTTTCAAATAGTGGTGGTCTTTGCATAGATTGCCCTTCTAAATATTTTTCAGATTCCATAGATCGTTACAAGTTTTAATATACAATATATTTTAAAGATCTTGAAAAACCTGGCTCTGATACCAATTGTGGAAAACTAGAAGGGGGGGGGGGGTTGAATAGTTTTACGTCCGTTTTAAAATTTATAAAAACAAGTTTGTTTTAAAAACTTCGATTCTAGTTTATGTGATCTCAATACTTGCACTATATGAACAATTATATAGTAACTAACTAACTAAGCTAATATTGTATAAGTAAATAAGTAAGTAATGAAAAGAGTTGGAAAGATCAAACCATAACACAAGGATTTATAGTGGTTCGGCAACAAGGTCACCTTCCTTGTTCCTACTCCACTCCCCGAGTCACCTACTCGAGAGTTTTCTTCACTATGTCAACAAACTCCCTTATGGCGGAGAAAACCTTACACACCAATGTACACACCACAACTTCATCACAACTTACTCACAACTTCTACACAACTTCTTCACACCAATCTACTTCACACCTATCTTCTTCACATCAATCTACTTCACACCTATCTTCTTCACAACTACACTACTTCACTACTAATCAACTTCTTCTCCCTACACAACTTCTATTTCTTCTAAACTACTTATTACAAGCACAACACAACTTCACAAATAATATACACACTATGCACAACTACTCTTCAATACTTCTTGAACTTAGTTGTAGAAGGAGTGTTCTTCTTTTGCACTTTGGATGAGGATGGATGAGAAGGGATTGAATCACTTGAAACAAGGATTAGTATTCTAATGATCAAAGGGTTTTGGAAGATGTTTAGAGAGTTTGAGATCTGAAATTTTCGTGCAAAAGGTAGAGAAAAATTCTAGATTTAAGGTGGTATTTATAGGAGAAACATTCTGACAAATTCTGACACAGGTGCCTGGCCGGTCCCCTTAATTCATGGCCGGTCCCCTTAATTTTAAGGGGACCGCCCCTTATAATTAAGGGGGCTGCCCAGCTGTAACGGCCAGAAAACTTGTCATTTAGTGGGAAAAGTTTATTTGGTGAAAAACTAACTGATTTTGGTTAAAAATTTGAATTCATATATTAAGTATGATTAAAACATTTTTCTTTATTACCAAAATTGTTTTTCAAAAATATAAAATATGTTTATATAATTATATAAACTTTGTATTAATTAAATTAAATACCCTATTGATCATGAGATGTATTAAGCACTTGTTTATTCATACCTTAGTGATTAAATTGGATAAATTGATATAAACTAGCTTAATACTTGTTTACGTAGTAATCTTACATTTGATGATTTTACATTTGTGATCGTCAAAACATAGAGATATCGAAAAATATAAATAACGTTTTTTTGCATTATTTATGTCAACAATGAGAAATTATATTTATGCGGCTAGAAAGTTTTGAAACCTAAGTTCAGTAACCATGTAAGTTTGAAATCCCTCGAGAATGACATTGATACCGTATACCATTCAAATCCACTTTCTGATCCTCAGATTCCATTTCTGCCTGACAAACATTCTGATATTTTACCAACCATTCTGAAGGTTATTCAAACATGGTGTGTGAGACACATTCTGTGAATTCATTTCTTATGCTGGGCATATAATGTATCATCTGATACTATTTGACTTTGCATAATCCTTTACTCTGATAATTGTTAATTACAGAAATAGGAAAAAAAATTGTTTTCCTCCCTCTGAATGATGAACTCTGTTTGCCAATCAGTTTCCTTTGGAAGGATATGATGTTAATATTATCTTAATATGGATTCGTTAACTTAGCAGGATGATGCTGACGACTGATATTCTATACATCTCACTTTTGACGATCATTTGATGTTGTAGTACCATTGATTTATAATCCACCTATCACTTTGGTTTAAAACAAACGAGATTCCAATACCTTGAATTGTTCTCTCATCGATTTCAACATTTTGATGTATCATGTACTGGACTCTGAGATATATAAACCATCCGTCTGGTTTGATGACTGTATTCGTTCTATGAATCCGTTTAATCTTGATATATCTGATTTTGAGGTCTCTTGATTTCGAGTTGGCTTGTGACCTTTAGTAACTTGTTTCATTCTACTCCTAGTATGATGTTTCTGAAACACATGAATCTGTTAAGATTGATGCTGCTATGAAAGTACAAAACTCTGATTTCTTCTGATTTTCAAGTTTCTCCTAGCACCTAATAGTGTCCATTCTTGAAAAGCTCTAGCACTGGAAGTATTTTGTAGTACAAAAGTTTTCAGTGTTCTCTGATAAACCTTTTGGTATTCCCTCCTGCTTGAACAATAGAATCTGAACTGATCTCAGTCGAATAAGCCATGGAAGTTGAGAGATTGAATGAGCTGACGTAATATGATGTTAATCACCCTGATATTTTATTCTGGGATGATCAGGACGATTTATGAAGAAGAGAAACAGAAATATATGACGGTGGATCGACTATCATGAACCTAACTAAATCACTATCCGAAATCATTAATCCTTCCCGCGTATTAATAAATGATTTAGTCTACCTATGAAACTCAGTGATCTGATTACATTTGATGGACTGAAGAAGCAACCTCAGGAACTTCTAAGAAATGGGTTAAATAATCAAGAATAACCTCCGTAAAGTATTAGAAATCTGACAAGTTGTTAGAAATCTGACAATCAATTGTGTATTCTGGAAATTTGATGTATGTTGAGGCAATGGTGTTCTTAATTGAGAAAATTACTCTAAACTCCGATAGCAGATTAAAAGAAGCTGGAATCATCTGAATCATGTAGAAAATTTTGGAGGATGCTTACAAATTGTGTTACTATTAATAAATTTCGTGAACAGAGAGAAACAGCTCAGTTTGATTGAGGACGGAGTTCTGGAAAAAGCTGAAATAGAGATATGCTTCCGCACTCGCAAGTGGTACCTGACTTGGAACGCTTCTAAGAGAGACTCAGACATGAACATGTACATCACAGAAAGATGATTGTTTATGCATCAAGTCAACTATAAATGTATGAGAAGATTGTTCACTGCATGATCTGGAATTCACAACAGCAGTGGTTACCCCGAAGAGTGGAAAATGATCCCTACATGACAGAAGTGTTGGCGAGCAGAGGACAAGATCTAGTCAAGACGGCAGACCTGGAGCTGATGAAGACATACCGTCCCACTTCCCTATTCATCTTGGTTGTACTAAGATGTATTGAGAGCGGAAGCAGACTGGGTGATGAAGGAATTCAAAGATCGTGCCAGAAGTTGATCACATCACTCCATCACATTCCAAGAGGAACTGCAGAAGGATTGACGAACCAGACTCAAGCTCATGATTTTGTTCACCCCCAGGTTGATGGATAAATAAAAATAAATGACCGGACTTGAAGAGATGGGAGATAGTAAATTTCTGAATGAACTGATATTGAAGCAAATCCCTATGTTTGGATGGACTGATTCTGTGAAGGAAAATTTTGACGATGAATTCTCATTTCCGTTGACCCACTTAAGTTTCGTTATCTGGTTATAAATCTTGTAAAGATTTCAAATTCTCTAGAAACATCTCAGTTCCGTGTTCATTCTGCGTTTTCTTGATAATGGCCTCGTTTTGAGAATTTTGGTGAATTGTGAAGACCTATGTTCTTGAACGCAGTACGTTACTTCTGTTAGGAATTTTGGAATTTCCATTAATATTTTGAGCAGTCTGTTTTCCTCTAAGCTATGATATCTGATTCTGCTAATCTCTGGACTGTAGAAGTACTAGTGGACTAAGAATAGGTTGTTTGTTCACGACTCAAGATAAAGTATGATCATCATGAGGGCATAATTATGTGGTGCTCGTATTATGACGTCTGATCAACGTGATAATACTTACACCATATAATGTGCACTTATTATGATCATAGGATATCCGAGGACTGCCTTTGAAATCCTGAAAGTTCTGATATCTTATCTGAATTATCCGCGATTAGTGAAACTCTGGATCCTTTCTGCCTATGCTTATGTTGTCTTTGATTCGTTAGAGATCTGAATAAGTCTGAAACTCTGATTTTCATTCTGCTAACATCTGTATATCTGTTATAAATCTTAAGCTTCATTATGGAACTTTCCCACTGTCTGAATATCGTCATTTAATCTGATTTCTGTCTATACTCAATATGTATTTCTGATAAGATTCACCTAGCGTCATCTGTTATATGTTGCATTGGTTTGACCTGATTCACTCTGATTCATTTTGTTTTGAGGGATCCTAAACCTTTTTAATCAGTATTGAGTCATGAGAAACTAGTCTGTTTTTGGAAGATTATGTTCGGAAGAACCTCCCTTAGCGTGGGGATATCTGCGACGATCTTTTGTATTCTGCTACGAATCCGTTTGACTTTACGACTTCAAATTTCGCAGACGAAATTTTTTTTATAGGGTAAGATTTGTAAAACCCTAAAATCTCAAACATGCAAAATTACCAAAATACCCTTGTAATTTAAAATTTGCATAATTAATTATTTAAAGTACCAAAAAAATTACAAATAATTACAAATTACAACATATGGAGTATGACAAACCTTGTAAACTTAATTTACAATTAAAGTTACCTAAAGAAGTTTATAAATACACTTTTTACAATTATTTATGTACTATACCATTTTAATTATTTATAAAAAGTAATTAAAAGCTTTAAAATAAAAGATATGATTATGAAATAAATAGGAAATAATGGAAAATATGATTTGGTCATAATTCTCATCCCAAAAACTCGGCCCAATCAAGTTACAATCATTCCTATAATATCTCATAATTCCGTATAGTTATTTTTCCCCAAAATAAACCCTAAACACCAAAAAAAATCATTAGCGATGCCTCCAAAAATTCTATGGACTTCTAGGCATTTTTCTAGGTCGTGGTCCAGGATAAGGAACATGGTAAAAATAGTGAATAAGGTTGGGAGTGGTCGAGTGGAGCTGTACTCATTTTTCTGTCATGTTTATTGTAGCCGAGAGATCAAAAATCCACACAACTTATTCTGATCGATCAATAAAACATCTGGTATTTTTCTAGCACTCTTTATATCATATAACATCTATATAAAATGTTGGGATTGAGCCATGCATGAATTATAAGGCTGTACGAATTTAAATAAAATAAAAACCTAAACCGATTGAAAAATAAGAAGATAATGCATGCCATTTTTCTGTGGTTCATATACATTTTTGTAACATGTTTAAATAATCATAGAATACTGGAAAAATATAATATAAATTAATTGAGGGCTGTAGAAATTAATTCGAATTATTTTGTTAATTACTGATTGAAATAAAAGGAAAAATAAAAAGAAAAAGGTATATGCAATTAGGGTTAGGGTTTGGTTAATTAAATGTGTTTATTAAATGTTAATGATTGTCTAATAAATGTATGATGATTGGAAAAATTAGGGTTCATGGTTTTGGGGTTTTAATTGAAACCGTATGGAATTTGATAAATAGAGGGACTTGTTTTGTAAATTCTGAAACTTGATGGACTATTCTGGAAATCATAAAAGATCAGTAGGAAATGGTATGAAATTAGTATAAGGGTTAAATGGGTAAGTTTCATAATAAAAAGGTTTAATTTGTGAAATATATATATAATTATATATATTTAATTGTAAATAATAATATTTGAGGGGTGTAAACTGTCATTCTGGAAACTTAATATGAATTCTGGACAAAATATGTATTTAAGGGTATAATGTGATAATATGATGATTTATGAGGGCCTTATGATAAATTTAATAAGTAATTAATGGTTTTTGGTAAATTAAATAATAAAAGGACTAGTTTTGTAATTATGTGAAACTAAGGGTGTAAATAGTAATTTCTGTAACATGAAAGTAATTCTGGACTTAAAAGTTATTTAAAGGTATCAAGAGTATTTTTGAAAAGTAAAACGGGGTTTACTTGTATTTTACATAATTAAAAGGTATAATATGTATTTGTTATAACTTGAGGGACTAAAATGGTAAATATGGCATATTAAGCATTGTATGATCTGAATAAATGGTTAAGAGCTGTTATTGTAAACTTTGGATAAATGTGGGGCTTATTTGATAATTATATTAGTTTATGGTTTAATTATGGAAATACGTTTAACTAAAGGTTTAATATGTAACTTTTATAACTAAAGGGGTGTAAAGTGTAAATATGATATCTGAGACTGGTTTGACTTATGTCTAAGTGTTAGAATGTGATTATTTCAGTTTGTGGCCTTAAATTGGGTAATTGACACTTTAAACCCTAAACTATACTAAGATTTCAAAAGAAACCCTAATCTTGGAAAGTCAACATAAAATCATATTTGTGACTTATGATAAGGTAATAACTTGACAAAATGATCAAAATAACATAAATGAACATGTCTATAAACGGAAACTTGCCAATCATGGAAATCTTGCTATTTATAGAAACCTGCTATTTTTGGAAAGTACTAATTATGGTTGAGGTACATATATTCTGATCTTTTCAGTAAAGGTTTCTCATGACTCTCTCCTTTTCTTTTGATCTGACATTATGTTTAGGGTTCCCGATGCCATTGCTATGAAACCCCATTTTATTTTCTGAACCTTTTTTGTAATGAACCATTGTTATCTGAACCTTCTAATTTGGACTTTCTGATTTGACCTTCTGATTTGGACTTTATGATATGGACCTTTGATATGTATTTCTGATCTGATTATTTTGATGACCTATGATCTGTGTCATTTATGACATTCTGTTTGACCTATTCTAGTTTGACACCCGAGCCAAATTTGTTTCACTAGGCATGGGGGTTCCATGTCCGTATCAGTGATGCACCTCTGACATGACTCTAGGGCAGTAGAGTGATGTTCTGCCACGTCCCTTTCTGTTATATGATATACGCGCTTTATGATATGATTTATTATGGCCAATCTGATTTCTTTGGGGGTGTATGGATGCATCCTAGATCTGTTATCTGTTATTATCTGGTGATTGATGCTGCGTGCATGCACGTCCTTCACAACTCTGGTAGGTCTCCCCTACATATGCTGCCTTATGTGTGATTATGACTATGAATATGATTATTTTGAAGGCATTATTATGAAGGCTTCTTATTACCATTTTATACTTGCCTTTGATTACATTCTGTTATTTCCTTTATACCTTATTCAGTATCCATCTCTGTTTCATATTACTTTGTTGTTATATCTGTTCACTGGGCTTTTTAAGCTCAGCCGCATTTTCTTTCTCCCGCGGCAGGTTTTAGAAGGAAGCTGGGTTATGGGTGAAGAGTGCAAATAGGAGCTTTTAGAGAGGAATTGCTTGATGAGTTAATAGTGGTTCTGAAGATGCTTTAGATTAGTCATTTTGTACTTAGTTCTGATATTGTATTCCTTTATCTTGGAACCTTTTGTAACCCTTGTATCCATTTGTATTATTAACGTTTATGCTTGTGTTTGTTCTGATTGACACCATGAATGTGACATTTTAGCCCTAGTCGGGTTGGGGTGTTACACGGCATATGATCTTTGACACTGACGGAAAAGGTCTTTGTAGCTCTGAACTTCAACTGTAATGGTCTAGTTAGGTTATTACTCCCTCCTAACTAGTGAGCCTTTATTCTTTTTCTTGCTCCCTCCTGAACCGACAACTCTTCTTTCATCTCGCAGCGGATAAAGTAGATTCAAAAGTGTAGGAACATGGTTGTCATTCGGGTAGCAGCATAACAACATAACTCACATAACATTGCATAGAAGGTTGGTAATAAGCTCTGATGTACACATACTTGGTACCTCTTGGTACTTCTCTAGTATTAAGCACAGTTCCCTCGATCAACCAACGTACTGAAGACGAAACACTACTTCTTTTGGCATGTTCTTCTCCCTCCTGATGGTTGCGAGTTATCGGAATCATCATAATCTTTTGTGCATGCCATACAATTACCTGTACTTTACACTTCTGATGCAATTTAGAAGCCATAACAGCATTTTGAAGCACATTCTGTGAGTATATGTCGCTAAGATATGACTCTCGTTTTCTACAATCCCATCTCTTCTCTTCAACATATAAGCGACCTCTTCAAATTCCAACCAGCTAGTAAATGACCAATGACTATAGAAACAACCCAGTATAACCAATCTGAAAATGAAGTAAACATCCCTTAGATATGTGACTTAATCTTGTACGATGGTGTGACTAAGAACCTATACTGAGCACTACAACGTAACTCCTTAAAGCATAGGTAGTGCCATATACCCAAACCAACAAATAGTATATGAAATATCCACCTCTTGAACTATCCACAACTTCGTGGGACACTGAGTACTACAACATAACTCCTTAAAGTGATAACTATAACCCGTGAGCAATGCAATGTAACTCCTTACATCAGATATAACTAGATAATCCAAGTCTTAATCACTATCTCTACCAGTGTTTGCCCAAACAAGTATCTCCGAAAGTCATGCATCCATCCACCCCTAGACTTTGAGATAAATAAGTACACATGCCCTTGAAATGAACTTTAAACCCAGAAAAGAGATAAAGAATTATCCCCATAATCACAAAAATCTGATACTAGCCGTTGTCATTTGATTGTGAATCTTGATCAGGATCGTTTAAGCAATTCGTGGTGTGTTTTAATGTGAGATATATTGTTATTAAGATAATGAAACAAGGAAATGAATCATGTTCTATAAAATGGTTACCAATTATATCATGTGTGTTTTTGGTGGAGGTAAGGGTTTAGGCTATATAGACATTAGATTATTCGATGAGGTTACGGTTTTGTTTATGTAATAATCTTTTGATATTTCCTTACTCAAAATCCCATCTCGTTACTCGATATCCTAAGTCAATTTCGGCAGAGTTTCGTTTAGATTAGTCCAAAAGAAATCCTTACTCGATAAACGATAAGGTTGGACCAGCCTTACTCGGCTAACTATATGAAGCATACTTGAAACATGAAACCGTTGCACTAAATTCAACCCTTACTCGGTAAAGAATACCCTTACTCGAAAATTTTGGCCCATACTCGGTAATTTACAGCTTACTCGGTAAAACTGACCATACTCGAAAATAACAGCTTACTCGGTAAAGTCTGCTCATACTCGATAAGTCTTCCATACTCGGTAAAACTGACCATACTCGGTAAGATCTGACCAAACTCGGTAAAACCTGACCATACTCGGTAAGATCTGACCAAACTCGGTAAAACCTGACCAAACTCGATAAAATGCATGCTAACTAGATAAAAAATTGATCCTAACTTAATAAACTCAAGTCTAACTCGATAAGATCGTAACATTTCCGAGACAAATCACCCAAAAACACGATTTTTCACCCAAAAACACCACGATTCGCCCCCGGTTAGCTCTGATGCCACTTGTTATAGCCAAGAAACACGTTCCGGATGTAGAGGTTGATTGAAATACATCATGGTTTTAGAGAGAGAAAGGTGGAGAACTATGTGTTTTATTAAATATGAAATGAAGTGAAACTTTACACACACTTTCCCACACCCCTCATGGAGAGTCATGAGGGGTATTTATAGGCTCCTAATACTACATGTTTGCCTACTTGACAATAGTAGTCCTTGTAGTTTCTAATCTAGTCAAATTCAATTGTGTGAAGTTATCTTTATAAAAAAAAGCGAGGCTAACAAACCTGTACACCATCTCCATTTGAAGACATGATGCGGCCTTCTCTTTCTTGCTTGCAGTCTATGGTCTCAAAGAACAAATCGTGGCTATGGCACAAACGTTTAAATCACTTGAACTTTGGTACAATCAATGATCTTGCTTGCAAGGATTTTGTATGTAGTCTGCCCAGATCAAAGTATGAAAAAGATCATCTTTGTTCGGCTTGTCATCTAGGCAAAAGCACGACGCATACACACAAACCCAAAACTGTCAATACCATCATGGAAGTTCTTCACACCCTTCACATGGATCTATGCGGACCAATGAAAATGAAAAGTATAAATGGGAAGAAGTATGTTCTTGTGATAGTTGTCGACTATTCTCGGTTTACATGGGTGAAGTTTTTGACAACCAAGGACGTGACTCCAGAGGTTATCATCAAACTCATTAAACAACTGCAAGTATGACTCAACAAAACCGATACTTGATACATACTCTTCATAACAAAACTCCATATGAGCTGATGCATGGCATGAAATCTGATATCTCCTTTCTAGGTGTGTTTGGTGCTTTATGCTACCCTACAGATGATAGTTAAGATCTAGGATATTTAAAAGCTCAAGCTGATATCGGATTCTTCGTTGGTTATGCTCTAGATCGTAAGGGATACCGAATCTACAATAAACGAACCCAATAAATCTTGGAAACCATTCACGTCACATTCGTTGGGCTGACTGAGCACATGGCTCCTATACACATCAGTGCAGGACCCGCGTCTAAACTTTTGTCTCTTGAACCAATCAGTTCAGGTCTTGTACAGTATTCCACGTCTGCAGTACTTTATGTACCTCCTAGAAGTAAGGATTTGAAGTTTTCAGTTTGATCCGATACATGATGAATACTTTGAGCCACCAACTGTTCACGCTATTGTACCACCAGTTGTTGTAGCTCCTGTTCTGAACAATTCAAATGGTTCATCTATCTCTGTCTCAATTAATCAAAGATGCACCATCTGCAAGTCATTCACCTTCATCATCGAAACTTCAATCTTCTTCCGTACATCAAAGCACTGTAGTAGACAATTCTTTTGAAGTGAATCTATTTGATCCTCTTGAAGATGCTCCATTCATAAACCTATTTGCTCCTGAATCTTCATCTGAGACATCTTCTTTAAGGGATACAAACATGGCTTCTTCAGGTTTCTACCCTCAACCACATCAAAATCTCAGAAAACGGACCGATGATCATCCGAATGACAACATTATTGGGAATCCTTCTCAACCGAAACACGAAGGCAACTTACCACCTTTGCCTTATGGTGTTTGTATAATTCCGTACTATCCAAAGTCAAATCCAAAGATGTCAAGACTACTATCTCTAAAGACTGTTGGGTTAATGCAATGCAAGAAGTAGTTCGCAAGTTCAATCGACTTGAAGTATGGGAATTGGTACTACCTCCAGACTGTGCAATGATTATTGCTCTTAAGTGGATCTTCAAAGTGAAACTTGATGAGCATGATATCTTTCTGAAAACAAGGCATGGCTTGTTGCTAAGGGATATTGTCTAAAGGAAGGCATTGATTTTGTAGAATCTTTCGCTCTAGCTGTTCGTATTGAAGTTATCAGAATATTTTTCGCCAATTCGGCATGTCAGAACTTGATGGTCTATCAAATGGATGTGAAAAATTGCATTTCTAAATGGCGAGCTGAATGAAGTTGTTTATATCAGTCAACCTAAAGGATTTGTGGATGTTGATCGTCCTACCCATGTCTATCGTCTGAAAAGGGCTCTCTATGGCCTAAAGCAGGCACCTAGGGCATGGTATGATACACTATCTAAGTTTCTCCTGGTAAATGGATTCCCCAAAGATGTGGTGGAACATGTTGAGAAAGGGGTAGTGGAACTTTTACTTCATGAGGATAGAATTTCAGCTCGCATATTTCTTCACTAAAGCACTTCTGAGAGAACGATTTCAATTCATTCTCCCGTGATTTGGAATGAAGAGTCCTTCACCAGTATCATCCAAATGTCTTCAGGAAGAAAATGAGGAGTAATGGATTTACTTCACATATCCTTTGTACATAGTTTAAAACAAAAAGAAAATAGAAAAATAGAAAACCTACAAAAAACCATAAAAATCTGAAAAATCATAAAATCCGAAAAATATTCTTCTCACGACATGTCTCTTATGTAATCAATATTATGTATGTTTCTAGAAATGTCATTCAATAATGACACAGAAACATACATATGCTTGAGCAAGAGTTTTTCTTTTAAGTTCAAATAATGATTTTCTAAAACATGTCGTTTCTCAAAACATTCTTCAAAAATGATGGCTTGCAGTCATTTCAGGCTGTAACCCGGACTTCAAAATTATGGCTTGCTATTTCTTCAGATAGCAACCCGCTTTTCAAAATGGGAAAACTCGTCACCAAAAAGACGGTTGTTCCTTTTACCGGGTGAAGTTCACCTGGGCATGGATTACTTTATATCCATGTTTCCTCGATCTGGTGTACGTTTTAGTGCATCATTTCTAGCAAAAGAAGAGAAGTCTTCTTTACATCACGAATACTTTTCCTTCAATGATTCTTAGGGAATGTATTTGTACTAAACTTGGTGGTACCATGTTTTTTTTGAAATCAAACAAACTTGGAATTTTGTATAAAATTGGCCCCTCAATCGATGCTAAATGATTAATATTTTGAAGTAAAATGATAAATTGAAGATAGTCATCGATTGAGGGGGAGCATGATTTCAAAAATTCTATATCATCAAAACATGATCTTTGTACATTAAAGGCAGTGAATAAAATGATTGTTGTGTGTTAGTATATGAATTTTTCATGAGTTTCTCGTTAAACTCTAAATCATTTATAAACTCATCATTTCTAACACATAACATGCTCCCTCATGTATTGAGGGGGAGCAAATGTATCGTCTCATAATCAGTCATTCTTAAATTTGACCACATTTTTCTCCCAAAATCTTTAAACGTATTTAAATCACCTGGGATCACAAATCTCAAATGGTTTGAAATTTTTTATCGGGGGAGAAAATGTGATTTAAATATGAAATCTGATTAAAATGTGATGTTTTGGACATAATTGTATACTCTCCCATATGTGCTAAACTCTTTTGTACATCAAGGCACATATTGAGGGGAAGCAAATGGTTTGTGGTGACAAAAAGGACTTAGCATCTCATGTGAGTGCATTTCAGGTTTAACTAATGAATTGACGGAACATATACTGTCATGAATCGAAAGGACTAGTCCTGGACAGGTAATAATTTCAAGCTGGTTTAACCAGTGATGTAAGCGTGTCTCGAAGAGGACTTGTCTGAGTAGAGTGTACCATTTTGAGAAACCTTTTGTGGATTTGATCGGGCCGGGTAATAACTTCAAGCTAGTCTAACTAGTGATGTAAGCGTGTCTCGAATGCCCGTTCATGTTCACTAAAGGTGGATCAATTCAAAAGTGCAAACTCTTCCCGACATGTGCAAATTTTCGAATCAAAATATATGAGCACATGTTAAGGGGGAGCATTTGAAAATGGTAAAACTCTCAACATGTTAACAAAATGTGTTTCTTAATCATAAACATGTTGAGAAGAATTTTCAATGATTTGGTGTATGGCAACATAGGATAGTCATGAAGTTATAAGGTGGCTAAGGTTAGGAAAACCGTCCTATGATCCGCCAGAGCCGGAGGGATCTACCCATGGACAATACCCAATAGATAGTATTAGAAAGTCCGTAGGTATGATTATGAAAAAAAAGAGAGAAATGTGAGAATGGAGAAAGAAGGGGTTGAAGAATTAAAAAGAAATGAAATGTGAAAGGGTGAAAAGAAATAGCCCTCCAATTATTCAACCTTATGGCAGAAACCGGGTTCAATTCATATGCTACTGGTGGTTACTAAGTTAACGCCGGTATTGAAGACAAGACGTCATAGACCCAGTGACGCACTGCACTAAACCTTCTAGCCACTCAAGTTCTCTTAAAAGGACTTGTTTCTTCTCACGGGGAACCGGTGTAATCTATCAACTTATCTCTTAGAGATGGTTGATATTGAAGCAGGAGACCTCTCCCTAGTCTCCGCATAGGAAAACAAAATTATGCACTTATCGAGTCTAGAGCCACGAGATGCATCAAAGGATCTCTTAGGAACACATTCTACTTATACACTGGTTGTTCAACATTAAGGACACCAGGTGTAATACTATGAGTCCTACGCAGATCTTAGCAATCTACCAAGAACACTTATGAGGGAACATACGTAAGTAATTCCCAGTGATTGAGGGGAAATTCCTGCCAGGGTCAACATCAAACAGCCCTGAAAGCAGGTCGCTTTGGTAATTTCTTGTGAATTACGCTTAGTGGTCACGGCGGTTACAAACGGTCTACAGTCATGGAGTGATCTCCAGCGACTCACCCAATTGTTGATCTACTTAGGTAGATCTTGTAAATCCTCTCGGGGGTTGCCGATTGGGAACGGTCTTGGTAAGGGTTAGAAGGAGTCTTCACACTATGTTGGAGACAATCTCTAATTCCAGCCCTATAAGTACCGGATGATTTGTTGCTAACTGTTTGCTTGAAGAAATTTCTGACGGTTGCAGTAGATTGTTGAAAAGATGCTGATCCATCACCCCATGCTCACACTTCGACATCTTAATCAAGAAATCATGATCATTGAATGGGCTTCATCTATGCTTCCACAACTCGGATACTAAAGATCATGATCCTGAAAAGTGTGAGCATGCCATTACAAAGATGTCTACGTCACATGGAGATGATATTGCTCAATGATGACTTGGAGACATTCATTTGGGTGATAAACTAGAAAAAACGTCAAGGATCATCCAACACATAAATCAAGTCATCAAAGGTCCACTGCTGGAAGCACAAAGATTAATGACTATGAAGAATCACTGACTACGAGCTACCAAGATTCAATTCGAAGAATAGAATGCTAGAATTCAATTTGTATTTTTCGGGGTGACCTCCCTTAGGGGGAGATTGTTAGGAATATAAATATTTATATGAAAGACTTGGTCACCCCGAGTATAGATTAGCATTGAGTAGCTCGTAGTCTTATTAATATTTAGTTAATTAGTAGATTATTTTAAGTAACACCGTGGAGGAAGGACATGTCTTTACCCACTGTATGCCTTATCCACAGCTCGGGAGTGGGCGTTTTCTTTGTAACTATAAATACCCCTCTCCCACCAAGGGAGAGGGTTAGACCTTTCATACTTTCAATCTAATATTCACTAGTTTCTCTCACTAAAAGGCTCCCACTTCTCTCTACTTTCTCTCTTTACATTTCTAACTTTTCAATCCATACAAATCACAAAGACCATACGTGTTTAAGTTTATGAGTATCCTACACAGGCTATAAATACTGACCCATTTTAACCAGAAAAACTGATCCTCTTTGCACAAAAATTCCCTGGTCTTTCCTTTTCATTCTTTGATCACTATAACTCTTTGGTATGTGTTTATAAGTGATCCCGTCATCCACTACATCATGTGCAAGAGAAGAACACTCGAAGTCGTCAAGAATCGAAGTGTTATTGAGTCCACACACCAACTAGTGTTATGATTTCCTCTACCTCATGGGTAAGAGAAGAAAAAGATTCGAGATGTTATAGATGTCTACACACAAACGTAATAAGTGTTACGGTGATAGGGTATGTATATTATGTCATTGTTTTCCGACTTGTGTGTGAGTCGAGGATTGGGATATTTGTGTGAACTTGGATGGTGATGTAGATCCAAGAATTGTATTTGTGTGAACTTGGATGGTGATGTAGATCCAAGAAATCTTGTAATAACTAGAATAGGTCATGTAATTGTTGTATGGTGTGTGATGTCCTAGTTTGTAAGCTAGGAGTTAGTTGAGTCGGTGTGTGAAGGATTGGATTGGGTGATGATCTAAGTGAGTCTCGTGTGAAGGCATGGATTGGGTGAAGATCCAAGTGTGTCTTAGTGTGAAGATTCAAGTGAACAGGAGTGCTCGTTCGTGTAAAGACTTAGATCGTGTATCGATCTAAGTGGGACAAGAGTGCTTGTTCGTGTGGCTATGTGGGCCTTTGTGTAGATTGGTTCTAGCTAGGATTAGGACTCGACATTCCGCTTAGTGTCGTTAAACTTGGTGTAAGCTTGTGTATGGTTTGTTCCACCATAAAGGAGCGTGTTGATTAGTGAAGTAACTCTCGAGTGTGGGACTCGGGGAGTGGAGTAGGACGAAGAGGTGCTTCGTGCGGAACCACTATAAATCATCGTGTCCGGTTTGCGTTTTCTCTTCCTTGCTCTTTACTTTCTATGTTTGCATTACATTTATGTTTGTATGACTTGGTGTGTATATACTTGTGATATCAACTAGTTAACTTAGAAACATAAAACATAAGAAAACTTAATCAGATGAAATGGACACGCCCACTGGTGGCGGTCCCTTATACAGGGACGGTCTCCAAACATTTAAGGGACCGTCAGTGTATTTAAAGGTCCGTCCACAGTGAAATCAAAATTGGCTAAAAACATTTAAACCTCACATTATGTTTAAGTCTATGTGATTGCTTGCATACTTGTTATTAAGTGACATATATGTTTGTTATGAATGACATAACCACTATTCATATTTAGTCACACTTGATCGGGAATTTGATACGAAACATTTTAAGTTTTAAAGAGGAACGTATTCACCCCCTCTACGTTTCTACACTTTCGATTGATAACATAAAAGAGATACTTACTGCATAGCACGTACATCTATGATCTATCAGCCCAAACATCTAAACTGTATTAGATATCGTGTCATTGAAATTTTTCTTATTTATTTGTTGTTTGTGTGTTGTGTTTGCGTGTAAAAGATAATAATTTACATATGTCTAACATCAATCTTTTGCAATTCTGTTTATTGTTTAAGCAATGGAAAATATTTAGATTTAAAAGTATACTGATAACTGATGATATACTAGTAGCACAACCACATTTTATTTTATATGAGAACCTAAGTTGCGAATTTGATCATATATCATTGCGAATTTGATCATCAAATATAAACATGGAATCTTGAATTCTTAATATTTTGTCCGAAATGAGACATCTACAAAGGGCGCAACCCCAATGACACAGGGTGCTGAGGTGTGTGTGAACTCGATGATTCCAGAGACAGAGCCAGTGGGGGGTGGGGCTGGAGGGTGCTCGTGTTAGAGTTTGACAATCAATAAAGCACATACGCGGAAGCAAGGATAAATAATAACACGTATAAAGATTAACTAAAACATAAATAGTAAACGTACCCGATGCACTTCAAATAAACCTTGATTCTTGTACAAATAGATCAATGATAAACCCCTTACCGTTTTGTTTATCGATCTCTTGATAATTACTAAAGTAAGTAATTACCTCGTTCTTGTACACACAAACTACCAACGAATAAAGGTTTGATGCAAGTAAACAAAACACTTAATTTGCTTAGGAAAAATCGATCCTAAAACCCTTATGGGAGTGAGGGTCGATCGGCCAAGGAAAGAAAAAGACAAGGAAAACTTTTAGGGTTTTGTGTGTGTGCACAAGAGATGTGAAACCCTAATCCTTGGCCTTGTATTTATACTAGATGATTCCTTGGAGCACAAGACATGCATGGGTCGACCCATATGGTTGGGTTCGACCGGCCTAGGCACCCAAGGGGTGTTCTAGATCTTTCTTGACTCCCAAGTTACACTCTAGTCCTCGTTCTTTCATTCCTTAATAATAATTAATACTTACGTTTAATATTAATGATTATTTAGTCCTTCAAGTGTTTATAAATATATATATACGATACATATAACATATATATATTTATTTACTTTATTCTTGTTTGTAAAGTGTGCAATCCCGAGGTCTCGGGTTCGATACTAGTCATTTACTTATTAATATTTATACGTAACTTTTAACAGCTCCCACTCGTATATCTATTAATAGTAAAATGACATTGGTTGGCGTCTTGCAACACTCCAATGCCCCCAGTTCGACCCGAGCTAGGTTTCCTGGAAAAACCTTTAATGATTCATCATTATTATTATCCTTTCGCCTCTAATACTACATTAATAAAGATGTGAGATTCTTTATTAAATTCTGTTTCTCGTCTCTTTATGATTGAACAAAATTACCAAAACATCTGAACGTATTCCAGATAGACTTTGGGCGTGGCCACACAAACATTTTGTCAACCCTACGAGGGGCCCAGCAGTATTAAACTTCTGAACAAATCAGAAGGAACGAATTCTCTCTTGACTACAAGAATAACCCATGAACTTTGTAACATTCTGGAAACAACCCTTATAACTTCCAGTTACGATAAGCGGTAGATTGCTCCACAAAATGCACTACATCCATGACACTTATCTGGTATCTCAAGTCTGAGGATAACTATTAAATATGATTCTCACAATAAATTTAAATCATATTGTTGGGATAAGTCCAATACTCAATTCATTGAATATCATGTGAAATTGGTATGACTACGCATCAATATACTTTCAAGGATATCCTTAACCAATACTCAAAATTGTCTTAGTTTAATGATATTCCCATATCATTAATCGACAACGGACTATTTAGAATAATAAATTATTCATGGATCTTAAACATGCAAATATAGGATATATTATTAATACATTGAATAAATAAACATAACCAATACTTTATTTCATTAAAAATTAATAATTGTACATTACATCCTTTATCCAAATACTAATCACAAATGGGCATGAAACTATCAGCTAATTTAAGTCCTATTCCTTCAGCATGCTTGTAAAGCTTGGTGCCAGGTAAAGGCTTTGTAAATTGATCAGCTAAGTTATGATCTGTGTGAACTTTGAGCATTTAGATTTCACCTATTTCAACTTGTTCTCTGACATAGTGGTGTTAATCGGGAAATGTCTGGTGCCTTTCATGATTCTAGGTTCATTGGCAAATGTAATTGCAGCTGAGTTGTCACAATACATTTTTATAGGTCGCTGAATCGAAGGCATAACCCCAAGCCCTGAAACAAACTTCCTAATCCAAACAGCTTCCATTGCAGCTTCTGAAGCAGCTATATACTCACTTTCTGTAGCAGACATTGCTAGTACACTCTGCTTTCTGCTCCTCCAATCAACAGCTCCTCCATTAATGATAAAGACATAACCCGTCTGAGACTTCGTATCATCCTTATCACCTTTCCAAGAAGCATCGCAGTAACCTGTTACATCAAGTTCTGCAGATGGAGTACCCCCATAAACCAAGAACATCTCTTTAGTAGCCCTAAGGTACTTAAGAATATTCTTAACAGCAGTCCAGTGTTTTTCACCTGGATTCTGTTGGTATCGACTGGTTAAATTCTGAGCAAACGCCACATCAGGCCTTGTGCTTTTCACCGCATACATAATAGATCCCACAGCCGAAGCGTAAGGGACTCTCTTCATGCGTTGCACCTCTTCAGGTGTTGAAGCACAAACTTTATTGCTCAAGCCATGTTGCTCTTGCATCGGCAAATATCCTTTCTTGGAATTTTGCATATTGAATTTCTTCAATATTTTATCAATGTAAGCACTTTGGCTTAATCCAATTAATCGCCGAGATCTATCTCTATTTATCTTGATTCCCAGAATAAATGCAGCTTCCCCTAAATCTTTCATAGAAAAACAACTTCTAAGATATGCCTTAACCTTTTGCAAACTTAGAACGTCGTTTCCCATGATCAATATGTCATCTACATATAATATAAGGAAAATTACATTACTCCCACTAGCTTTGTGATATACACATGGCTCATCAAGATTTTGAGTGAATCCATACTTCTTAATCTCACTATCAAATCTCTTATTCCATTGTCGTGATGCTTGCTTTAATCCGTAAATGGATCTCTTAAGCTTGCATACACGATCTGGGAATTCTGGATTCACAAACCCCTCAGGCTGCGCCATATAGATGTCTTCATCTAGGCGACCATTTAAGAAGGCAGTTTTTACATCCATTTGCCAAATCTCATAGTCATAGTAAGCGGCTATGGCTATAAGAATCCTAATAGCCCTTATGTTAGCTAAAGGAGAAAAGGTCTCCTCATAGTCAACACCAAAAGTTTGAGTATAGCCTTTAGCTACCAAACGAGCCTTATAGGTGTGTACAATGCCATCCATATCAGTCTTTTTCTTGTAGAGCCATTTACTCCCAACTAACTTGGCACCCGGAGGTAGGTCTACTTCTTCCCAGACATCATTGTCTTTCATGGATTGCATTTCCCCATTCATTGCTCCCTGCCATTTTTCCTTTTTAGGACTATTCATAGCAGCTTTATAACTTGTAGGTTAATCAAGATCCCCTATCAAGTTGTCATCACACTCCATGTTAAGACATAGACGTGTAGGAGCCTTCACAGATCTAGATGATCTGCGAACGGGAACCACTTCAACTTCTGGTGGAGGACCTAAACTTTCAGGTTCTTCAGGAAGTTGGCTAGTGTTTTCAGAAGGTGTTACATCTTCATGATCGTCTTCCAGATCATATACTCTCCCACTGAATTCTTGAGATATGAGCTCCTTTTCTAAGAAGTCTCCATACCTTGCAACAAAAACTTTGTTTTCAGCTGGGTAATAAAAGTAGTAACCCATAGTTTCCTTAGGGTAACCTATGAAGATGCACTTTACAGATCTTTGTTGGAGTTTGTCTGCTGAGTCACGTTTAACATACGCCTCACAATCCCAGACCTTTAGATAAGACAAGTTAGGAGCTTTTCCAGTCTATACCTCATATGGAGTCTTATCAACCTTCTTTGTTGGAACCATATTTAAAATGCGAACTGCAGATTCCAAGGCATAATCCTAAAACGAGTAAGGAAGAGTTGTTAGATTAAACATAGATCGTATCATGTCTTGCAATGTATGATTCCTTCTTTCAGATACACCATTTTGTTGTAGAGTATATGGAGAAGTAAGGTGATGGACAATTCCCTCCTTTGCTAAGTAATCTATAAACTCTTGACTTAGGTATTCACCACCTCTATCGGATCGAAGAGCTTTAATCTTCTTTCCTAGTTGCAACACTACTTCTGCTTTAAACACTTTGAATGTTTCAAATACCTCATGTTTATGTTTAAGTAAATAAACATAACCATAACGGCTGTAATCATCCGTAATTGTTAAGAAGTAGTTAGCACCTCTCCTTGACACATGTCTAAGTGGTCCACACACATCTGTGTGAATAAGACCAAGTATATCATTAGCCCTTTCAATCCTATTTTTAAAGGGTTTCTTAGTCATCTTCCCAGCAATGCAAGATTCGCATTTATCAAATGATTCATCATTGATCTTATCTAAAAGCCCATCATGTTGCAGCTTTTTCATGCGATCTTTGCCAATGTGAGCAAGTCGACAATGCCAAAGATAAGACGAATCCAGACCTTTCTTGATTCTCTTATTGTTGATGCTATACATTGAATTATTTGTAACAAAAGCATTATCATCATTATTCATATCAATTTCAAAGACACCATTCACAGCAATATCATTAAAATAAAAAACACCATTTAAAGAAACCGAAATTCCATTGCTAGAAATAGTATGCTTAAAACCAAGGTTCAACAAACATGAAAATGAAATTACACCTCTAACAATTGACGGTGCATAATGACAATTATTTAAAGATAGTACTAAGCCCGAAGGCAACACTAAATCAAAAACTCCTATAGCTTCAACTCCTGCATGCTCTTCGTTACCAACGTGCAAGAATTGTTGTCCATAGGCCAACTTTCTCTCAACTCTGAACACCTGCAAGGTATTGCAAATATGAATACCACATCCCGTATCATATACCCATGAATTCAATTTAGGAGTAAGAGTGAATAATTCAATCATAAAGAACGCACCTGATGAGCTGGAGTTACCAGCTTCATTCCCCTGCTTCTTGAGTCGCAAGTCATGAATGTAGAGAGGGCAATTGCGTTTCCAATGGCCCTTTTCATGACAATGGTAACATGCATGATCCTTCTTGTTTGGAGGATTCACCTTTTTCTGCTTAGGCTGATGTTGCTTCATCTTGGGTTCTGGTTGATAGGCCATGACCTGCTTGCCTTTATTACCTTTCCCTTTGCCTTTGTTCACATGCGATTTCTTCTGGATTCTCCCACCATGAATTGCCAACACTTGCGGGGTAGGAGCCTTGACCTTGGCTGGTAGACTTTTCTCATAATCAACAAGCAATGCGAGTAATTCTGAGACTGTCTTCCCCGAGCAGTGCATGTTGAAATTCTGCACAAAACCAGCAAAGTCCTTATTAAGGGCCCTGTTGATCAAGTGCACTTGCACATTCTCGGGGTAACCAAATCCAATTCTGTGAAGCTAATCAAAAGAATCCTTCATCTCAGTCACATAATCTTCAACTGGTTTACCATCACCATGCTTGCAGTTGTTTAGCTTGTCCAGTTCATCATACAATTCATTGCAGGAGGTTTCTCATAAGATTGCTGAAGTACTTCCAGCATATCTTTTGGGAAAAAGTACTCAAACTTCTTTTGCAATTGAGCACTCATGCTAGTGAGCATTAAACAAGCAATCTCATTAAACTTAGCATGTGTTTGCCTCCATTCTTCCTTAACTGCTTCAGCTGCAGTAGCAGCAGGTTCAGCTGGACATTCATCAGTCAAGTATTTGATCTTACCGGTCGACCTCAAGACAATTCTAAGTGAGCGGTACCAATCATTGAAATTCTTTCAAGTCAATTTTTCCCTCTCAAGATGACTCTTGAAAGCAAAAATCACAGATGGGGTATCGGGTTGAGCCATATCTACAGATAAAAGTTCAAACATTAGTATTTTCGATAATAAATATCTTCAAGAAAATAAAATACCCATTAGTTATATTCATATAACCACCAAAATTTTCTTGAAAACCTAGGATCTAACTTTACATAGTTCCACCACATCAGTTGATCTGCTAGTAGTGAAAGTACAAAAGATAGTAATCTGTCGAACAATAATTGGCAAACAAGATTTCCAATTCCTAGATCATTATGGGAATTACATCAAATTGATTCATCAATTTGCCTTGTAAGCATGTTTCATCCCATCTCATGCCTTAAGTTCTAGGTCTCACGCATAACTTAATTAAGTCGTCTACCTTAGAAACATGCAAAATTACAATTATGGTCTTACGCGTTAAAAGAATTTTACCTTGTTATAGTAATTTAGCCTAGGTCTCACGTTTACTAAATTAAAATTCCAAGTGTTCCTTATAGATAGATGGCATGTAACTTAAATTATAAGGGTATTTAATTTTTGATGTGTAAATCAAAATATGTATAAAGATGCATGCACTCATCTTTATAGCATAAGTTTTCAAAACATTTTTATTACTTATTCGTGAAATTAATACACAAAGTTTTACTTGAGGTTTAGAAAACCCTAAGATGACTTTCTACAATTATGATTTTAAAAAGTAATTCGTTTAAGACATATTCAAGATTGTGATAACCAAGGCAGACTCTAAGGCTCTTTTCTAAGCCTTCAAATCACGGTTATGAATATCGTCTTAAAGGACTTAATTTTAAAAGCATATTTGTACAAAACATCAATCAAGCAAAAGTTTATGGATTCAATCTCAAATTAATGTAATAAAGTTTGAATTTTGCTAGTCTCGCCTGGGAGCTGATTACCGTGCGAATCGGACCACTATCGGCACTTAAGACCTTGCAAGATTCTTACTTTATCACTTTTTGTTTCACCGTTATTAGTCCATATTATTTTCTTTTATTAAAATCACCCTTTTTATTGCTTACATCAAGTCAAACAATTAAGAAAACAATAAAAACAAGTAATTTAAAGAAAAATAAACAACTAATAATAACAACGTGAAACAATTAGCCACATGCAAACCTTATTAAAAAGATCCTAATAAAATCAATTCTAGGTATAATTATGCATGTAATCACCTAAGGCCTTCTCCTCTTAGTGGAGGAGAGCCACATACATTGACGAATCAATTGCGTAGGCCAAAGATAATATACACACCACATAGCATATAAATTGATTTTAATATATGTTGGAGTCTTCCCCAATTTTAGATCTATTTAAAACATGTGACAAAAAATAAACAAACAAGATCCATGACTAACATGCATGTTTCGTCATGAATTAAACCTAACAATTAGCACATAGGTCACAAGTACGTTCACAAAAACCGGTTTAAGACCTAGGGTTTCTATATGATTACAATTTAATCAAGAAAACCACAAACCCTAATTAGGGTTTTTTTAGTGGAAATCGACCCCCCCCTAAAATTAGGGTTAGGGTTTTAAATTTTATAAAAAAAAATTAAAGAAAACCCTAGAAAAAAAACATGTATCCAAAACAATTAAAGATCCGATTTTATTACGTTTTAGTAATCAATTACATGTTATCCATGGCTCGTGATGCCACTGTTAGAGTTTGACAATCAATAAAGCACATACGCGGAAGCAAGGATCAATAATAACACGTGTAAAGATTAACTAAAACATAAATAGTAAACGTACCCGATGCACTTCAAATAAACCTTGATTCTTGTACAAATAGATCAATGATAAACCCCTTACCATTTTGTTTATCGATCTCTTGATAATTACTAAAGTAAGTAATTACCTCGTTCTTGTACACACAAACTACCAACGAATAAAGGTTTGATGCAAGTAAACAAAACACTTAATTTGCTTAGGAAAAATCGATTCTAAAACCCTTATGGGAGTGAGGGTCGATCGGCCAAGGAAAGAAAAAGACAAGGAAAAATTTTAGGGTTTTGTGTGTGTGCACAAGAGATGTGAAACCCTAATCCTTGGCCTTGTATTTATACTAGATGATTCCTTGGAGCACAAGACATGCATGGGTCGACCCATATGGTTGGGTTCGACCGGCCTAGGCACCCAAGGGGTGTTCTAGATCTTTCTTGACTCCCAAGTTACACTCTAGTCCTCGTTCTTTCATTCCTTAATAATAATTAATACTTACGTTTAATATTAACGATTATTTAGTCCTTCAAGTGTTTATAAATATATATATATACGATACATATAACATATATATATTTATTTACTTTATTCTTGTTTGTAAAATGTGCAATCCCGAGGTCTCGGGTTCGATACTATTCATTTACTTATTAATATTTATACGTAACTTTTAACAGCTCGGCCACCCTCAACTGTAATGGACCACCTTACATCTATGTGAGAAGAAAGAAAGACAAGAAGCAATTTAATATATAATATGAGTAGAAAACAATGAAACTGATATTCTTGTTTGAAAATGGAGGTTTTGATATCTTTTTTCTTGGAATATTGGCAAGAAAAGGCATCATACTTGCCACTTTTTGTCATTGTATGTAGCTAATTTTTTATTTTTTTTAGCACTAACTTTATTAAATCGTGTCATTGTGTGTACCGGTGACCTGTTTGACCTATTGCATAGGTTGAGTTAACGATCGTTTGTTTTATTATTACAGCGTTAGTCCTTTATACTAACAACCATTTATAAATAACTAAATGGAGCCTGTTAACTTAACAATCGTTTATTTTATTATTGCAACGTTAGTCCTTTACACGTTTTCGCACGTTTTCGTATGTTTTTACCCGTTTTTGTCTGTTTTACACGTTTTCGTCCGTTGTTACACGTTTTCGCACGTCTTACATGAAAAAAATAAAATAAAAAATAAATAAATAAAAATAATAAAAAAATAAAATAAATAATAATAATAATAATAATGATAATAATAAAATAAATAATGATGATGATGATGATGATGATGATGATGATGATAAATGAAAAATGGATAAAAACATACGAAAACTTGACATTTTATTTTAAATCATGATTTTAACCCTTTTTCTGGTCAGAATTATCAAAAGTGTGAAACATAAAAGTTGTCTGGAATGATGTTTTACATCAAAACTTACGAGATTTTAACTTGAAATTGCAAAACAATGACTGTTTACTACTAAAATTTAAGCGGTTTTTGACAAAATTTATAATTTATATACTTATAAACTCTTGTAAATTTTATAAGTTTGATGATTTACACAACTTTTAACTTATAAGATTTACAAGAGTTTATAAGTAATTAATTTGGTCGAAAACAGCTTAAGTTTTGGTAGTAAACAGTCATTGTTTTGCAATTTCAGGTTAAAATCTCACGAATAAAAGTGTATGAACACGGATAATAATAATAATAATAATAATAATAATAATAATAATAATAATAATAATAATTATTATTATTATTATTATTATTATTATTATTATTATTATTATAATTATTATTATTATTATTATTATTATTATAATAATAATAATAATAATAATAATAATAATTATTATTATTATTATTATTATTATTATTATAAATATCACTTTATTAGAAGCTCAAAGGGTTTACAAAAAATTAGTGGGGAGCCGAGAAACAATCTGAGCTTCCACTCCTCTAGCTATAGCGAAACCAACCCTAATAAAAATATGAGCAGCAGTACGTGCTCCAATGTCTTGAGTTAACGAGAATCTTCGAATTCGTTTCAGTAAGGCTGCCGCATCCTTCTCAAGTTCTCTAAAAGAAGAGAATGAAAAGGGGAGAAACCCATTATTATTATTATTATTATTATTATTATTATTATTATTATTATTATTATTATTATTATTATTATTATTATTATTATTATTTATTTTATTATTATTATTATTATTATTATTATTATCATTATCATTATCATTATCATTATCATTATTTATTATTATTATTATTATTATTATTATTATTATTATTATTATTATTATTATTATTATTATTATTATTTTATTTTATTTTATTATTTATTATTTTTTTTATTTTTTTTGTGTAAAAACGTGTGAAAACGAACGAAAACGTGTAACAACGGACGAAAACGTATAAAAACAGACGAAAACGTGTAAAAATGGACGAATACGTGTAAAGGACTAACGTTGCAAAAATAAAATAAATAATCGTTAAGTTAACAAGCTCCATTTAGTTATTTATAAACGGTCGTTAGTATAAAGGACTAACTCTGCAATAATAAAACAAATGATCGTTAACTCAACCTGTTGCAACATGTCAAACAAGTCACCAGCACACACAATGGCACGATTTAGAAAAGTTAGTGCTAAAATCAAAAAAATAAAAATAAAAATAATAATAATAATGGTTCGCTACATATAATGATAAAAGGTGACAAGTATGATGAATTTTCTTGCCAATATCATTTTTTTCTTAGGTTGAAGATGACCCATAAAACAATAAAGTTATATTCTTATTTTATTATTAGTGAATAGTGGTGTATTTTTAATGAAAAGTTTAATTTTAGCCATTCTAGTTTGTAAATTATCATTCAGTTATGCTTAAAGTATAATGACTAAGTAATTGTATGTTATTACCGAAACAATAAAAAAAAAATAATAATAATAAAAAGCACTGCATTAGTCCGTATTATGTGTGAACCATCTTCAATGCCTATTTTGTTCATTTTATCAACTGATCAAGTAATTGTATGTTACTACTGAAACAATATCATCGAACCCGTATTTCGAATGATTCAACTTCAATCCGCTTCTAAACCAAAAAAATCATTGTTTGCTACCAAAAAAAATTTTTGAGCCCCCTTTAATACATATTCCTGGCTCTGTCCTGGATGATTTCATCATCATGATTCAGTTTCTTGTTTGTTAATACGATTTTGGATCACTCAAAATCTAACAATTTCAACCTTACAAGAGCGAATGATATGATACAACAATACTAAAATTGAAACAGAGCACAACTTTAACAACTTAATACGAATAGGGGGCTAAACTTATTACTTTTAGTTACATGATGAATAATACTTATGCAAAAACACCTCAATTTTTCATCCCAGCCCTCAAAATGATAATATGATGAGACATCAATTGGAATCCTCATGACGCAGATACTGAACAAGTCTGGATCTCACCTCTGATGGAATACGAACTGCACAATAGTTTTTGTCAAGGAAAACTACAGTCGCCCGTGCCTCCAAAATGGGCTACAATAAAATAAAATAAATAAATAAAAATTAAAAAATTAAAAATTAAAAATTACAGGATTCAGCTGTCAACACTCAACACATAAAAATATAACAGGAAGTCAGGAACCTATGAAGGGATTTTTTTGTCTTTTACTACCATCGCAACAAGAAATGCATGCTTAACGAAGAAACTTATGGGGATGAATATATATAACCTCTTCATTTGGGATCTTGACGATGAAGTGTTCAAAGAATATACGAGCAGCTGATATGTTTGATACCCTCACTCGAACAATAAATTTGTCACTAATCTGTTTTGGACAAAATACCATGAACATATATGCAATTAATATCATATAGTGATCCAAACTCATATACACATTGGCAACTTTTTCCAGAGTTTATACGAGTTATTTACTTTTGAAACCATCATTTGAAAGATAGAAAGAATACTAAAACTTGCCCAATTCCATTAAAATATGATTACGGCTCATTTTATTTTGGGAAGTGATTGGCACACTCTCATAATTTATTGGCATACTTCACTGACTGCATTAAACAATTGTACGTTAAGTACAACATGCTTTAACTGCTTGTACCGTTGAGTGTGTCAATAACTTTTGGGAGTGTGTTAATCACTTCCCTTTTATTTTTGTGTGTGTGAAAAACGATGTGTATATTTAACCGGAAGAGCTAAAGGAAGTTAAAATTTATATAACAGGTGGTTAAATGTTAAGTCAAGTGGAGTTAAAAGCATACTCTTAGAGGTGCAAGATATTTAAGCGATAATTCAGACAATGCTACAGCGTTACCACTTTGAGCAATTGGTTCAATACTTAAGCCAATCTTTTCCACAAGTTGATGACGAGCTGTTGAATAAAAAGTTAATACATCCTTAAGAGGCATGAAATGAAATAAACCACATGTTGAAATCAACAAGTTTTGTAAGCTTAGTTTGATTGCTATACCAACCAAACGACACTAAAATAATCTTTCGTCTATCCGTGTTTCTTATCTCACATTATTCAATAGTAGCTTGTGATCAAACCAAATAACTCACATTAAAAAAACTCACCATGATGACAATAATCTGCAAATACATCATTGTTCACAACTCCGTACTGATCCAATTCATAATCTCGTACGCTAAGTTCAATTTCATGAAATCCACTCATTCTGCCAAACATCAAGATCAGAAAAATGTAACTAGTCTACCACCATTTGAACAGACTAGAAGGGTACCCGTACAATGCGGCGGCAGGTACCCGATAACAATTTTTGTGGCTGATGATGTGGCGGCTACTAATGTGTTTCTAGGAGTTTGTGTATTTTTTTTGTTTAAAGAGAGCTTGGTTAAATGGTTTACGGTGTTTTTGTGTTATGTTTGAGGTTTTATATCCCGATCTACCACCAAAACCACAAGATCTACCACCAATGCCACAAATAACTGAAACCATAAAAAGCAGTGATTTCGGGATACTGTGACGGCGGAGGATGAGGTGGTGGCGGTCGAGGAGGATTTGATGGTGGTTTACCTGAGAAAATGGTTTCTTATTTAAGAGAGAGAAAAGGCAATATTGTGTGTTTTTTGTGTGTCTAAATATGTGTCATATGTTATTTTATTTTGATTTTATAACCAACAAGCTGTTACAATAGGCTGCATGAATGTTAGCGGTTACATGTTGACTGAACTCAATAGGCTGTATGAATGTGTTGGAAAAATGGTTTACAAAATGAGTTTTTGTAAAACTTTGGACATAATTTAATGTATGTATATGTTATATATATTTATGTTTCTTGGTGGCGTTTTGTTCTCCTCCAAGAGAGCTTCGTAACAAGCTAAAGTATGTCCAAAATAAAGCTAAGATGAATGAGATATCGTGTCTCAAAGTGAGGCACGTGAAACACAAAATTGGAAAAGTCCTACATCGCCCAAAACAAGAAGTGAATGCTTGTTTATAAGGAATAGTTGGTATTTGCTTCCAAATTCCTTTAGGTGAGCTATGCTCCCACTCCTACGTGCGCGCGCGCAGGGGGGGGTGCAGATTGTGGGATTTCTGGACCAAAATGAGTTCGAAGCTACTGAACTCATGCGAGCCCGCGCGACCTGCGGACACGAATGCAGCACCGAAATCTCGCCTACGTGCGTATCTTTTTGCTGCAGATTCGGGGGTCTTTCTTTCCAGTTTCTGTAAGTCTATTTTAGGAATAGATTTCAAACTTGTGGACAAAGTTTACAGAATATATTGTTGTGTAAATAAAAGATATGCAAATCGTGTTTATTGAATAACAGATTTGCAAATCGGGTTAAAGTTTAATAGAAATTCTGTCTTGGTGACCAAGACAAGTATTCCCTATAAATTAAACCCATCTCATTCGGTTTTGGTACACTGAAAAACGTTGCTCTTTACCGTACGAATTCCAGCACTCTCGTCGATCAGAAACACGCAAGATTTCCGTGACCTTTCAGGCAAGTAAGTCAAGTCCGGCTGTACAACAGCTTTGGACGTTGTACCCTGGGAAACAGACGGCGAATCTGTTTTAAGGGAATCGTGTTTACACGAGCCTCGTTCCACGACTTTTACTGCTTTCTTTTATTTACGTTATATATAGTGTCTGTCTTCTGCTTCTACTCCATTCTGTCTGTATTTAATTTTCTGTTATTTACATTCTGTTAATTATATTATTTATCTTAATCTGATTTTATAAATAAAGTGTACACCGTTTCCCACAGTCTTAAAACAGATTCGGTTTAACCGAATTTAAACACTTTGTTAAATTCGGATTAATTATTTTAACAGATTTATAAACTGTTTTCTATCGAGGCCTTGATGAGTTTCTTTAGAAATCAGTTTTATTTAAACAGATTTTATTTACAGATTTGGTGTACAGATCTATAACGTTTTTTTTAAGCAGTTGTTCTATTCAGTTTATTGAAACCAAGATTGAGTTTCTATTAACTGATTTATCGAAACCAAGTTAGAGTTTCGTTCAGTCAGATCTGGTACAAGTAGATACCGATTTGCAACAGTTTGTTTAACTGTTTGTGTTTACCTTTCAGGATGACAAACACTACTCCTCTTAGGACTACTACAGTGAATGGATCTGGTGCGCCAGTTACCAACACAGTTCTTAATCATGCTGAGAAACCAGAGAAATTCAATGGACAGAATTTTAAGAGGTGGCAACAGAAGATGTTCTTTTATCTCACTACTTTGAACCTTGCGCGGTTCTTAAAAGAGAACGCACCTCAAGTGGAAACTCCTGCTGAAGGTCAATCCTCTAATCAACAGGCTGTGCAAGCCTTGGAAGCATGGAAGCATTCAGATTTTTTGTGTCACAACTATGTTCTGAATGGTTTGGTTGACTCTTTGTACAACGTGTACTGCAAGACCAAGACTGCCAAAGAATTATGGGAGTCATTGGAACGCAAGTACAAAACTGAGGATGCTGGTACAAAGAAGTTCGTGGTAGCACGCTTTTTGGATTACAAGATGGATGATTCAAAGAAAGTGATGAGTCAGGTTCAAGATCTGCAAATTTTGCTACACGACATTCATGCTGAAGGAATGACTTTGAGTGAAACTTTTCAAGTTGCTGCTATTATTGAAAAGTTACCTCCAAGCTGGGTAGAATTCAAGAACTACCTGAAGCATAAGCGAAAGGAGATGAGTGTTGAAGACTTGGTTGTTCGTCTTCGTATTGAAGAGGACAACAAGCTGGCTCAGAAAAACACTTATACGCCTGATTCTGCCAAGGCAAATTTGGTTGAGCATGCTTCGTCATCTTCAAAGTCTCATGTCAAGGGAAAAGGCAAGGGGAAAGGAAAGAATGACAAGAAGGGCAAAGGGAAGTCTGAGTACCTTGCTCCTAAAGCTGCAATTGTGAAACCGCAGTTCCAAGGGGTGTGTTTCAATTGTGACCAGCCAGGTCACCGTGCTGCTAACTGTAAGATGCCGAAGCGGGTGACTCCACGCGAGGCAAATATGGTGAATGATGTGGACATGATTGCTATGGTTTCTGACGTCATTGCCATGATCTCTGAAGTTAACCTGGTAGGTTCAAACAACAGGGAATGGTGGGTTGATACTGGGGCTACCCGTCATGTGTGTGCTGATAAGAGTATGTTTCACTCTTTCAGAGCGGTTGACAATGGAGACAAGTTGTACATGGGCAACTCTGCAACTGCTGATATCAAGGGCGAAGGAGATGTAATCCTGAAGATGACATCCGAGAAAGAGCTCAAGTTGACTAATGTCTTGTATGTTCCAGAAATTCGCAAGAATCTTGTGTCTGGTTGGCTGTTGAACAAGTTTGGTTTTCGTCTTGTTTTTGAGTCTGATAAGTTTGTTCTTTCTAAGAATCAAATGTATGTTGGTAGGGGATATGCCCTGAATGGTATGTTTAAGCTCAATGTAATGGTTGTTAAGAATGATATCAATAAAATGAATTCTTCTGCTTATTTGATTGAGTCTTCTAATGTGTGGCATGGCCGTCTTGGACATGTAAATTTTAATTCAATGCGCCGTTTGATTAAATTTAATTGCATACCTAATTTCCATATTGACTCAAAATATAAATGTGAAACTTGTGTTGAAGCCAAACTTACAAGAGCATCTTTCAAATCGGTTGAACGAAAAACCGAACCACTTGATATGATACACACTGACATATGTGATTTGAAATCACTACCCACTAAAGGTGGCAATAAGTACTTTATCACGTTTATTGATGATTGTACAAAGTATTGCTACGTTTACTTGTTAAAAAGTAAAGATGAAGCTATAGACAAGTTTGTTCTATACAAAAACGAAGTTGAGAATCAACTTAGTAAGAAAATCAAGGTGGTACGAAGTGATAGAGGAGGTGAATACGTGTCTCCATTCGCTGATCTATGTGCGAAACATGGAATCAGACATGAGTTCACTGCTCCTTACTCACCTCAACAGAACGGTATTGCCGAAAGGAAGAACCGTACCTTGAAGGAAATGGTTAATGCCATGTTGATAAGTTCTGGTTTAAACCAGGACATGTGGGGGGAAGCCATTCTAACGGCTACTTATCTTTTAAATAAGATACCTCGTAAGGAAAAAGAAGAGACCCCTTATGAACTATGGATGGGAAGAAAACCATCATATCAGTACTTACGAGTGTGGGGGTGTCTAGCAAAGGTAGCTATACCGACTCCCAAGGCCCAAAAGATTGGACCTAAATCTGTGGATTGTATATTCATTGGATATGCTAAGAATAGCAGTGCTTATCGTTTCATTGTACGTGATTCGAAAAATCCGGATATACAAAAGGGTTCTGTAATGGAATCAAGGAATGCTTCCTTCTTTGAAGATATATTTCCTTGTTTAACGAAGGAAACTGGAAGTTCATCTAGAATAGATGACAATGTTGTCCAAGATAAGAGACAACGAGATGATAATGATTTCCAAGATGAGAGACAAGATCAAATCGAGGAAGAAGAAGTAGAACCTAGAAGAAGCAAAAGGGCAAGAACCGAGAAATCGTTTGGACCCGATTTTGTTTCTTTTATGGTAGAACATGAACCTACTTCTTATCGAGAAGCGGTAACTTCCTCAGAAGGGCCTCAATGGAAAGAAGCCATTAAAAGTGAAATAGATTCTATTTTACAAAATCATACTTGGGAGCTCGTGGATTTACCTCCTGGTTGTAAACCACTAGGCTATAAATGGATCTTCAGGAAGAAGATGAAAGCCGATGGCACCATTGACAAGTACAAAGCAAGATTGGTAATCAAAGGATTTAGACAACGTGAAGGTCTAGATTACTTTGATACATATTCTCCTGTTACACGAATAACGTCGATCAGGATGATACTTGCTATTGCCGCTTTAAGAAATTTGGAAATTCACCAAATGGATGTGAAAACGGCTTTTCTAAACGGGGATTTAGAAGAAGAGATCTACATGAACCAACCTGAGGGTTTCATAGCTCCTGGACAAGAGAACAAAGTTTGCAGGCTTGTTAAGTCATTATATGGCTTAAAGCAAGCTCCCAAACAGTGGCATCAAAAATTTGACCACACCATGCTAGAGAGTGGATTCAAAATTAATGAATGCGACAAGTGTGTTTATGTAAAAGACACAAGTAGTGGATATGTAATCTTGTGTTTATATGTTGATGATATGCTTATCGTTGGCAGTAATGACAAGATGATCAAATCTACTAAAGACATGTTGAAATCAAAGTTTGACATGAAGGATATGGGTTTGGCTGATGTGATCCTTGGAATAAAGATCATACGAACTCAAAATGGACTTGTGTTGAGTCAAGCACATTACGTTGACAAAATTCTGAATACTCATAATGCGGGGGATTCCGGCCTAGCTAGAACTCCAATTGACACCAGCAAGCATCTATCTAAAAATAGAGGCGCAGGTGTTGCCCAATTAGAGTATTCAAGAATTATTGGCATGTTAATGTACTTAATGACAGGTACCCGACCTGACTTAGCATATGCTGTTAGTAGGCTAAGTAGGTATACTAGTAATCCAAGTTATGCACATTGGGGAGCTATGACTAGGGTACTTCATTATTTGAGATACAGTCGCGATTATGGACTGCATTATGAAAGATATCCAGCTGTTATTGAAGGATACAGTGATGCTAATTGGATATCTGACATAAAGGATTCTAGATCGACTAGTGGATATGTGTTTACACTAGGAGGGGCAGCTATATCTTGGAAGTCTTCCAAGCAAACTGTTATAGCTAAGTCCACGATGGAATCAGAATTTATCGCGTTAGATAAATGCGGACAAGAGGCGGAATGGCTACGTCAATTCGTAGAGGACATACCAAGGTGGCCTAAACCGGTAACGGCCATTAGTATACATTGTGATAGTCAATCGGCAATTGGCAGAGCTCATAGCATAATGTATAATGGAAAGTCCAGACATATCCGTCGTCGACATAATTCGATATGACAACTACTCTCAACAGGAGTTATCTCAATTGACTATGTGCAGTCAAAGGATAACATCGCGGATCCGCTTACGAAAGGCTTAAGCAGAGAGTTAGTTAGTAAGTCGTCTAAAGGAATGGGACTAAAGCCCTTGAAGGAATGAGTTTCTATGAAGGAAAACCTAACCCAGTTGACTGGAGGTCCCAAGATCTGGGTTCAATAGGACAACCTAATCATAGAAATGTGGGGGAAGTCATGTCAATGTGGGGGAGTTACTTATATATTGTAACTTCCTAGTCCATTCCTATAACAGATGTGACTTGTTGAGAGGTTAAACATATGGCTTTAATGATTCAGGATGAAATCATAAAGCATAATGATTCAAGATGAAATCACAAAACATATGTTTTTAATGATTCAAGATGAAATCACCTATGTGGGAGAGAAGTGGGGTCGCTTCGAAGGGAATTGTGGGGGCGCAATTCCTAAGAGCTCTTGCAGAACCAGGCTAGTATTCATGACCATAACGAATACGACTATGAGGACTTGACATTGTCAGGGAGAGTCTTGTGTGAGTATGTATTGTCGTCTACGTAAACAGATGTTGAGTTCAAGGACATCGCGTCTACTCAGATCTAGGAGACTAAGTGCATCTCACAAGGGAAGGTTCAAAGGGTCACACCTACCTATCCTATGCAAGACTTAACCGCAGAAATTTCGCGGAAATTTTCGTGTGTTTTCGACCGATCTCCATTCATGTGGGGGATTGTTGGAAAAATGGTTTACAAAATGAGTTTTTGTAAAACTTTGGACATAATTTAATGTATGTATATGTTATATATATTTATGTTTCTTGGTGGCGTTTTGTTCTCCTCCAAGAGAGCTTCGTAACAAGCTAAAGTAAGTCCAAAATAGAGCTAAGATGAATGAGATATCGTGTCTCAAAGTGAGGCACGTGAAACACAAAATTGGAAAAGTCCTACATCGCCCAAAACAAGAAGTGAATGCTTGTTTATAAGGAATAGTTGGTATTTGCTTCCAAATTCCTTTAGGTGAGCTATGCTCCCACTCCTACGTGCGCGCGCGCAGGGGGGGGTGCAGATTGTGGGATTTCTGGACCAAAATGAGTTCGAAGCTACTGAACTCATGCGAGCCCGCGCGACCTGCGGACACGAATGCAGCACCGAAATCTCGCCTACGTGCGTATCTTTTTGCTGCAGATTCGGGGGTCTTTCTTTCCAGTTTCTGTAAGTCTATTTTAGGAATAGATTTCAAACTTGTGGACAAAGTTTACAGAATATATTGTTGTGTAAATAAAAGATATGCAAATCGTGTTTATTGAATAACAGATTTGCAAATCGGGTTAAAGTTTAATAGAAATTCTGTCTTGGTGACCAAGACAAGTATTCCCTATAAATTAAACCCATCTCATTCGGTTTTGGTACACTGAAAAACGTTGCTCTTTACCGTACGAATTCCAGCACTCTCGTCGATCAGAAACACGCAAGATTTCCGTGACCTTTCAGGCAAGTAAGTCAAGTCCGGCTGTACAACAGCTTTGGACGTTGTACCCTGGGAAACAGACGGCGAATCTGTTTTAAGGGAATCGTGTTTACACGAGCCTCGTTCCACGACTTTTACTGCTTCCTTTTATTTACGTTATATATAGTGTCTGTCTTCTGCTTCTACTCCATTCTGTCTGTATTTAATTTTCTGTTATTTACATTCTGTTAATTATATTATTTATCTTAATCTGATTTTATAAATAAAGTGTACACCGTTTCCCACAGAATGTTAGCGGTTACAAGTTAACTGATTTCAATATATGATTATGGCTTTTTAATTTCCTTTTAAAAAAATGTTTTTGGTCTTAAAAATTCTAAGACTTCTTTATTCAGAAAGTCCTAAACTTTTTATATAGTAGTATAGATTATTCAGACTACCAATTTCCTATCAGAAAAGAGCTTCATTTTTACTTTCCAGGGTCAAAGAAAGTACCATTTAACTTCAAATCGGTTCTAGTTTCGCTATACAACCATTAAAATTCATACCATACAAACCTTTGTTATAAGTATCACAATGAAATATCTTATAGTATTGGATATGCAACAAATTTCATATCAAAATTTGAAGCCAAATTCACAAAGGTAGACCCCAAAAAAGTCAAAAGTCAAACATCATTACTTTTCTCGAAATACATTAAAGGGAAGTTTGTTTAAACTTATTTGATATGCTTATGAGCTTATTATTTGATAAGCTTATAAGCTCATTTTTGTGGGATTATGAGCTTATAAAGTTCATAAGCTCAATTGAATAACTTTATAAGCCCATAAAGTTGAACTTATAAGCTTATCAAAATTTCCTAATAAGCTTAAACAACCACCACCAAATGGCCTAGTGATAAATCACATAACGTCCTCAGAAGAGGTTTAGGGTTTAAACCTCACTATGTACACATTTTGGTGGCTACTGAAAAGGTCTAAAACGGTCACGGGGATACCTGGGTCAGACCCATGTTTCTAAAATCTCATCTAGAGCCAAATCCGTCAAACCCATCAAGACATGTGACCCGACCTGTCCCACCTATTTTTCCACCTCTAAGGCTATGCACAACGGTTGGGTCGTGTGTCGATCGACTGATTGGTCATCGTCGGCCGCCCAATTGTGGCCACTCAATCGCCCAAGATCGCCGAGCAAAAACATGCATATCTCGGTCGAAAATTCGACAAAGTGAAACACACATATATGGAACCAAAAAAAAAATAAATAAAAATAAATAAATAAAAATGGTCGTTAGAGTGTTTTTTTGTATTCTTCATTGTGTTTATGAGTAGTTATGAAGATATTTTATTTTTTTCAGGTGGCCATGGTGGCTGGTAAAATATTACAAGGAAGATGTAGTGAGTAAAATAGTAAACAACTAAAAAGAAAACCCTAAATAAATAGCCGATTATCTGCCAATTAAGAAATAACTCAATGACTTAGTCTTAGGGCTTGTTTGTTAGAATTTTGTATTAATTCATGTTTAATTAAGAGATTACTTAATGTAGAAACCATCAGTGTTATTAGTTAATATCTTCGGTTATTTTCTCTATTAGATCACAAACAATCAGTTTTCATATGACTTAATATTTTTTTTTTCAATATTAAGTTAATTAAGTCGAACTCAAACACCACTTTATAGACTTAGAGTAAGAGTATAAGAATTTTTTACTGCTTATTGTAAAAGATTTGTAACATAATTATTAATGAATTTTATGTAATGTTTTTTTTTTTTTTTTTTTTTTTTTTTCCTAAATAAAATTTAATTTTGTTGTGAAAAAAAGTTGAAAAAAAAGAAGATGAAAGTCGCTGCTTTGGAAAAAAGTCATGTGAGGGTAGCCGCCGAAAAAAAATAATAATAATAATAATAATAATAATAAATAAAATAATGTGACAGACAAAATAAATGTCGCCTAAGATCACTGTTGTACATAGCCTAATAACTCCCTTGATTATAACCACCAATAAAAATGTTAGCAATTTATATCAAACATAAGATTAAAATCAATAAAAATAAATAATGGGTAATAAAAAATTACCCTTTGCCACCTCTAAGATCAAATGAAAAATTACTATTACTGCTTTTAACAGCCTTAGTGATTGACAGTAATTGCCGGTTGTTAGCTACCGGGAAAAAGTGAGCATTTGATGACGGGAAATGAAGGTAGACTGCGGCATGTGACGACGGAATGATCACGTGAGTGGCGGAGAATGCTTGTGACATCTCTTTTGAATCCTACTCCGTACTAGTTTCTATCGAAGTTTAGTTTTGATGATGTTTTTATATGTTACTTTGGGGATTAAGTTCAAAGATACAAATAAGTCACTTATAGTTTTGAAATTTCACTAATAGCCCCTCCTTATTATTATTATTATTATTATTATTATTATTATTATTATTATTATTATTATTATTATTATTTTTTTATTTTTTTTTATTATTTTTTTTTTAATGAACTTATGTCTAAAATACTAAGAAAAGTTTTACACTGAAGCGACAGGCAAGCGGGCAACAAGCTGCGCCGCTAGCCCTTTTTGAATAGCGAAACTTAATCTTTTAAAAACTACATTCAAAGACCTTGGGGTCGTAACATTGCCATGCATAACCCGTTGGACTCTTTTGAGCAGCTCCACAGCCTCCGATGCAAGGAAACCAAAAGTATCAAATGCAAAAGGTATAAACGCGTGTTGGTTATCAAGGCACGCTTTCTCGTGTTTGGTTACTTTGCATGAAGCGGCTTTCAAAGCAGCCTGACCTGCCGTAAAAGCATGATTCCCCAATCCCACAAGTGGAGAAACCCCCGTTAGATCTACACAAGCATGTTTCCCCCCTATCCATCCAAAAACCAAAATGTCAGCTGGTCTAAGTGTCGATCTTCCTTCCATCGGGTCGGTCAAGAAATTCACAGGTGCTTCTTTCTTAACTGAAATCCCAGCACGCCTGAATATGTCAAAAAGAACATCCCTAACCAAATCGTGCCGGTATTTGAACCCCGGAAGCTCTCTACAATGAACTGCATGCTCTCCGAATGAGTCCAAACAAGCTCTCTACAATGAACTGCATGCTCTCCTTATTATGAGTGGTCAAAGGAATCAAACTACCGTACATTAATTCGTTGATTAAGAGTTCCTATATTATAGTTTTTAAATTTCATCGTAGCCTTTTCCACCCTTGACTGAAATTAATTCGTTGATTAAGAGTTCCTATATTAGCTTAAAGGCTAAAATGTGCTAACGTATGTAACGAGGTTATTTGGTAGGTAGTGAGAAGAAAAAATAAATTAAAAATGATGAGAAATGACTATAAGTATACATTTAAGATGCAACGACTTGAATTAAATAATTCTTTATTCATTTAGATGCATTTCAATTAGTTTTAAAAATGATTTTAAAGTGAAAACAATACATGATAGTACTAGTAACACATTTGATGCGCAGAAGACGAAAAATACATAGTATTCGCCTAACTTAATGAAAAGCGTCTAATATATGTAAATGCTTGTAATTTTGAGCTAGAAAATATATTAGAATACATTTAAAAGATCAGGTATGCATCTAATACAAGTTAATACATCTCTAATGTGTTATTATAATTATTACTCATATTTTTATTTTAAAATTTTTGTTCATTTGATTCTAAGTTCCGGGTCATTTAGTAAACTTGCATTTTTCTTTCATATCATACAATACATTTATTGTGCATTAATTAAAAGAAGAAAATGGGAGAATTACCTTGATATCCCTACAAACTTGTAAATTACATCAATATCCTTGTAAATTTCTTAATTACACTAATATCCTTTCAAAAATCCTAGAATTCTCATATTTATCCAAAATACTAACATTATGATTTAAAATTTAAAAGATGTATTTAAATATTAACTAACATCTTTTATATAATAAAACAAAATCTCAAGTGAGAACTTTCGTATTTTGGTAAAAAGAATGTTTTCTTTTTAGGTAATAGTTAAATTAATTAATTTTTTTTAGAATATATTTAAAAATAAAAAAGGCTAATTGTTTCCGGATTTGGTCAAATTTAGAAAAAAAGAATGTCTTTTTCGCTGATGGTAAAAAAACTCGAAAAAAACATGTACTATTTGGTTATTTTTTCATTGTTTAGGGAAAAAAAAAAAAAAAAAAAAAAAAAAAAAAAAAAAAAGAAGAACGGGACTTTTTTTTTATGCCTCGACACACACATACAATAGCAGACGACACCCACCCAAAAAATAAAACTACAACTACTAAGAAAACCCTAATCGATGTCGCTCAAAATCAAAGAATTCAAGGTATGCTAATCTTTAACTTAGTTTTACGTATTGATTTAAATTTAAGTTGTATTAACTTCTATGGGTTTACAGGGTTCTGGGTTTTACTATTGCAATAATGGCGGTTTCGTGTGTTTCTATAATCAAATTGCTTTATTATAGGTTTAATGATGGTTTTAAAGTTGTTTATATAAAACTGCTTAGCTGAATTATTTTTACTCTTAACAGGGTGTTTGGGAATGCTTACTCTAATTAAATTGCTTATGTGAATTAGGATGAGACTGCCAATCTATTTTTAGTTATAAAATTGATGTTATTTGTTATTTGGATTCGACAGGCAAAAGAAGCAACTCACGCAACATTGGATGACGGAATACAGTTGATGTTGAGTTAATTCATTACTTTTATTTACTACCTCCGTCCCAATTTATTTGTCCACTTTTAATTTTCAAAGTCTTTTTATGTCAACTTTGACCATAAATATGTTTGTTTGTGTTATTTAATATTTGATGCAAAATATATGAATAGATTGAGTTTTAAGTGTATTTTTAATTTGTATAATTTTCATCAAATATTATATAACACAAATAAAAATATTTACGGTCAAAGTTGACAAACAAAGACTCAAAAAGTCAAAACTGGACAAACAAATTGGGACGGAGGGAGTATTTATTTACGCCCGGGGGGGGGAGAAGACACAAAGTTACATGTCTATAGTTTCTATAGAGTTTGTTCTCCACAACTTTCAACCACGAGTTTCCTTTTCTATTGGGCTGGATTCTGTCCCAGGTTGTTTTTTTATCTATTTTTTAGATGATAACTTCAAATTTGATATATTCATCTAGTATGATGTGTGACCTTTTTACTTATATGTTAGGCGACAGTAAAGGTGGTATTGAAATGACCGGAAGTAGTGGGCGGGCTAGGTGGTAGTTTTGATCAATTTACCCATTAATAGGTCTATTCAAGTATGTTTTATCTCAAAGGGGAAAATAAAAATGTGTAGTAATTCTTCACCGGATTTGACGAACTAATTACTGATAGAAATAAAATAAAATAAAAAATATTTGACAATAACTTACTTCAGGTCACCTATACCAAAAAGTCAGCCATTTTTAACCGTCACCCAACTGGCCATTTTTGCCACCTCTACTCTTAGTAATTTAACAGACAAATTGGGTTTGATTAATAAAGTGATTGGTTTATATAAACCAACTTTTGCTATGCGTTTGTGGTATAGGCATATAGAGCATATGGCACTTATAGTTATTATCGCACAACTACAAACTTGATGAATATAAAATGATGTGCAAGTGTATAGTCGTTTCTCATCCGTCCTTTATTTAATCTACAGCCAACAATGGATATATATGGACTTGAACCTCCACATTGCTTTCCCCTCTTTTCTAAACGACACCTCTAGGAGTATGCACCAAATAGACCACATCTTAGGTGACACTAATGAAGCTGGAAGAACAAGGGTAATTTATACTATCTATTGATCTGTTTTATCGTGTTTGATATGCAAGTATTTCCTTAAATCATTCTATTATAGTTAAGGCTGTAAGTTTCTTTCAGATTGATCCTACCTTGGGTTGTTAAGGCTGTAAGTTTCTTTGAATTGGGCTCAGCAAGATCATGGTCCTTGCAGTGGAGCCAACCTTGCTTCTCCTTTTTCTACTGCAGCATCATCTGGATTCAATAACTCAATTATCAGCTATTCTTCTTTGGCGCGGCTCATCATCAACCTCACTTTAGGACTTCAGCTCTCGCTCACCAACACTACAACCTGCCCATGTACCACTAGAGGAGCTGAAGGTATAATCTGATAGTGCACATCCACATTCATATTCATTACTATAATCCCAAGTATAGGAATAGAAAAGGTGGTTAGTACTACTCTATCCGTCCCATATTAAATGTCCGGTTTGACTTTTCAAAGTCTTTCTTTCTTAACTTTGACTTTAAATATTGTTGTTTTTGTTATATAATATTTGATGCAAAATATATGAATGGATTTAGTTTTAAATGTATTTTAATTGTGTATAACTTTTATCAAATACTAATAACACAAACAAAAATATTTAAGGTCAAAGTTGAAAAAAAAAATATTTGAAAAGTCAAAACTGGACATTTAATATGGGACGGATGGAGTATATTTTATGCACTTTTTGAATAACCAAAATGAACTTCCACTAATTGATACCTTTTGAGCATAAAGCTTTCTGTTTAACGAAAAAGTATGTAACACGCTAAAACATACTCTTTGAATAACATTATATTTGTATTCTTACGGTTATGTTTTTATTCATCACATCTTGCTAATACTACAACAGGAGTTGCTAATACATGACATCAGTCATGTTGATAATTTATTGAAATACAAGTAATAACATGTTACAATGATACCAATTGTTGATTAAACAAAATGTTAAAGGAATATATTTTTAAAAGTAGGTAGTATTAGAATGGTTATTTTTAGAAGTTGGTAGTATTAGAATGGTTTTACTATTGTAGTATTGTTTGAGATCTATAGTCGTTTTAGCAAAATTATTTTATGATGGTTGTTTCAGAGGAATACTTTGGCTACATGTTTTCTGAGATTAGGGATTCATGTCAATTGGATTAATCCATATTTTTTTGTTCTTTGTGGATAATTTTTTAAGCTCTCTAATGTTTAAATTTACAGCTTCTTTTACCAACTAATAGGATAACACGTAATGTCTTTGCTATAGGTAGAGCTCCTAAATATATATTTTATGTACCAAACCTATATATGAGAATGACATCAAGAAGCCATCATGACATCTTTATAAATAATTGCAGTTATGTACTATATTATTTCTCTTCTAATTATGCTAAAAAGAGTGTATTGATAGTTCATGCAAAAGGTTGTAATTTACCATTTGAATTTTTGATTTATTTTTAGAAAGAACACGCAAACGAATCCACGGAATTCAAGATACTTAATAATTAAAGGTGTTTGGATCAACAATTTACCAAAAATATATTGGGTTTTAACCGTACAATAGTAACGAACTTTCAACTTTGTACCATTTTGATACGTGTACTTTTTTTGTTTCACTTAATGCAACGTACTTTCAGGTTTTGTGCTACCTTGGTACGTCAAAGTAAGGCTACCGGATAAAAAGTCATTTTTACCGGATAAAAATCAAAGTGAAATATTTTTGCACATAAATGGTCCCTTTAGATGGCAGGGTAAAACGAATTTAGTCCCCAGAAATTTTTGTTAAATTTTTAATAGAGTTAACTACATTTTTGGTCCTTGTGGTGTGGTGCGTATTTCATTTTTGATCCATTTTACCAACGATCGCTTGCAACGTTTGCAACGTTAGTCCTTTCTACAAATGATCGTTTGCAACGTTAGTCCTTTTATGTACGTCTTTATTTTTGTTTATATATACATTTTTAGACACGTTTTTACATGTGTTTTTCACACACATTTTAGACACACGTTTTTATACGCATTTTTACACGCATTTTTACATGCGTTTTTACACATGTTTTTACACATTTTTATATACTTTTTTGTACACGTTTTTATATACTTTTTTTTTTTCAGAAATTTCTTTTAGATTTTTTTTATTTTAAAAACTTTTTTTCCGAAATTTTTTTTTCAAAATTTTTTTTCGATTTTTTTCTGAACAATTTTTTTCGAAAAACCTTTTTCCGTTTTTTTTTTCAAAATTTTTTTTACCGAAATTCTTTTTCTGAATAATTTTTTTTCGAAAATCTTTTTAGAAATGTTTTTTTCAAAATTTTTTTTACACATGTTTTATTTCGGGAAAAAAATTAAAAAATATATATAAAAAAATTTCGAAAAAAAAATTATTCAAAAAAAGAATTTCGAAAAAAAATTTAAAAAAAAATCAAAAAAATAAATCGAAAAAAAAGTTTAAGGACTAGGGGTAAAGCTAAGGATACGCAACATATTTGTACAAATAAACACAAGTACGCAACGTACTTAGTAAAATGTCAAACGTACGCAACATATTTTCAAAAAATCGTCGATCTACGCAATATGACCTGCTGGCAGCAGGTTACCAGGTCACATAACTTTAAAAGTTACACCTTTGGTCCCTAAACTGTCTCATATCTCGCGTACATGATCCTATTTTAGTCCTATTTACCAGCGTTACACCGTTAGTCCCCAAACATTAGACCGTTAGTCCTATTTAGTCCTATTTACCAGCGTTACACCGTTAGTCCCCAAAATTATATATATAAAAAAAATTCCAGATTATTTAAAAAAAAAAAATCAAGATTTAAAAAACATATATAAAAAAAAAAATCTAGATTATTAAAAAAAATTCAAGATTTAAAAAACATACATATAAAAAAAAAAAAAAAAAAAAAAAAAAAAAAAAAAAACTTTAAAAAATCTACAATAAGAGTTTTTTTTTTTTTTTTTTTTTTTTTTTTTTTTTTTAAATAATCTGGAATTTTTTTATATATATATTTTTGAGGACTAACGGTGTAACTAAATAGGACTAACGGTGTAACGTTTGGGGACTAACGGTGTAACGCTGGTAAATAGGACTAAAATATGATCATGTACGCGAGATATGAGACAGTTTAGGGATCAAATGTGTAACTTTTAAAGTTAGGTAACCTGGTAACCTGCTGCCAGCAGGTCATATTGCGTAGATCGACGATTTTTTGAAAATATGTTGCGAACGTTTGACACTTTACTAAATACGTTGCGTACTTGTGTTTATTTGTAGAAATATGTTGCGTATCCTTAGCTTTACCCCTAAGGACTTCGTGATACCTCTCAAACCACAAGGACCATTTATATAATTAACTTAAAGATTTATTGTTAGTGTAAATCCTACGTGGCATGTCCACATATGATTCTTAACTTTAGTTCTAGTAAAAATAGCACGAAACCTAAAAGTACGTTGCATTAAGTGAAATAAAAAAATAAAAAATAAAAATACACGTATCAAAACGATACAAATCTGAAAGTACCAAAACTTAAAGATTTATTGTTAGTGTAAATCAGGTTGCAAAATTAAGTTGTTTCACGTGCACTACCAAACATATGTATCATTATTTACTCGGTATATAAAAATTAAATTTATAAGAAAATTGCATCTCTTGAATTACATCTACAATGAAATATTCCTATTAAGACCATTTTCATGAAGTTAGTTAATGTTTATTGAATTATTACTGTATAATTATTAAAAGATACGGGGTAAGAAATTGCATATCTTGTGCGCATGATTTATTGTGATTGGATTTTGTGAACTCATTCTTTATATTTGGAATAGCTCTTCCACTACAAGAAACAGGAGAACAGGCGTCGACGGGTTTCCCATCGACAATATGTCGACGGCATAACCCACTAAACGACAAAAAAAACGCTTGACCGAGCTCCACTGCGTTGAATTTTTCATAATCGTATTTTCCAGTCGACATGTCGACAGGAACATTTTAACATATTTTTTTGACCTCAATAATTCACCAAAATTGAGCGCGAAATTTACCCGCTAATATATTCCCGTCGACTTGTCGACGGGAATATATCAATCACGTTTTTCCCACAATTAACATGTGATTAAGCATAATAATTATTTGTTTTGAGAGTCCCGTCGACATGTCGACGGGAGTATATTACTAAATTAGAAATATTTTTAATAAATGGGTAAAATATTGGGCGGGATTTTTTCCCGCGTTCTTTATCCCGTCGACATGTCGACGGGAATATATCTTCAAAAATCAGGCTATATATATCCTCACAAATACATTCCCGTCTCATTTTTTTTACCTATATATACATTCTCACAAAATTATTTCCGTCTCATTTTACACATCTCACAAATAAGTCAACCGTCAATTCTTACAAGACACACATGACTTGGCGTGGTTGCACAGTTGAAGAGGAGTACTCAAAAATCTTGTCACACGAGCTCCTCTTTAATGAAGTTATGTTAACTTTTGGTCATGCAGTTTATGAGGAATATGGTTCTTTTAAGAACGTTGAACCGTGGATGAGAGACAAGATTATCGAATGGTGTAGGAAAAAGTCGTACTACAAAGAGTACATGGACGAGCTAGATGCTGCTGAAGCTCAAGCTGCTGCTGAAGCTCAAGTTGTTGCTGTTGGAGGTGACGACGAAGCTGAAAGTACGTTGGAAACCAAACTTGATAATCTGGGAAATAGGGTCACAAAAAGTGGATGAGATACGAAAAAACCCTCCTCCGAACGTCGAGCCATCTGTGTGGGAGGAGCATATCAAGTTTTACATGAATGATAAGAACCTGAAGCGTGCTGCTGTGAACAAGGAGAACCGAAAGAAGTTGAAGGTGTACAGCCGCAACGGTTCCAAGTCATTGGCCGCTATTCGCCACGACTACGTAAGACACATTTTATTTTTATACAAGTATTTTATTTTTATAAAATTAATTAATTATAATTATATAAAAGTAATTAATTTTGATTTTATAAAAAGTATTTAAGTTTAATTAAAATAAATATGGTGTTTGATTTGCCATTTTTAATTTGTTTCATCTTATATATATGCATGTGTATATACAGTTTGAGAACAGCAAGGACAAACAATACCCGTCACTCATCCAGTCGTTTTACGACACACACTGCGACAATAATGGTATGTGGTTGCAGGATGAGGCTCGTGTTCAATATGTAAGTATTTTTTTTTAATTTATTATTTATTTATTTATTTCCCCAAACACGCACTTTAATGATTCATTGAAACATAATCTTGTAATTAACCCGATATATATATATATATATATATATATATATATATATATATATATATATATATATATATATATATATATATACTAGTTTTCGAAGCCCGCCCGATGGGCGGGCATACCTTGTAATTTTACATTTTAATTTAATCATGTACGAATAATAGTGATCTTTTATAGTTATTTTTTATGTATTCACCTGATGGGCAGCCATGATATATATTTTTAAATTTTAAGTCAATCATGTACGGATATCAGTGATCTTTTATAATTAATTGTTATGTATTGATTAAGAGACATGCATATATACAATTTAATGCATATATATATATATATATATATATATATATATATATATATATATATATATATATATATATATATATATATATATATATATATACACACACATTTTAATTTATTTGATTCCACTTTTAAAGAAATCTTATAATGGGTCAACACAGCTTTTAATGAGCACAAAAACAACTATATATCGAACAAAGTTGGCTTATAATGAGCACAAAAAACAGCTTACAAATTAGCTTTATAGCAACCAAACAACCCTTAGAAGGAAGACACATGTGCATAGTTTATGTTCAACCATAAAGATAAGTAGCTTATGATGGGCACAAAAACTGCTATATAGCTCGCCACACAGTTGTGAGTTCCCACACCCAAGCTTCAATACCTGCAGAAGTATACATATTTCAATTAAAGCATTGTCAAGCATATGTGTATACAAAATAAGAACCTTATAGAAGATGGTATACTATTTTTTAGAAAATTTTCATCCCTTTTTAGTTGCTCCATTAGTGATTTTGTGTCTCATGATCTGTGTAATTTGCGTAGTAAGGTTGTCTGAGAACATACATAAACCAAAAAATAAAACTACATATAGATTCAAAAGAGTCATGGCTTGTTGCATATTGTGTCGATTAAAGTGATATATCACCTAGAATATCCTTTATTACAGGGAGGTCTTGTTTAGGGATATTGTTTCACACAGCCTTAACCGTTATCACTGTTAGTTTTACCAAATTGTAAAGCCCATCCTTAAGAATAAGGGATATAGCCGTAAAGACCTGCGTAACAGAATATAATATACATAAAGATAACACTTGCTGAAATATAACTAAACTGAAGTACTGAACCACTTATTCATAAAAGTGATTAAAATATGAAGAGCTTGTTAGTTTGAGTTACACATGTATATAGAAGTTTTCTTTAAACTATGCAATGTATTTAACTTGTTTCATGCGTTCTGTACTCACATTTTTTCCTATACATCAGAATTAAAAACATAAGGTATTGCTTACCTCCATACTGACTTTCAGAATCATAAAACTATAGCTTACCTCATGTTACGTGGCCAAACATTTTATTTTCTTTGAGAAAATTGAGAAAATCTTTAATTTTCTGCTTGAAACATGATCTAATATATCGCTAATATCCATAGTACGCGTGCAAGTCAACATTCGTTAGATACGTTGCACCATCCATACTGACTTTCAAACAAAGGACACGAACTGCTGTTGCATTTGACCCAGAAACAACTGTGTTCTTTGTAAACGTCGGCCTTATGGGAGGCCAACCCACAACCTGTCGTACATGAAAGTAGGTCAATCCTCTTTTTTAACTTATAAGGATTTACTTGTGGTCCAATAATTGTCATTCTTTAGAACTTACTTGGGAATAGTGAAAGTGTTTCTATTATTTGCTACATTTGAGAGCTTTTGTGTGGTGTCATTGGCAACAGAAGGGCTTTCTTGAATTGAAGATGGGACGAGCTTCGTTGTTCACAGTAGTAATCAACTTTAGTAAAATGGGTTGTAAAAGATTTTGTTTCGATGTGCTACTGTTGTCTGAAATCATAGTCATCTCATCACAAGATTAAGCTTTGTCTGGAATTGCAGCCAACTCATCAGAGGTTTAAGCTTTGGATAAATTTGATAAATTTATAAAATCAATAGATAAAATGACTTTCAATTTTTGAATAACAACTACACCCCCTAAACTACACCTTTTTGTTTAGCATGATATTGATATGTTTACCCAAGCACTTCATATTGCAACAATCAAATAATGGGGCCTAAAACACAAAACCAATCATTCGCTTAGGAGAAAGTATATTACGTGCTCAAAAGTTCCCTGAGTTCCATGTTGTACACATTGTCATTCTTGGGTGGGTGAAACCTATTGAATCCTCTAACACGAACAAAATGATGTGAAAATGAAAGTCGCTCTAGGTCTTCTTATAGTGGTACTCAATTAAACTATCCGAATAATTTTAATAACATTTTTTAAAATGGACATAAAGTGTTATGGATTAAATCAACCCATTTTGGAATATGTGATATAAATAACCTGTTACGACCTCAACCCAACTTAAGCGTTTGCTTGTAGTAACCCATTAGATGTATTTAAGCCCTTAATTCTATAACCTCTCACTAAGTATGATGCAGACAAACATGCACATACACAATTTCTGTTTGTAGAGGTGGAGACCAACTTACAATATTTCTCACAATTATCTCATCATTCTTTACTGCTTTGCGAATGTCTAATATAATTTACAGAAATCATATAAACACTAATAAGTTCCAAAATTCATAATAAAGTGGTTCTTAAGGTTCACGATCTGATAAGTTATGGCATGAATTACCTGTTGTGGCTGCAGCTGAAGCTCAAGCAAAAAATGTAAAAAAGAAAAATGCGCAAACATAATTACGTTGATAGAAAATGTAAAAAAGAATTACCTGTTGTGCCATAAGCAACATGGTGGCAAATAGATTGAGATTACGGTGATAGAAAGACTTACTATAGTGATGATTGAAACTGCATAAACATAATTAGAACCCGAATTTTCAACTATGGTGATGAGAACATGCTCCTTTAAGTTGAAGGGTCATGTGTTGAGTGCGAAAGAACATCTTGTTTTCAGAACATGGATTGGTTTTGTCGACAGACTTGTTGCCATCAGCTTCCCGAGTGGTGATCAGGTGCATCGAGTCCCATTTCCATCAAAACACTCTTGATCCATGGTTGCTATCATCACAAAACTGAAACTTTATACACAAATAAATGTAATCTAATTTCTTTAAAAGTCAAAAAGGGTGTTTGGATATGGAAACCACAAAGAAATACTGAATACATTCTAGAATTGATATATTTTTTAGTTTCTAAAACTATATTTAGACTTACTACAATAGATCAGTATCGCTATGAGCATTTGAGCACCAAGCAAAATAAAGACTTATCCAATTTATCTATGTGTTAACTAACCCATTGTAAAAACCAGTTGGCAAAGTATTTGAATATACATACTTTTGCCAGCCATAAATAATTGAGAAATTAAAGGGGAGGTTGCAAGAACGGACTGTTGCCATCTGTAAATGGCTGCACAAAACAAATATAAACATTAAGATAACACGATACAATTGTGGACTCAACATATCGATGTAAGCACATTATACATAAGAAATGTGAAGGACATTTTATTACATCTAGAACCAGCAATCATCAAAGCAGATTGAACGAAAAATATGATGTACCCCGGATATAACCCCTGTTATATGAAATTTAAACAATCATATGATTACTTAATTAGAAAGATCCAACAGAAATATAAATTAGTCATGTAAAATATGAACTCTAACCATATCATAGTAAAATATACTTTAAATACGTGTGCACGTATCACATCCACCAACATCTAGTGTAGGAAAAGAATGGAATTAAATGTATCTCAAGAGCAGCACCTTCATTTGCATCAGTGAAGTCTCATATACCACCACCAATTGTTAGAGGTACAAACACATTCTCTGATGTGTACTTTAGTATCTATTAAACAATAAACAATACTTAAGTATTAACAGAAAAAATAAAAAAAGGAATCTATAGCAAACTTTAAAATATAGCTAGAGTTTAACAACACTTAAGTATTAACAATACTTTAAAATTTACACCACAACAATGCAAACTTGGAAAGTTGTAGCGTCAAAAATATAGCTAGAGTTTGATTTTGATGTGCTGATGCATTGGTCATTTTGACACATTTAATGCATTTTTTTTAGTGTTTAATACTTTCTTAATTTTATTCATTGGTCTGACCAAATTCTTAATGAACAAAAGAGGATCAAAATACCTCGTTCTGTTTTGTCTGCTTTCTCACATCATACTGATCACCTTTTGAACGGCATGCACATTTCCCCTTCTAATAGATGAAATGATGTCAATCCCATAGTTGCAGGTGGATGAAACCCACTCTTCATTTTCTTTCGACTATATGCAAACCAAGGTCCAATCTTTAGTTATAGGTTAGTAAAAATATGACAGATGTGAAGAACAGATAACACAAGCAAACATACTGGAACAGGACGGTAAGAATGAACGAAATATACATGGCGGTTTGCAAGCACATTGGAAGTTTGCATGTGCTCCCAAAGTAAGTAACTATTTGCCTGCTCTCCAATCAGGGAAAAAAAATAGCAACCTCCATGTTGAAGGAAAAAAATAGAAGGTAATGGAATAGATTTTCAGCATACAACCTTACATTACCACATACCAGTTGGACCTAAAAATCAATTGCACTATACTTAACCATAGATTAGTCACACCAGAAGCGTGTCATGTGTGTATGTGTGTGACAATAAGCACATTGGAAGTTTGCATGTGCTCCCAAAGTAAGTAACTATTTTCCCTACAAAGTGGCAATAATCCATTTGATATTGCTCGAAACTCATTATCATTACTATTTAGGATCAAAATTTGAGAAGCTTCAAAAAACTGATTATTCAGATAAAAAAAACGTAAAATTATAGGGCGTTTAGGATCGTGTATAACACAAATAATCCTAAAACAATGTTTAAGACCTACTTTTTCAAAACACATAATCTGTAAAATTTATAAAATATGCGCTAAAAGAAATGTTGTGTAATGATGAGAACGTTAAGTATGTACCTCCATCCCCATTTACTTTCATCTCCTCTGGGACATATCATAAAATGATATTTGATAGTGAATCGTCAATTCGACCTATGAATCATCAACCCGAAAATTGTTATTTGAGATCACACGAACACATCCTAATGAAACCCCAATCAAATAAATTAATTCAAAAATTAGATCAACCATAAAGAGATTAATGGCATCTTCTTACATGAGATGGGTACGTTGAAGTTAGCTGGATAAGCACACAACATTAAGAATAGTTAAAGTACATGTTATTTTTTGTAGGTAATGAAAGTCATCCCACATCTGACCTTCAGAGGGTAGTTTCACTGCATGTGTACATAACTGATTCACATTTTCTGATAGAATAAGCCAAGAACTGACCCGAGAATTTGACTTAATGGGTAAATAAAATGTTCATATGGTGCAAGGATATTAATGAGAACGCGAGCATCTGCTTTAAGTCCAGCATGGGTCAATGCAATGTGAGCATCTGCTCTTGTTAAGTCACCATTTATGTAAACACAAGTATGATTTATGAAGAAATAAGATGAGAATGAGAGGTGGTTGATTAAGACAATAAGAGAAAGAGAAATGGAAGAGTTTGCTTAGAATAATGAATTAACCAACAAGTTTACAAGAGACCTAAGCATCCTATTTATAGGGAAGGAGCTAGGGCAACACTCCCTCTCCTTCCTTTCATCATTTCGTGGGCTTTGAGGCCCATGGGTTACATACCTTAAGCCTAGTAAACTTAATACATTTAGTAAATGAAAGTAAATAATAGTTAAGCAACCTAACATTATTACAAATGACCGAGACTTGATAAAATAGTGAAAACTATGATCCCAACAATCTCCCCCTAAGGGTCGGTCATCAAGGTTGCTTGACGTCTTCGTCTTGATCTTTGACATTCAAAGCTCTAGACGTCTTCTAAATCATTCATCGTTCTTTGTTCTTAGTTGATGTAGTTGTGATCATCTTATTACAAAATGTAATGACCGAGAGTTGACTAAATATAAAAGTATGATCCCAACAATCTCCCCCTAAGGGTCGGTCATCATGGTTGCTTGACGTCTTCATCTTAATCTTTGACTTTCAAGGCTTTAGACGTCTTCAAAATCGTTCATTGTTCTTTGATCTTTGTTGATGAGGTGGTGATCATCTTATGAAGTTATCTGCCATGCATCACTTCTGCGTCTGTGGTGGTCGTCGGCCATTCCAACATGCTCACACATCTTTGAATTCTGTCTTATACATGCACGTAGTCCCTTTCTTTCACTTAAGATCTTTAGTCTTTATATTTTGTAGATTCTTCTTTTTGGCGTAGAATCTTTCTTTGAACTTTGTGTTGCTTTGATCTTTGAGGGAGCTTTTGATGACTTCAAGATGCATGTATGAGCATGTGGAATCTGTCGCCATGGAGATGATGTAACCCTGCATGTAAACAGTTAGCAATAAAACATCCGGTACTTACAGATAAGGAGCTAGAGATCGTCAACAGCACAGTGTGAAGACTCCTTCTAACCCTTATCAAGGCCGTTCCCATGTCAGATACTCCCGAGGGAGCTTACAAGACCTACTAAGTAGCTCAATGACTGGGTGAGTCGCTGGGGATCACTCCACGACTGTAGACCGCTAAGAAACCACCACAAACACTAAGCGTAACCCGCAAGGAGTTACCGAAGTGACCTGCTGTCAGGGCTGTTTGATGTTGACCCTGGCAGGATTTCCGTTCAATCATTGAGAAATACTTATGTAAATTCTCTCATAAACGTTCTCGGCAGATTGCTAAGATCTGCGAAGGACTCGATAGTTTACAACTGATGCCCATTGATGTAGAACACCAGTTGCAGAAATACTAAGTGTTCCTAAGAGATCTTTGATGTATCTCATGGCTCTAGACTCTATAAGTGCACACCTAGGTTTCCTATGCGGAGACTGGGGAGGTGTCTCCTGCTTCAATATCAACCGTCTCTAAGAGATAGGTCGATAGGTTACGCGGGTTCCCCGTGAGAATGAAACAAGTCCTTTTAAGAGAACTTGAGTGGTTAGAAGGTTTAGTGCAGTGCGTCACTGGGTCCATGACGACTTTATCTTCAATACCGGTGTCACCTTAGTAACAACCAGTAGCATATGAGTTGAACCCGGTGTCTGCCCTAAGGTTGATCATCTGGAGGGCTATTTCTTTTCACCCTTTTCTTTACTTTTCTTTTTAATTCTTCAACTCCTTCTTTCCCTTTCATTCTTTTCTCCTTTTATCGTATCATACCTAAGGACTTCTAATTCTAACTATTGGTGATGTCCTTGGGTAGATCCCTCCGGCTCTGGCGGATCATAGGACTGAATTTCCTATCTTAATCACCTTATAACTCCATGATTATCCGACAATAGCCAAGAAACCTTTGATTGAAAATCTCTCAAAGTGTTTGTGATTATCAAACATTTTGTTTAACACTTTGAGAGTTTATGTGTACACTTTTGAAGGGCTCCCCCTGCACATGTGCTCATAAGTGTTTTAATAAATTTGCACATGCGGGAGGAGCAATCATTATGAATTGATCCACTTTCCGTGAACAAGACCGATTCGAGACACGCTTACATCACTAGTTAAACTAGCTTGAAGTTATTACCCGGCCTGGTCAAGTCGACAGAAAGTTTCTCGAAACGGTACATTTCTACTAAGACAAATCCTTTTCGAGACACGCTTACGTGGCTAGTTAAAGAGTTCCATTGTCAGCTTTTAGGTGACAACTAGCTCTAGTAACTAACTTGATGTTATTACCCGTCGAGGAAAAGTCTTTTCGAATTTACTAACTTTTATGTTTCGTCAATTCCTGGGTGAATCTGAGTCTAGCTCGCATGAGATTTGACTTTTAAGTCTTTTAAGCAACATTTAACTTTCATATTTTAATCACTTTCACTTTTCTCCCCCTCAAAAATAGCATATTAGATGTTGTTTTTGATAAACTTTTGATTAAAATATGCTTTTTGAGATTTACGGGGAGATATCAACAAGAACTTTTTGGTTTTTCAAACGATGAATTTTCCAAGTGCTCCCCCTCAACAAGTGAATACTCATTGAGGTGAAATACTTGTCTTTTGAGCAGAGTTATGAAAATCAGAAAGGTTTGATTAACTCTACTCAAAAGTAAGAAGCCTTCGCTCCTTATGTAAGAATTGACGCACTGAAGCGTACCTCAGGGTCCTTTCAATACAAGAACGGGTTGTACACTGTAATGTGTGCACAAGCCATTGAGCATGATTTTGACAAAACATTTTGTTTTGGTAATACTCCCCCTCAAAAAAACTCGCATATGTTTTGAGAATTTTAAACTTTTGAAGCGAATTGGGGAGTAAAGGTTAGAAAAAATCTTGAGAAAAATTTTTGAAAAGTTTTGAAAAACCTTTTAAAAAGATTTGAATGAATTTTGCTCAAGATTAAGAAGCTTTAGATAAACTTTGCGTGAGAACTTGCTTCTTGTTTTTAGGGTAAGTGCACGTTTGGTTTTAAGAAATGGTTTAGCAAGGCACTTTCCTTTCTTTGAAAACCGAGTTGTACACTGAAATGTGTGCACAAGTCGTTGTTTTAATACAAAATTAGTTTTCTTTAAACAAAAATACTCCCCCTCAAATAATGAATGTTATTCGAGAGAAAGTCTTCTTGAGCAGAATTTTGAATCGTATTACAAAATACTTTTTGAAAATTCGTGAGACGACTCTGCTCAAGGTTTTAGAAAACACAATCAAGTATTATACAACAAAGAATGCTTGAAATTCAAAACTCTTTTACTGTTGAAAAATTGTTTGAGACCCGGAGTCTCTCTTTTGAGTTTTAAAATCTGAAAAAGATTTCCATCTAAAGTTGAACCTCATGGGTTCTTTTTGAAGATTTGTTTCTGTGATGAATGGAAAACTTCCGGTATTAGGGATGCCCAAATCCGAGTCATTCTTTTATCGTAGCCAAAGCATTCCAGATTTTGAAAAATTTGAAAAGTTTAGAACAACTTTGCTTTGGTCTTCACACTTGCTTTACCGGAGTAAAACGAGAGTGTAGAGTTTGGAAAAAATTTGTTTCTCACCATTTTGAATCCTTTTACCAGTTTTAGCCTTTTAATACATTTAACCCTTTGTCCTCAAAGTATGTTCCGTGAGAAACATTTTGACAATTGTTGAAGTTTTGACTTTCAATGGGATGACATGTACTTGCACACAGAGAAAATGCATCAGGCATAAACAAGTATGCGGATGAATAAAAAACTCATTCCAAATCTTCCAAAAAATGCTCAGAATTCTCTAATAAACACACAAGATCACAGATTAACTCATCCTTTCACTCGAAATTTTCCAATTATGATTATGGTTTGGGGTTATGATTTGAGTCTATGCACACATGTTAGCATCAAAATGCAGGAATATTGAACAAACAAATGCCCTAGTAGTAGCAAAGACATCGACATCTAAAACCCTAAATCACATGATTCTAAACCTATGTTGAATCTAATCGTGCAAACACACCAATCGAGCATTCTTTAGTGTTCTCTAAGGTTATATGAAATGATTAATTAGACTAAACACATAAAAGAAAATGCCCCGATCGATAATTACTTGAACCCTAGTTTCTGATTATGCCTGTTTCACTGTTGAAAACATTTGAAAACTTAAGGGAACGATTAGATAACAACAATGAAGAAATTAGAAACTCACAATCGAAAAGAAATCGAGGATAAAAAGTTGTTAGTCTGATTATGTGTGAAACTTTTGAGAACATTTGTGAAAAACATTGATGCGAGCCTGTTTTATTTATTTATTTATTTATTTAATTTTTTTTTTTTTGCTTGCAATGTCCTTTTACCTAAGTTTAAGACTTTTGTGAACTTTACTCATTAAAGGTTAACTACTTTTCCATTTGAAGTCTAAACATGGTTAAATTGGAATCCTTGCCGAAAACTTTCTTTTCTCCCCCTCGAATTAGCATTTATTTTGTGAAACATTTTTGCACATTTTAATTCGAGAGATCATAGAACCTTTTGAAAATGAGTTTTAATCCGAATGATGAAGAAACATTTTATCCTTGAAGAATAAAAGTTAGGTGTGCAAACTTCATGATTTTGTGAAACATTTTCTCCCCCTCAAAACATGTTCTATTTTGACAGTGTAAAGCAAAATTTGTTTTAATGGAGGAACATAGTTTTGAAGATTAGAAGTTTGTACAAGAGAAAGAAGATTCTTTTTGTAGATTTTGTATTTTCTTAATGATAAAATATTTACAAAAAGAATTTGATGTTTGACTCTTTTAGGTTTTAAGAAAATTTTGCAAATCATCTGGAGTCAAACACCGCATACCAATATGGTGAACTAAATTAACAAACCTTGAAGGAGGTAATGCCTTTGTAAACAAGTCCGCCAACTGGTATTTAGTACCCACAAACTCTAATTCAATTATACCCTTATCGACATGCTCTGAGATGAAATGGTAGCGGAGAGCACTTTTTTTTTTGGGCTTTGGAATGATGAATGGTGTTGCAAGAGATTGCAAAAGCCCACTTTGAGTCGCAGTACATTGAGATCTAGTCAAATACATGGCCGTAGTCCGTGAGCTAAGTTCTCATCCGAATAACTTGAGCACAGACAGCAGACATGGCTACATACTAAGCTTTTGTTGATGACAGTGATTTACAATCCTGCTTCATTGACTGTATCCCTTTGTAACTAAAGAAGATTTGTTGCGAATCAATGTGCCTTCTGCGTCCAGCATGTTTTCCAAATCCATTTAAGTCCAATGATGTGTCGAAGGGTGATGTTGGTAGAACGTATTCATATCAGACGGATCCTAATTGCGAAAACACGACTCCATTATATCAGGAACAGTTGGAGTCGGTGCAAATGGATTGAAGAAAGTATTTCCATCATAATCTGCAAGTTGTGGTACTGATTGTTGTAATGGATCTTCAGCTGATTGTCTGGAGTTGGAAGCGGTTTGTCCTACTGTTGTTGGAGATGCAATTGGAGGACCGTCTTTCTCAACAGTGGTTGTTGAATATTCTCAGGGTGTGCAGCAGAAATTGGTGAGACTTCTTGAGGACGGTTTTCAATTGAATCATCAAACAGTTGAGCAAACAGGGTTTCCAATTCCTTGTGAGAGAGTGACAATGGTTCTGCCGAAGAATCCGGAATGTTTAGACGGTTGGATGCGGGTCCTAAGCTGTTGTGCTCAGAAGCCATTGCTGAAGTGCTTTAAACGGTTGATTACGGGTCCTAAGCTGTTGTGCTCAGAAGCCATTGCTGAAGTGCTTTAAACGGTTGATTACGGGTCCTAAGCTGTTGTGCTCAGAAGCCATTGCTGATGTGCTTAAAAAAAACGGTTGGTTGCGGGTCCTAAGCTGTTGTGCTTAGAAACCATAACATTAAGCTCGGGTTTGAAACTGATTTGTTCCGAAGCCATTCCTGTTATATCTGCAAAGAAAGAAAGAAGAGACAAGAAAAAACAGAGAACACGGATCCCCAAGAGAAACTGGGTTCCAGATGTTAGAAGCATAAAGATGTAGAGTCAATTATCTTCTTGACACTCGAACACACAATTCCGACGGTTTTCCTTCTTGTCTCAGGGGTAGAGATAGTGGAGTTCACATTAGTTTTGGTGCAAATGTCTAAAATCTTTCCTGTAGGAATCCACCTAAGACCAATCGATTTGAAAATTCTACCTGTAGGTACCCACCTAATGTTAGATCTAGGAGATGTTTTCCTTTTAGATGCAGTGGAATGAAATATGGGAGCATCACTTCGTTGAGAAAACCTATGTCCTATATTGATCCACTTCTTAGGTTTCTGACTTATGACATTTGGTTCAACGGGTTTGTTTGTCTTAGTCGATTGAGCCTTTTCAAGTGAATTTCCTTTTTGAAGATTTTCTAAAGCACAAACATCATGATTATTTACGCAACTACTCTTAGAAGCTAGCCAATTCCTATTAGTTTGTAGAGTACTCCTAGGTTTTGGTTTGCTACTACTAGCAGTGTTTTGTACTACAGTGGAAGACATCACATGAGGTTTTGAACCCAGAATTCCATCCTTTTGAAGTAGCGCCTTTTTCCTAGCCTTTTCTAGATCATAGTTCTTGTACATGTCAAATGTGTCATAAGAATCTTTACTTTTAATGCTCATTTTAGACACTGTTGTTGAACTAATCCTAGATGAGCCAGGTATAATCACGTGTTGAGATTTAGCAGACACAGATGCATTTACCTTAGGCCAAGAATGTGGAGTGACTGGTTTTGTCAAATTGTTATTCTCAACAACTCGGGAGGCAAACCGAGATTTTGAAGATTTAGGTCGTTCAGATTTAAATGCAGTTGGTTGTCTAACCACTGCTTGTTTTCTGAATGTTTGAGAAGGCGGTTTCCCCAAGATTGATGGTTTTGCAAACTTAGTATCCACACTCTGGCCAGTCAGTTTTCTTAATTTGTTTTGCAATGCAGCATGTGCAAACACCTTTGCTTGAATTTGACCTTTTAAAAGCTCATTTTCTTTAACTAATGTATCCACACGTTTACTTTGTTCTTTCAAAGATTGACCATTGTTGCCCGAATTTAGAGATTCGTTTTGCAATTTGAGTTCCAGTGAGATGCAATGTGCCTCCAGTTTTGAAAAATCTTTATGAAACTGGGCAATGGTTTTTTTTGAGAAGAATGTTTTCAGACTCAAGAGTTTGGTTTGATGTTTCAGTCATTAGATTATCAGGTAAGGACTCAGACTGAGAATATTTGTCAGGACATTGAACAACATTCTGGTCAACCTCTCCTTCAACACTGAAGTTAGGTTGCTCAGATTGTTGTATCTCATTTGCAGGCATAATATGATCAACAGTAGATTGTACCTCAACCATTTGCTCTTTGTCAAAGTTCGGTTCTTTGTCATAGATGGGTATGACATCTTCCTCATCCATCTGTCCTTTGTCAAAGTTGGGCTCTGAGTCATAGAAGGGTCTGATCTCTGCACAATCTGCATCTGTATCATTCCCCAATCTGCTGTTGTCATCCTGCACTTCTGATTCTGTCCCATTGCTATCCATGAAAACCAAATTAGCTTCCAATGCATCAACTTTATGAATAACCTCTTTTTGAATCTGCAACTTCCTCCTTTTGTCACACTCAAGTCTATGAAGTACTCTTTCAACAATTGACTTTTCAATAGCATCCAGGTGTTGGAGCAATATATCTTTGAAGGTTTGAGCCTCAATTCGAGTGTACTCTAAAAAATACTCGCTTACCACTTCACAATCATAATTGATGAAATGTTGAAACTGTTTCTTGAGTACTCTGAAGGCGGCATTGGATTCACTCTCGTGAAATTCTTCAGTTTCAAGTTGCTTTTCAAGTTGATTCACGTTGTCGAACATTGTAGTAGTGAAAATATCAACTATTTCTCCAAACAGGTCTGGAAATACCCATTTGAATCCATACTCGGAACGAGTTTCTGCTAAGTCTTTGTTTGAGAGAAGCTTAAGGTGTGAATAAAGTAATCTTAAAGATGTCAGGCGTTTCTCTTGGTTAAATTTCACAAAAGGATCTTCAGAATCATCAGAATCATACTCTGGGCTTGTATTATTCATGTGAGATTCCTGCATGTTTGCCATTAACATCACATCTGCTGTATCGGCTTCCAAGTCTGCTGTATTGGATTCCAAATCTGCATATTCATCATCAGATGGAATATCTGCCATGACACTTTGCAAAATAGCATTGAGATTACCCCCTTCAACTTCCATTTGACTAAGTGTGGCATCGTATTCAACATTATCGTTAAAGAGTGGAGTTGAATCATAATCTTGAGCTTCCTCATCTGCAATATTTTCAGTATATGCCATAAATGCCATGCTTGGTTCGATAAGATCTTCTTCAGCATCAGAATCTTTCATTATGTTTAAGCATTCAGAAGTTGAAGTCATAGCGCCATTGCCTTTCTTAGAAGATACTTGACTAAGCTTCACTAGATTTTGCAGAAGAGATTGCACATGATTATGTAGTGTTGCATGATGGTACTGTGGAATGAAGAAAGGCTCAGGTGCATTCGGAGGATTGAAGAAGAGACCATTTGGAGTGTGAATTAAGGATCCATGGTCAATAGCTGGAGTTGGTGGAGCACGGAGAATGGTCTTCAGTGGATTCATGCTTAAGCAAGATTCAAGAATTTGCTTCATTCTGAAGTGATGAAGTTCTTCTGTACGATGCATAGCTTCAAGATATTTCCACATTTCATACGCACTAGCTTGAAAGTCCATATACATGTAAATTGAGTTGGGAAGTGCCACTGTTATGAACCATACAGCCTGTTGATCAGCATCGTACTGAGCAAGTTCAGTTGCATTCAAATCTTCATCAGTTTGTATTCTGATAATCCCTGTTGAGTCAACAAGAAATATCATTTTGTATGGACCAACTTGAATGGATTTAAGCATGAGATCTGCAGCAGGACGATCTGTGAGCCATTGTAGAAATCTCCGTTTCCAAACAGTATACGTTCCTGGTAGCAACATCGGAGGCCTTGATTCATTGCCAAAGAGCAAAACATGACGAATGAGGGTGCTGTGACTTTGTTGTTGATGATACTGTTGCTGATGAGAATATTGGTGAGGAAGGTAGTTGGAAGAAGGTCCTGTTGCTGATGACTGTTGCTGATGAGAATATTCATGAGGAAGGTAGTTGGAAGAATGTCCTATTGCTGATGACTGTTGCTGATGAGAATATTCATGAGGAAGGTAGTTGGATGAATGTGATTGAGACATTGTTGATGACATTTCTCTCCCCCTTGATTGTTGCGACGTAATCGAAATAATCAAACAAAATGTCACACTCAAGGTCGAAATAGTGATTTCTGGTTTTCCCTCCAAAATAATTTGAAAAATTTTCTTTTCCAAAATTTTGAAAATCACTATCAAAAGCAATTCTAAGGTTATAGAAAAAATTTGAGTTTGAAAAATTTTGCCGCCAAATTTTACCGAAAAAATTTGAATTTTGGCCTAAAAATTTGAATTTTGGGCCAAAATTTTCACCGTTATACCAAAATTTGAATTTCGCGTAAAAATTGAAAGTTTAGTTTCCTGTAAAAATTAAATTTTACTCAAATTTTCCCGCCAAAAAACTTTTTTTTTTTTTTTTTTTTTTTTTTTTTTTTTTTTTTTTTTGAAAATATGAAAGAAGATTATAGAAAGAGACTTGTGAGAATGATGGATCTTTGTAGAAGATTGAAATGCACGTTCCTTTGGTAAAGATCAAAAATCCCTGGGGTAAGTTGGAATCTTACGCGTAATAATGAAACTTATGCGTAGACTTGAATGTTACGCGTAAGATTGATCTTATGCGTAAACTATAAAGTTATGCGTAAGATTTTATGCGTAAGGTTCAAAGACCAAACAAATCTTTCAAACTTATCCAAGCTTGAAAGATATCCGTAGTCGAAGTATTCCACTAACTTATCCAAGCTAGGGAAGTACTGAGTCACCGTAGCACAAAGAGAAGACCGTTGATGAAGCTTATGCGTAGACTCTGAAACTTACGCGTAAGATTAGATTTTACGCGTAAGATCTGACTTATGCGTAGAAACTTAGGCGTAGGATTTAACGCGTAGACTTTCAAGTTATGCGTAAAAAACAGGGTTTTGACTATTTAACGCGTAAGAAAAGGGTTTTGGCCTATTTTACGCGTAAGAAAAGGGTTTAGACCAATTTTACGCGTAAGAAAAGGGTTTTGGCCTAGACTTATGCGTAAACCGACCAAAAAACACTGTAGACAGCTGGAAATAGTACTTTTTTCGACCACTTTACGCGTAAAACGTACTGTTCATCCAAAATAATGACTTTTTGATGAAAAAATGCTTAGAAATAAGGTACTTTTGATCAAATAACTTCACCAATACTAAGAAAACCTTAACTTTATGAGATGTAGCTACCAAAAAACTAGTTTTCCACTATCAATGAAGCTATAAAACCTTAAAAAAACCTTAAAAATCACAACTTTATGCAACAACTAAGCTTCAAATCACTATATCAACCTTGAAACTTATCCAAGCTTCAAGATTTGAGTGAAAGAAACAAAGAAAAATGCAAAAAGATGAAGAAATAAGCACCAATCCCCACGTTAACCAAAGAAACTCACTTCAAACTTCTAGTAGGCGAATGATACCACTTGTTAAGTCACCATTTATGTAAACACAAGTATGATTTATGAAGAAATAAGATGAGAATGAGAGGTGGTTGATTAAGACAATAAGAGAAAGAGAAATGGAAGAGTTTGCTTAGAATAATGAATTAACCAACAAGTTTACAAGAGACCTAAGCATCCTATTTATAGGGAAGGAGCTAGGGCAACACTCCCTCTCCTTCCTTTCATCATTTCGTGGGCTTTGAGGCCCATGGGTTACATACCTTAAGCCTAGTAAACTTAATACATTTAGTAAATGAAAGTAAATAATAGTTAAGCAACCTAACATTATTACAAATGACCGAGACTTGATAAAATAGTGAAAACTATGATCCCAACACATAAAAGATGATTAATAGCAACTTATTTATAATCCAAAGCTTATGATTCTGATGCACATACAACAACAACCTCCTAACTTTATATCATTCTTCTTCATTGATTGATATGTTTAAACAATTAAATTTAATCTAATTAAGATTAAAAAGTGTTTTGAATAAGCTAGAGATATATAAAATTTTACCTCTTCTGGTGTTTGTTGTTTTCAATATAGCTCGATGATCATGAGCATCAAAAACCTATAAAAATAAAAATAAAAACCATCACTATAAAAAAACGAATAAAGCACGTTAGGGTTTTTTCTGAGAAGAAGGAAGAAGAATGGCGGGGTGTTATCGTGTAGGTGTTATTATTGTATGATCGTTGTATGTATTTTATGGGCTTAGGGTTTTTTTAGTCAAATTCCAGTTGCACACTTTATAGATTAGAAGTTGCAAAGTATATTCCAAATAATGTGGTGGCTCATTGGTTAAGATATATGTTAATCTCTCAAATAGGTCAAGTTCGAACCCCCATGCAGCTTTCATTTTTAATAAAATTATCAATCCGAATTTAATAAATACTTGCTTACATTTCCAAAATTAATTATAAAAATACAAAATAGATTATCAATATAAAATAAATTAAAAAAATTGCTTACATGGCGACAATGTGATGACATGGCAGAAATTGAATTACATGGCAATGACTGGGCAATGAGGTGGCAATACGCGTGTAACGCCTCCTGTTATATATATATATATATATATATATATATATATATATATATATATATATATATATATATATATATATATATATATATATATATATATATATATACACTTACATATATATATATATATAAATTTTCTCAATTTTTTTCTCAATTAAATAGGAAGAGATGGTCCGGCTGCGAGATCAGCGAATACGCCGGAAGGGGTGGAGTACACGGAGGAGCAGATACTTGCGATGGTTTTGAAGGGCAAGCAGCGGGGCCACATCGCCGGACGGGGTAGGGTCGTACCCGGGCTCTCCAGGCCACCGTTACCATACACCCCGCCTCCACCTCCAGGTATGTACAGTTTGATAATATATTAATTATAGATTACTCGATCATGACTCAAATTAAGTATTGCAATAGATGTTTTTTAATTTTGATTATTTCATTTTCAGAATACGCTGAGATGGAGAAAAAGCTTGCTGAGGCCGAGAAGAAGATTGCTGAGGCCGAGGAGAAGAGCCGTCGAGAAGCTGAAGAGCGTAAGGACTTGAAGGCGCAGATTGATTTGGTCATAGGTTTTATCTCCTCCAACCCGCGATGGAGCGAGTATGTTAATCAGGCGGGTTCTCAGCACGTGGATGGCTCAGGCAGTGGCGTTGGAGGTAGTGGCTCAGCTGGAGGGAGCGGGAGTCGCAGAGGAGATGAGGATGGTTCTGGCGATGATGAGGGTCCTACTGATGATCACGAGTGATTTTGGATGTAGAGGTACAAACTTGGGTATTTTGTGTTGTACATATGCTTGAAACAATATTTTGGTGACCCATATGTTAGTATTGTATAGTTTAACCTTTTGGCGACTTGAACGTCGCAGATATTAAAACATTTGTGAATATGGCAGCTAGGTTTTGATATTACCACACCCCGTTTTGTAGACTTTATATGTTTTTATGCATTTTGAGGGTGTTTAGCGATATTTTGCAAGTGTTATAGCCGATGGCGAGTTATACGTTTAGGACATGTTGATATTGAGTGGTTATAGGTGCTATTACAGTTACAGGTTTTGGTAGATTTTTTCCGGAAAATCCAGAAAAAATCTAAAAAATTGCAATATTTGCAGCCTGCTGTTAGCAGGATGGTAATAATGATACCGTCGACATGTCGACGGCATCATTAAAACATAAATATTGGGTATTTAATGATACCGTCGACATGTCGACGGTATCATTAAAACAAAAATATTGTTTTTAATATTATGTCGTTGACATGTCGACGACATAATATTAAAAACAATATCTTTGTTTTAATGATACCGTCGACATGTCGACGGTATTATATAAAACATAATTATAATCAACTAACTAAAACGTTTATTAGTTATATGTTCCCGTCGACATGAATTTGACGGACATCAAATTCCTTTGACTGGAAAATGATGTGGGACCCACAATATCGACGGTGATTGTCGACGGGAACACTGTTCCCGACGAAGCACAGTCGTCGTTATGTTCCCGTCGACATGTCGACGGGAAGGTATGGTTCCGTCGACATGTCGACGGAAAGGGGGTAAAAAAGTCGCCGGGGAAAGCCTCGTTTATACTAGTGTTCCTCTCCCGTATATCACAGTATTAAACTGGTGCTTCCTCAATATGAAAGAATTCTTCGAGGGTTAAATAGTCATTTAACTTGTTAATTAAGAGGTGAATGACAGTTTAATCATAAAAAATAATTTAGTTGTGTTTTATGCAAAGATGAGTGTTATTAAGTTTTAGAAGGATATTAACGTAATTATAAAATTTGTAAGGATGTTGATATAATTTACATTTTTGTAAGGACATATATAGATGAAATTGCCCGGAAGAAAATTGTTATAGTTAAATAAAATATCTAATTTAAAAAACTAAAGGTTTCCTTTTTATTAGGCTGAAAGTAGTGGTGGTGACTCACTCAGCGCCACCTCAGTTTTCTCTATTTTCTCACATTAACACACTCCTACTCACTATATATCCGTTTTGGTCACTCTCACTCACTTTTATAAAAATATACCACACTAAATACCCCACCCACACTCACAACCTAAATATTTAATTATAAAACATCTTTCTTTTTCACCTCTCTCATTATGGTGAGTAACTCACCTAATTAGCACAAAATAGCCGTGAGTTGGGATTGGTGTTTTGGAAGTCACGACGTGGCTTGGTCACTCACGGCCTAAGTCATCACCACTCTGTCCGGCCTTACCCCCAAAAATTCTTTATATACATATTTTGTACGTTTTTTTTCTTCGATTGCAAGTTTAACAACACACTTAGACCTTGTGCACTAGAGTGTAAAAGGTCAAAGCAACGAATGAGGAGGTCAATAATTCTATGAACATGAATTTCTGTGGTGACTCAAACCTTAAAAATACGGGAAAATTGAATTGACTTTGCAAACAATATATATAAGTCGACCGAAAACCATCATGCAAATGATGATGTTTTTTGAAACAGAAATAAAAACGATAATAGAAAACCATATATCATCCTATGGTTAATAGTAATTAAGGTCGTCTAAATTATAAGGCTACTATAATGCATCAACTCTTTTATGAAGTATCTAAGGCTGCACACAATAGGGACGAATCGATCGATCACCATGAACCCCACAATCGATCGCCACTTCTGTGGCAGCCAATCTCAATCGATCAGTTGCTTTGTTTTTTGGCTTAAGGGTCGTTGGTACGACCTTGATTCTTGCTTGTTGTTTTGTAAATGTTAGAATAAAAGGTTGAAAAAAAAAAAAAAAAAAAAAAAAAAAAAAAAAAAAACCCTTTGAAAATTAACATGGTTGGAAACAAAAAAATAAAAATAAAAATTATTTTAAACTTTATAAACTTACCTATAAATAACACCACATAAACCACAATTCAAACCGGCTCGGATGTGACTGATTCAGAAGAGACTTGAGATGAGCGACCAAAGGGTCGAGATGAGCGATTAACCGGTCGTGACCAAGCTAAGAAAAATAAGAAAAATCATCCGCCTCTGATCAATTGCGGTCTTCGTATATGGAAGGGGTAGCTGACAAATGGAAAACTATTAAGTCCATGGCATGAGAAAAGAAGAAGGAGATTGCAGAAGAACTACGAGTTGAAGAAACAAGAGTTGGAGCAAACGAAACTTGAGTTGGAGATGCAAGCAAGAGGATATCAGAAAGTAGCGGAAATGGAGGAAAAGAATTTGAACTAGAACAACAAAAACTTGAATTTGATCAGCAAAAGAAATGGGAAAAAGACATCATATTCTATCTCACACCAATCGATCCATCTTTGCCCGCACTACAACGACAAAAGCCGTAAGAAATCAAGGATTCAATCAAGGTACGCTACGACTTAGATTATCAGTTTAAGTTTTTAATAATTATTGTAATATTTTAATTTTATTTCAATTATTATGTAAGGTTTTAATTATTAATAAAATTTAAGTTTGTTGTTAAAATTTGTGTGTGTGTTTTTTAATATATTAAAAAAATGAAGGTCGCCCTTACTGTGGCAACCAATCGCTTCTAGGTTGTGAGAAAGCTGACGTGACAGATAAAATGAGGGGATTAACCCTTACTACTGCCTAAGGCTTAAAACTAACTTACACCCTCCGTCACTAAATAAATGTTCAGTTTGACTTTTCAGAGTCAAACTGGTTCAACTTTAACGTTAAATATATTTTTTTGTGTTATATAATATATGATTAAAAATTATACCATTGAAAAATACACTTAAAACCCAATCCATTCATATATTTTGCATCAAATATTATATAATACCCACAAAAATAGTTAAGGTCAAATTTGAACCAGTTTGACTCTGAAAAGTCAAACTGGACATTTATTTGGGGACATGAGGCAGTATTATGTTTACTTGAACATGAGGTGATTTCTTTGCAAAACTAGGAGGCGTGGAGCTACATGCTACATGGCTCTAGATAGTTAAACGGATAAGGGGTTGACAAAAATCATTGAAAATAAAAAGTTTCTTCCGATATAATTGAAGCTTGGTTCAACCATTTAGACCCAAAAAAGATCGAGATCTATTTTGGGAGAATTAAGACCAATAGATAATCGAGTTGGGTAAATCTTGATATAAGAGGAGTGGATCTTCACAGAACCGAGTATCTGTTGTATGAAAACGACCAAGAGACAGAAGCACAATTATCTTTGTTATGCAAAATAACGTAGCTGTGTAGCATATAGCTAGTAGGTAGCTAATACAACTCTAACTTCATTCATCTCAAAGAGCTTCTATTATATGTGAGATATTCCCAAGAGAGCCACAGTTATAAAAGGTACTGCAGTGTCAGATGAGGTGATCCGAACATCTCTCTGGGTTTAATGGTGTATAAAACTTACAGAGCTAAAAAAAAACAAGAAGCGAGACATTAGTCAGCGACCTTAAAGTTTACTAGCTTCTTTACTCTAGATCGCTTATACAAGTAAGAAATTTAAACTCGATTGGCTTGAGTGTGCCTGAGTGGAGTCGGAATCCAAGTTGGGCTTCTTCTATTTTCCCTTGTAATTATTCTATTTATGCCTCACTCTAGTAGTCTAGTGTCTTGCTAGCGAGTTTTTCATTATAATTCTGCCGTTGAAGAAATATAGGCGAGCTTATCCATGGTGCAATAGCGAATGTGTGATTTCTTATAAAAGCTATGAAGTTATCAAAATGAAACTTTATGATTTTATCATTACCATTTGTGAAGTTTTGTAGATTGTTTTTCTATCTTAAATTACAAATACCCTTTTTGTTCTATTTACGTACACTTCCATTTTAGAATGTAAACAACAACAAAGTTTTGCATAGCTAGCTTTTTTTAATTCTACCATATGTTATTATATGCTTGGATGCATAAAAATCAAATAAAATGCATGAACAATATATCAACAAATTACTTATAAAAAGTTTTAACAAACACATTTTACAATTTTCATTCTCAAATACTCCCTCCGTCCCATATTAAATGTCATGTTTGACTTTTCGAGGTCTTTCTTTCTCAACTTTGACCTTAAATATTTGTATTTGTGTAATATAATACTTGATAAAAAATATATGAATGAATTATGTTTTAAATGTATCTTCATTGCGTATAATTTTTATCAAATACTATATAACCCAAGCAAAAATATTTAAAGTCAAAGTTGATAAAGAAAGACTTGAAAATTCAAATATGGACATTTAATATGGGACGGAGGGAGTACTACATATTATGTTCACAAACATCAAACAAATCATACAATCCAAGTAATCAACAAACAAGTGATACATTTATTTCTAGAATTAAAAAAAGCAGATAACATATATGTTGAAGTATAAACTTGTATAAACCAAGTACCATATATATAAACTCTATATGTTGATAGAGTTCAAAGAGACCATGTTGATTGAAAGCAAGGAGGGTCTCCATACCCTTCAACCATCCTCTCCATCACTTGTGCCTCGTGCCCATTTGTACCCTGCAACAACAATTTTCATACCATGTATTAAATGAAATTGATATTCATGATCTTTTAAAAAGTACCAGCCAAATAATGATGCTAAAGAATGATTTCTATTCCCAAAATTATCGTTTGGGTACTGTCCTTTTTTACACATTCAAGATTTTGAGTTTACACAATGAGCTTGAATTATTTGTACGTGTGTATGATGTGAATTAAAAGAATGTGGTTGTAGATTGTGTTCATTTCCTAGATATGACACAAAAAACCAAAGTACCTTCAGTCTAGTGTTACATATATGTTAGAAAGTTAATTTCTTACTAATAGGTTGTGTGTTCAAGTTTTGTTACGGACAAATTTGTGAGATTGATGTGTTCATATGAAATTATATATAATATACATGACTTTCAAATTAAAGAAAAAAAATATGGCGCGAAATTAATGTAAATCCGAAAATGAAATGATATAAAGAAACAAAATTCAAGTCTTCTACTACTGTAAAAACAAAAGTATTTACTTAGCAATGAAAGACATGATAGTTTTTGCCTAAATCCACGTAAGGAGTATTCTCTCAAAATGTTTTGTATACGACTTATGTAGATATCAATTTCAAAAACTATTTTTATGAATTCTAAACACAAATTGAATCGAATTATGACAATATGAGAATGGAGTTTATTTTGTGGAAGTTAATAAGGTAACATGAAGGACCATAATTCTAAGTGTGTTGTATATCTGTATTCATACTTTCTAGTTGCTCATAAAAATGAAGTTCGATCAACTTTGATCAAATGATAAGTGAACATCTATTTTATTGGTAAACAAATGAGTAAAATTTTAATTTTTTTGGCAAACTAAGTGGCCTACTTTTTAAAAATTGTCTTGTATTTGAAACTAAAATTATCTCTTCTTATATTACACATCTTGTCGAATTTCCATTTCCTTTCCAACAAGGGTTTACATACTGTACTATTGTCTCTACCGTTACTTTCTTGTTAGCAATCATTTGTAAAAATTTGATACCGCGTTGAGTGTTATTGCTTATTAAAACTGTTTCTTAATTAATTTGGAAATATCTAATTTTGAGTTGCTTAATTCAGTATACAAGATAAGTAGTTTATGAAACTTTGATATGCAAACTTTAATATATCTCTTAGTATCATTTTTTAACATCATAACGAAATAGTTGTCCGCAACAAGTGTGAGATCATACCTTCATAGTCTCCATAGCATCCATTTCCGGGGAGTTGAAGTCATAGAACATGCTTGCTGCTGAAAGCTTCATTGAGAGAAACTAACAAACAAATAACAAAGAATCTTGAAAAATTGTTTTTACAATCTTGAATTGATCATTTTTATTCTGCAAGAAACAACAAAATTTACCTCGATTTGATTTTGCAATGATTGTACATAATTGATTATTACATCCAACATCACTGACATTCCCATCGTCTATGACAAGAAATTGCACAATGTAGATTAGAAAAACAATTTGGAAGAACAAGAACAAGAACCTGATCGATGTAACGAGTTATTTAATAACCTCATATTTACCTTGTAGCATCCTGGAACAAGATCTTGCAAGCGTCTTAACTTTTCATTTATCTTCTCTCTTCTCATCTAATTCAGATATCAAATTGAAAAAAAAAATGAATTCAGGGCTTAAAAGTAAATCTAAAACATTATGGTTTAGGGTTCTTCTAAGGAATAAAGTATATTTATTTATCAAAAATATATAAAATAGATGCTATATTTAGTTATGTTTCTTCATATTATAAGTAAATTGAAAGATATGAAGCACAAACCCTTTCAGCCAAACTGTGACTATCAGTTGCTTCACCTCTCTTTGCTCTAACATGAACAACTTCTCTTGGTTTCTCATCTCCGACGTCGTTCTTTTTTCTCTTTTTACCACCACGACCCTGGTCAATGTACCAATTTCAGTTGTAGCAAAAAGAAGGATCAAACCCAAACAATCTAGAACGAAAAAAAAAAACATTAAATTTCTGTCCATTAATTAATTACCTTAGTTTCTCCGATGAGACCAGGACCAAATGGTGGAGGATCCGAATTCATGAAGGTTTCCACCCTCGTCTCCGTACCATCACGTTGAGGGAGAAATGTTATTGGGAAATTGTTCATATGATCATAGACCGAACCAGGTTGATGATCACCAAAGAAATTGAAGTTTTGAATGGCATTAGTAGCATCTTGCAAAGACATAAATGAAAGAGGATGAGACCTTTGGTTACGGTGATGATAATCCGAGAAATTGTCACCGGACATAGGGATGAATCCATGAAGATTGACTTCAGCTGAGTTGAAATTTTCGAGTTCCGTGTTCATGTTGTTGTCTAGGAGCTCCAAGCTTGAGTTGATTCCAAGGGTAAACCCATCCACCATACGAAAGCTCTTTATAAACAAAGTTCAAAGACAGCCAAACTGTACTTGTGTAATAGGACATAGAAAAAGAGTAAAAGATAGATGCATGGTGCATAAAGTTGTTGATTGGTTGGCCTTGATTCAATAATTAGGTTTTCCTAGTTTTAAGTTCCAAACTTCAATTCAAACTTACTAGGGTTTCCATTTTTAGAAACTTCTGCTTTTCTTTTTACTATATGGTAGTAAACGTGTTGTGGGTCCACATACAAAGTTGATAAATTTAGGGGATTGGACCACAATATGGTTATTGATCAAGTATGGGGAATTTTGAGGATGCATCACCGTTGATAGTGTTATTGGGGTTGAATTTCTTGGGAAGTGAATGGGGGCCTAACTAGTTTTACCCATAAACTATCATCCTTTCTTGATATTAGGTTTTTATATCAACAAATTAATGGATGCATCTTTGGTAAGATGTATATCATAAGTTACCATTTTTTTCAATTCGCATGGTTATTTGTCACTGTCAATTTAAGGGCAAATAATAAAAAAATGTAATATATTTGTCACAATTTCATCGAATGGGTAGTGAATTATTATTTTTTATTTTGAGGGTAATTTTCTTTCAAAACATCATCTTTAGGGTATTTTGTAAAATTTTTGGACAATTTTGCCCCTCATAGCTAATGCAAAAAAATTTTCCCGAAGGGCAAAAATGTCCAAAATTTTTGCAAAATACCCTAAAGATGATGAATTTGAAAGAAAATTACCCTCAAAATAAAATAAAAAATAGTTCACTACTCATTCGATGAATTTGTGGCAAGTATATTACCTTTTAATATCATTTTCCCTCAATTTAATGTTCATCCTAATTATGTCAAGTATAATACAAATCGCAGTATCAAAAAATGTCGTTGTTATGAAAAGGAAGACGTAGAGCACTCTGACTGCAGGATGATAAAAAAGACCTACATATAATTGACAATGTAAAACTCTTAGGGACAGGGACATTTATTAAACATGATATGATATGGATCGATATCATAATAATTTGACTTAACTCTTTCGTATAAGATCCAAAAGATGTTTAACGTTTATTAAATCCTAATGATAACCCATATTCAGTAAACCTTGTGTAATAAGTCTTCCATTACCAAAATTTTAGAATAAAACACTACCCTACTTTGATTATAAGTAGACAGAAGTGCCAACTATCAAACAAGAGTACAATATTACAACCAACCTTATTTGATTGCAAATACACAAACAAACAATTATTAATCTTGAATTAACTTAATCAATGCCTTTTGCATGTAATCTGTTTAAAGGCACTTGCCTATGTACAAGCTACGCATAGAGAATGTGTATTAACTAGCTTATAAAAACTAGTCAAATTGCATCATAATATAATGAACTTTGATGAAATTGCTATTGTATGTAGGGAACTTTAAAATGTACCTTTTGATGGATTAAACTTGTTATTTGATGCTATTGTATGCAGTGAACTTCAAAATTTACCTTATGATGTATTAAACTTGTATTGTATGTTACTAATTTAAAAAAATATATATTTATCGCATGAAGTGACACATGTATAAATGACATGGTAGACCATACATATTTTTTACATGAAACAAAATACAACATAAAATGATTTTTTTTTAACAATTAGTTTGGCTTAAAGTGTGTTTGTTTCAATAAAATGTTTCGCATCTGAATCTGATTATCGCATCTTATTAGTAAGAGGTGGCTATAATATTTGAATCTGAATAAAAAAATTGTTGTTTGTTACTATATTAAACTATTGCAATATGATTAATAAGTAGATAGTGTAATCTTGAAACAAAACATTATTATCATAAATTTAACACAATTATAAATAATTAAATAAATTATCTTAATATATATCCAAAATTTAGCATAATAAAAACTATTACATAAATCATCTTAAAATAAAACATAAGCTTAACGCAATGAAGTAACAATTAAGTAACTTAACCAATATCAAATAATTTAAAACATAGCTTTGCATAATTTGTGTCGCGATTTGATCTCGTAAGTTAATCATGTATTGTTGATCCGCGTCACTCCCAAGTGGTTGAACAACTTCAACATCACCGTCATTATCATCATGTAAATTTTCATTATCATGTACGTCACTTTAATCGTATTGAGAGAACAAATCATCGCTTAGACATTCTTTTCGAATAAAATTATGAATAGCAAAACATAAAATAGTAATATCTCTTTGTGTTACTAAAGGAAACTTGGGCAGACTTTTCAAGATTGGAAAACGCGCTTTTAAGACTCTAAATGCACGCTCAATTACGTTTCAAAGTTTTGCATGAGCGTGATTGAATTTTTCTTTACTGCTCATTGCACATTTCCGATGAAAGTCTCCTAACCAATACCTGATATTGCGGTATGGAGCCATAAACCCACGCGTGTGCTTATAGGCAACATCACTGGTATGTGTTAATTCACATACCTTTTCATAGTCAAAAATTGACCCAAATAAGACTAATTATGCTAACAAATGCCAAAGAATGTGTTGATATAAATAATGCGTAAAAACATTATTAATATTTTTCGATATCCCAATGTTTTGACGATCACAAAATATAAAATCATTAAATGTAAAATCATTACGTAAATAAGTATTTAGTGAGAAAATATCATTATATCCAACTAATTCACTTAAAGCATGAATAAACAAGTGTCTAATACATTTTATGATCAAATGAAGGTTTATTTACTAGTTACAAATTATATAAAATGGTATAAACATTTTATATATTTAAGAAAAACACTTTTGGTAATTAAAGAAAAATGTTTATTTCATAATAAATATATGAATTCAAATTTTTAACCAAATTCAGTTAAACTTTCACCAAATAAACTTTCCCAAGAAAAAGACAAAGAATCTGGCCGTTTCACATGGGCGGCCCCCTTAATTTTAAGGGGGCCGGCACACAATTAAGGGGGCCGGCATACGCTCCTGTGTCAGATTTCTTTGCCTATAAATACTGGTTCAAATCTGAATTTTTTCCTCACCTTTTGCACTAAAACATTCTGTTCTAATTCACTCAAATCTCCTTCCTAAATCCTTTGATCATAAACACATTAGTTCTTGTTTTCAAGTGATTCTATCAATCCTCATTCAAAGTGCAAGAGAAGAATACCCATTTCATCTCAAACCAAGAAGTGTTGAAGATTTGTAGTGTAGCTTGTATTTATTGTATAGTTGTGTAGTGATTGTAATTGGTAGATCTAGGTGGGTTAGTAGTTGTGAATTGAAGTAGTGAAGAATTAGTTGTGGTATGAAGAAGAAGTTGTGAAGGTGTGAGAAGTAGTGTAGTAGTAGTGTTGTGTACAAGTTGTGAAGAAGGCGTGTAGTGGTGTGAGATTGGTTCTAGCTACTATTAGGACTCGACATTTAGCTTAGTGTCATTAATTGGTGTAAGCGAAAGTTGTATAAGGTTTCTCCGCCAAAAAGGGAGTTTGTTGACATAGTGAAGAAAATTCTCGAGTAGGTGAAATGCCACAAAATGCTATTCAAGTTTGTGAAATTTTTGACGTTTGGGGCATCATTTTCATGGGGCCATTCCCGTCATCAAGAGGAAATAAGTATATTCTCGTGGCCGTCGATTATTTGTCCAAATGGGTTGAAGCGAAGGCGCTCCCCACCAATGACGCCCGAGTAGTTGTCAAATTCTTAAAAAGTCTCTTTGCCCGATTTGGTGCACCTCGAGCCATCATAAGTGATCGTGGGGCCCATTTTTACAATGATCAATTTGCCAAAGTAATGCTTAAATATGGTGTCACACATCGTCTTTCTACGGCTTATCATCCACAAACTAGTGGTCAAGTGGAGGTATCCAATCGTGGCCTTAAAAGGATATTAGAAAGGACAGTAGGAGAGCACCGTGCCTCATGGACCGATAAACTAGATGATGCTTTACGGGCTTTCCGGACCGCTTACAAAACACCCATTGGGTGTACTCCTTATAAGCTGGTTTACGGGAAGACTTCTCATTTGCCCCTAGAACTTGAGCACAAGGCCTACTGGGCCTTAAAACATGCCAATTTTGACTTAAAAACCGTGGGTGATCACCGAAAATTTCAATTGAATGAGTTAGTCGAACTACGTGATCAAGCTTATGAGAATTCTTTGATTTATAAAGAGAAAACAAAAAGACTTCATGATGCCAAGATCAAAGACCGCGTTTTCAACGTTGGTGATCAAGTGCTTCTTTTTAACTCTCGTTTGAAGATTTTCTCGGGAAAGCTTAAAACCCGTTGGTCTGGACCATTCACCATAACACAAGTATTCCCTTATGGTACCATTGAGTTAGCTCAACCCGATGGTCCCAACTTTAAGGTGAATGGTCACCGTTTGAAACACTATTTCGGAGGGGACGTACCAACCATGGTAGTCCCGGATCTCCAGACTTTCCCCAAGGATGATTGAATTCGGGGATCGAGTCAAGCTACGTGACTCGGAAATAAAAAACAAAGCGCTTCGTGGGTGGCAACCCATGCTTATCCAATTTCATCTTCTTATTATTCTTATTTCTAACGAATAACATGAGGAGGGGGTGCCTCTTCTACTCTTGTGTTCCGTGGTTGTTTGTGATGTTTGTTTAGGATTGTCCGCGATTTATGATGACTCTCGTGCTCGTCTTGATGTTCTTCCTTCATTCGAGTCTCATTTCATTGATGCTTTTGGAAATCCTATATCCATGAATCTTATCGACTAACGTTTTCTTTGGCATAATTAATAAACGGCCATAGAATTTTGTTAGGAGTGCCTTAACCCACAAAACATTGAGGACAATGTTTAATTCTAGTCTGGGGGAGGGTGAATCTTCGATTCGATTTGTCCTTGCATTTTTCACATGTCGTGTACTCTTGCAACTCCGTTTTTCCACCAAAAATTAAAAAAATTGAAAAAAATTTGAAATTTTGAAAAATTTTGAAGAAAATTGAATGAAAAAGCACAAAAAATAAGAAAAAGTTGAAAAAGTTGTGCAAAAATATAATAAAGTTTTGAATAAGTGTTTTGACAACTTGTTGACTTTCCAGCTGGCGAGAGTAAGAATAAATATTTTGACTTGACCGGGCGTGTTGAGCCCTAGCTTGTTCCCTTAACCAATGATAATCACATAAGCTTGTGCTAGTCTTATACACCAGGAGCTATAAAATGCGAATTCTTTCTTAAGAATCTGCAAGTTCCCGTACTTGACTTTATACATGCACAGCTTAAAAGCTTTCGCTAGTCTTTTACATCAGGAGCTAGAAAACGTGAATTCTTCTTCCAGAATTTGCAAGTTTCCGTAACTGACTTTATATATGTGTGGCTGATTATCGGCTAAGTATTCGCGAGTTTCATTATTTGGAATCTTAAATTGCGAAGAGCGAGAAATGATAGAGTTTATTTAGAAGTTAGATGCTAAACATGGGGTAGTTGGTTCTCTTTAGAGCTCATGAAAGGTACTTGTGGCTTTTTACTCCCGCAAAATTGAATCACCTATATAAAATAGATGTTCTAGGTTAATTAGTGGTATTTAGGTTTGGATAATATTTAGTTTTATATTTTCTTAAGAGAATCTTTGCTTTAGAAGTTGGGTACATATCAAGGAACATAAAAAATAAAAGCAAAAATGAAAAAAAATCAAAAGTCAAAAATTGATTATGTATGTGGTTTTGGAGCTACCCGATAAGCTTCCATTGATGAAAAAAAGTAAAGAAAGAAAAGTATGAAAAATATGAGAAAAGTATGAAAAAGTGAAAAAAAAAAAAAAAAAAAAAGTGAAAGTTGAAAGTTATGATGAATAAGAGCTTGAATGTAAATAAGTTGTTGGCGCGTGAGGTGCATGTGTATGATTCTGAATTGGACACATGAGGTGCACGTGTAGTACTCCGCAACTTATATATGATATTGTATGTACCCAAAATTCCTTAATGTGGACCGAATTTCTATTGTAGTGGTTCTTGAGAGAAAATGAAAAACTACTTATCGTTTAAACTTAGGTGTCATTATCGGACTAAAAAATATTAAAACGAGAAAATATGAAGCAATTCATTTCTCAACAAAAATAAAATATTGAGATACAAAAACCTAGGACATGGGAGTAAGGAGTTTCCACAAGAAACATTTTTTGAGTAGTGTTAGCATCTAACTTGTAGATAAGCTGTGATCTCGTTTGTACGCTTAGTTTGGGAGCTCGTAAAAAATCAAGGATGACGATTTTTATCCGTATAGTCACTTCTTAATGAGAAGTGTTTCTACTCGTTGACCCTAAAAATTATTGCAAAATAATGAAAGTTCAACAAACCGTCACAAGTATGAAGTATGAAAAGTACAAAAAAGGAAGTGAAAGTAGAATAAAAGAAATTTTTTGGAAAACGGAGCGTTTGCGGGAATAAATGGTTTTATTACTTCTTTTGAACCTCCTTGCTACTTTACAAAGTCAGTAGGAAGAGTTATGAAATTATTTATCCCAAAAGCGTGAATTGATCACATTGCGTGAGGACACGACAATACCTTAGTCTAGAGGATTTTGGTATGTGTTAATTCACATACCTTTTCATAGTATAAAATTGACCCAAATAAGACTAATTATGCTAACAAATGCAAAAGAATGTTTGTTTTTATGTTTGTGAACATGCAGGATCGGATATATCGAAAAAAGACGAAAAACAAACAGAAATCCGGCAAAAGCGAGCACGAGAGTAGAACGAATCGGAAAGTCAAGCTGGAAATCAAAGTGAGCTTTCTTAAGTCATAAGTGATCCTCAGAGTTTGAAGATTTGAAAGATTCATCCTTATTATGGAAGTTTGAAGAAATGACAAAAATGGTCCTTGTACTTTGAAAAGTTGACATCTTCAGTCCCTCAGAGATTTTTAAGAGAAATGTCAATTCAACCCTTCAAGAATTCAAAATTGTCATCATAAGTCCTTGAAAGATATTTTGGAACAAAGGCAGAATCAGTCCTTGAAAGATTCAATAATTACAAGTTTAGTTCTTGATTTTTAATATCACAAAATCTGAAATATCAAACACAAGCCTTGGTCTAATCCAAAATAAAACCCAAAGCCCACATTAAACATCAAAGCCCAAATACCTGAGCCCAAGCCACCCACGGGTCAAAGTAATACAAACGGGTCAAAGGTCAACAAAAAGGTCAAACAAAGATATAATAATTACCCTGCCTCATTTTTCCCCAATTCCCCCAAACTTACCCAGGGTTAGAACCCTAATTTGACCGTACAATCAAAATTACTACAATTAAGGGTGAATCCGTCAAATCAAGTGAGCTTCTAGAATGTCAGTGGGTGTCAGAGTATCAAAAGAAGCACAAATTCGATACGTGGCAAGGGCTGATTGGTTAAGACGTGTCACTATATTTGATCCAAGGGCTATGGATTGATGGGATATGATTGAAGCTGATCATGTGGTCCTGAGGTGACTTAAACAAACACAATTCACACGGATTGCCAACTTGGCAATCCGTAAGCTCATCATTCCTCCTCTCCTATATAAAGAAACCTAGAGTAGCTTAGTTGGTGTGCAGAGATAGGATAGCGAAGCTCTACCATTTTGATTTCATGTACCTAGACTAGTTTCTGTAATTGAATCTCATTAGTTTTTAATAAAATTTTCAGTTTTCTTCTTAAATTCCTATTAGCTTATTGCTTATTACATTTAGTTTACAGCTTTTGCATCTCTTTTACTAACTTATTTCCAGTTTCTAATTCAGCTTAATCAAAATTACTTTTAATTCAGCTTATATCATTTGAAGAAAATAAAAAACAAATCAGAAAATAAATAAAAATATAAAAATATGTCTTCATTTTGTTAAATAAGCTTTCAAATAAGTTTAATTAGCCTTAATACAATTAGTTTAAGCTCTGTAGCACTTTGTGCATCTGTTTTCATTCAAAAATTTTAGTGTTCAAATTCAGTCAACAAAAGTCAAAGAGGTGTTGATCCATTGATTTATGGTGAAATTGATAGCATGAGACAGACAGGGATGGTCTCTGCCTATCCTAGAGATAGGCAAGCAAAGTGAGCCCCCTCTTTTCTAGCTGAGGGGGATTGTTTTGGTAATCACTTATTTGATTTTTCTCATTTTGTAGTATTTGAGTTGATTCTGATATTTTATTAGTTGCAGCTTTGGATTTGATTTAGTATTCTGAGTTAGATATAGTTGTTAGCATAATTGAGCTTGTTTGATTTCTCTTTGATCATTTTTTATTACATCTGTGTGAGTATTGCTTATTTGAGAATCTGTTTGCTGTGGATCTGTGATATTTCATCGTTGTTGGATCTAGTTGCTAATTGTTATTGTATTGCTGTTATTTAGTGATTTGGGACTGTAATTGATTGGATTGGTGAAGTTTAGTGGACTACAAATAGGAGTAGGAGTGTAACTGTTAGTTAAGGAGGTGTTTGGATCTGTCATTTGCTGAGAATTAAAGTTGTTGGATTGCTGTTTTTCTGTCTCACATAGTTTACATTAGAGGTATAGTAGGAATTTAAACCATAAAATCAGTAGTATAGCTTTTAAATAGTCAAAGTTAGAATAATTGCATTCACAGTTAGTTTTAGGAGTTAATTGTTAGTGAAATTAAGCTCATAGTTGCATTATATTTAGATATAGCTTAAACTAGATTAATAATAGTTTAAAACATCAAATTAATTGTAGAATTTAGTTGTTAAAATTCATATTGGTCAAAAAGGTAGTGGTTAAAAATAGTCAACTAAGATCAGTGTTTGAGTTTTATTGGCTGCTGAACTTGATCAAGTTTAGGCTTGAGTTTGAATAATTGAGACAAAGCTTTTGGTTAAATTTGAAACTCAGTTGCACCTTTGAGCTTTTGCCCCAATTAGCTGGTACATTGGAGCTTATATTAAGTGCTTATAGAGTCTGTTAATTAGCATAGTTGAGACAGCGTGTCTGATTGATCATTGAGGCCTGCATATTGAATTGTGAGCTTATATCTGTGAACTAGGGATTGTTTCTGAGTCATTGGTAGTTGATTAAGAGTTGTGCATGATTATATTGCTTCTGAATCTATCTGCTCCTATATTGCTTATTGTGTGAGCTTATTGCATAAGCTTATTCATCCGTTTGTTTAATTTCTCGGATTCTAAGCTTATTTTGATCTGTATTTGGCATAATTGAGCATTCATAAGCATCATTCATCAGTATTTTAAGTTCCATTCAGTTTGGATCACAAGTGCTTAATAATAAGCACTTGTGATTAAACAGTTTGACTACAATAAGCACTTCTACTGTTCATTTTAATTTCAAAATTTTTCTCCAAATTACTTTTATTATTTTAGATTTTCTGGTAATTTTTCAAAATTTTCCAAGTTTATTTGATATTTTTCTTAATTTTTCTTTGATTTTAATCACTTTTAAATAGTTTTTAATAAACAAAAATCCATAAAAAGTCAGAAAAAGCAAATAAAAAATACAAAAATATTTTAGGAAATTCTTTTATAATTTTTTAGATTTTTTAGAAATTAATTTTCATTTTTCCCTTTTATTTTTCTAATTTCTTCTATTTTTAATTCATTTAAAATTACAAAAATCAAAATAAATTCATAGAAAATAATAGAAAAGTCAAAAAAATAATTTTCTTTTTCTAAAAATTTATTTTAGTAGTCTAAGATTTTTAGAAAATAATTTCATGTTTGTAGGATAATTTCTCAATTAAAGTTACGTTTTAATAAACGCGTTTGCATTTCCGTTTTTACGTATTCAACTTTAGTGCATACCTAGCTTGTACTATTTGCATAGTTTGTGTTTGATGGATAATCTTTGAATTACTTGATCACTATTATCACTTTCATCACTTCTCAATTCACGATTTGCACGAATCAATATTCTTTGATTCTATTCACTTTCACTCGGAAACGACTCGGGTGATCCGTATTTTGTGCGGATCATTTCGATACTATACTACTATATTATTATAATTGATTTTGACACAATCAATCACATAGATAATATTTATCTAAAAAACAAACATATAAATTTTTGGATATTTTGATATCTAAGTTTTCATATATATTGCAATTCCAAAATAAAATACCTGTAGAGGGAATCGGAAACTCAAATACTGGATCTACTAAAGCTTCATTTAGTATTCTCGCATCATGTGATGTACCTTCCCATCCAGCGACAATCTAGGTGAAGATCATGTTGAAATCACAAATTGCCAAAACATTTTGATAACAATCACCTCTTCATTTTGCTCTATATACATTATGTTTATGTGATGGAATAACAACATGTATGAAGGTTCCATCAAGTGCACCAACGGCTCCCTAATTTAGCAACAAATTGTTAAAATACAATCAAACCAAGATACGTACTAGTTATAAATTTGACAGTTACCTTAAACATACAACAACTTTATGCTATAATTGAAGCACATCATACAAAAAAGAAACCAGCAAAAGTACCATCACATAACCAAAAAGTAAATTCCAATAACTAACTAAAGGGTTGATATACTAATGCAAAATACCAACATTATGAAATCTAAAAATATGCCATGTAAATGACACTTCTTTCTATACAAAAAAAATAAAAATAAAAAAACAATAAACTCTTTACTTCTTAATATAGCCTTTTTTTTGTCCTATAATCCTACATTCCAATAAGGATGCTGATCAGATTAGTTACCTTGTTATGTACTATCATTTTTCGGAAAAAACTTTGAACAATGTAGTAGCAAGAAATATATTTCAGGAAAATCTAACCAGATGAAGTGATGAGTGTGTAAATACTCATCATTTTTGTCTTATCTGAACTGCCAAAACATCCAAAAACACTCAAATATGCATCAAAATACTGAAAATATCCCAGGATTGTGTTTTATATGTTTTAGATGCAAAATGATAAAAAACAGATGAAATATGAACAAAGTTTGCATAATTGGCAGTTTCAGTCCCTCAACTTTCAAAACTTGTCAAATCTAGTCCCTGAGCATTGATTTTAGAAGAAAAGTCACCAAAGGTCCTTTTGAAATCACAAGTTATCATATTTAGTCCTTTGGTAAAAAGTTTCAAGAAATTACATGTTGGTCCCTGTACTTTACAAAATTGTCAAAAATGATCCCTGGGATTTAAAAAACTTTGAAAAAAATCATTTTTGGTTCTTGTGCTATTCTTCTATGGCAAATATGGTCCTTGGGTGTGAAGTTTGGAGAAAGGTCAAGTTTGGTCCCTCAAGTTTCAGAATTGGCAGATTTGGTCCCTGGGAAATTCAAAAAATGGAAATTATCTTCCACAACCCTTGTACTATTCACACGTGGTAGGAATCACCCTTGTGACTACTTTGGGAAAGTTACATGTTCAGCCCTTGGATTGTCAGCTTATTACATTTTTAGTCCGTGTGGTATTACTAGTACTAAACCAAACGGATCCTTACTAATCCCAAAACCAAAACAAAACCCAACAAGCCTGATCCAATCCCAGTCCCAAGTCAACAAGCCCAATCACCACCCCTTTAATACCAATCCAAGGTCAAACTTTGACCCTAGTCAATAACACAATCAAACACCACCCTCACCCCCTTCCCTCTCTTCCCCCACTTGCAGAACCATCCTTTCATAACCCCACCATCACCATCCCATCACACCACCCCTCCCACTACCCTTACCTAACAAGACAACCCCAATTAATGCCACCCCCCTGTTGCAATTTCCACAGTCCAATTTGCATTATTATTATTGGCGCCAAAATGATTTAAACGGCTGGGATCACTCTCACTCATCCAATGATCAATATTGAAGCTGGGAAAGCTCAAGTGGAACCCACAAGACCCCTGAAGTGGCTATAAAAGAGAGAAGAGGCAAAGGAGAGTGTGTGTAGAATTTTAGAGTAAAATTAATGTCGAATTAGTTAGTGTTTAAATCTTAGTGTATTTTAAACCTTCTCAGTTATAATCTAAATGTTTTTCATTGTAATCTAAACCTTGTTCATCAATCAAATTCAGTATTTATTTTGAATTCAGTTTTATGCTTGTTCAAATATTCAATAATCTCAATATGAGGAGAATGTTGTTTGTAGTAGGATATTCTGGACTTCTTAGGGTCATATAAGCTCCATAAAGCTTATCACAGCTTTTAGAATCCTTAAAACTCAGCTTAGTAGAAAAATCATAAAAATATAAAAAAAAATTAAGAAAAATAGAAATAAATTAAAAAGTTGCAGATTTTATGGAGAAGATAGCTGGAGCACTGTTGGTATTGGATGGTAGTGGGATAGTACTCCATGGGGAGTGATAGGAATGGTTCAAAGGTCCTTGGTTCATAATAGCTTGGCAGGAATGCTTTTGTAAGAACCTTTCTTATTATCTCATGTATTACTGTTTAATTGCTTATTTTTGCTTATCTCTGTGTTTTTATGGCTTATCTAGTGTAGGGTAGTGATATTGAAGCTTAATCTTTACTGCTTGTTTGTAATTTTTCATCATAACTTTGTATTCCACTTTTTCAGTCAAATTAGCATATTGAGTAACCTTAGCCTATTGTTGTTATTAATAGTGTTTCTGAGCTCAAATCAGTTTAGAGTAGTATATTTCAATATTTGGAATCACATTTGTGGCTTAAATCTTTGAAATGCCTTGAAAAGTTGTTGAAATCAGTTTAAAAGGAGTGTTTGGCATTGTTTGTTTAAAAATCTTCCTGTGTATCTCATTGGGTAAAAACCATTTGGACCTCACTCTTGACCATAAATAAGTCTCTTGCAACCTTAGCTTTGGTCATTTTCAAGCAAAAAGTCAAAATAGCATACAAATGTCATCAACAGGTAACAGTTGTGGATTTGGGAGATCAAACTTTTAATTTCAACTCAAAAGTAGTTAAGTTTACTTGAAATAGTATCATATTAAGTTAAAACATCATAAGTTATCATCTAGGATTTGTCAAATCTCATTTTAGTCAACTGTGGTGTAAAACATAAAAAGTCAAAATTGCTTGTAGTGCAGAAAACTCGCTTTTGGTAGGAATTTTTATGAATTTTGTGCTTGGAATTGGAACTTGAAATTCTCAAAGATCAAAATATACCATCTAAGCTACAAGAATCCATAACCATTTTATTTTTGTGATTTTGTATGTGGACTGTGCATATGCCTGTTTGAGGGTGCAGGGCTCATCACCTCCTCTACACCAGGCTTTTTGGCCAAGGTTCCTAGGCTCACCGTTACTTATCCAGTGGACCCCACACCCTACCTTTTGGCTTATTTTGTAGCTTATCAGCTCAAGTTTCCAGACCTTGGCTTATTTTGGACCTTGGATTATTTGTGCATTGCTTATTGGGACCTTCTTGGTGGCCTGTTCTTAGAACCTAAGCTGCATACTCAGGTTTTGCAGCTAAGTTCCAAGAGTCACCCAGTCTTCAATAATAATCCATAAGCCCAGCTTATTGGCTTATTTTGAAGTTGACTTTGTCAACCTTAAGGGTCAATTGTCATTTTGAACCTCCTTTCACCTCTGTGGACCCCACAGAGGTCCAAAGATCCTAGTTTTAGGCCTTCATTGGTCTGTGTGGTTACTTAGTGCTTATTTGGTTTTATCAGCTTATTCCTGGTGCTTATATGGATTCTATTTGCTCATTTCAAGTTTGTATCCATCTGTTTTATCTTATTTGATCATATGGTAGCTTAAATATAGCTTTTTCAAAAGCCACAAGTCCTAATAAGCAAAATATACCAACTGTTATGAATTTATGATTGCATACAACTTATTAATAAGCTACAACCAAAGTTCCTTCACAAAAATTTGTTGTTTTCAGTGTTTAAGTAGTTTTGTAAAAGAAAAACAAAGAAAAGCCAAATTTAAAATTAGTAATAGCTTCTATTTAATAGGATTTATCTATTTAATTTTTCTTTTTAGCTTATTATTAAGCACTTTTTCATTTTTATATTTTTCTTAAATTTCTTTTATATTAAAGTATTTTTAGAAATTTTTCTAGATTTTTCTCTTTTAATTTAGTATTTATTATAATTAATATTAGTTTAATTAATAATTAAGTAATATCAGTTAATTAAATAGTTTTATAAATTTTTATTTAACAACAGTACATTCTTATATTTTTTTTAGGTTTTATAAATCATTAAGTATTTTTAGAAAATAGTTTCTTAATTACTACTGTTCATTTTCTATTTTTCTTAATTAAATTAGTAAATTAGATTTTAATTAATAATTAAGTAATTAATTAGTAAAATAGTCTAAATATAATTTTTATAAACTTTTTATAATTTTTTAGGATTTCTGTGATGGTTAATTAGTTTTATAAAAATTTCCATAATTTTCTAAGTCATTTAGGTATTATTAGTAATTAAAAAGTAGTTTTAAATTAGTTTTTATTAATTATTAAATAGTTAAATTAGTTTTTAATTAAAAAAAATAATAAAATAATCAAAAAAATATTTTTATTTTTAATTAAATTTTCTTTTAATATTAAGTTTATAAAATTTTTATTTTCACCCCTTGTAGTTTATATTAGCTTAAAACTCACCTTTTTCTGTTTGTAAATATTTCTGATTTTTAATTTGTTTACGTTTAATTATAGCTGTGATTCTGTAATTGTTAATACTGTTCATTATCTTAATTTCAAGCAATCAATAGTGTAAATCAAATCTACTTCATCTTTGGTTACTGCCCTCAGTACCATTCATTCCCGAAAACATTTACAAATACAATTTCAATCTCGTTGGGACTTAACGACCTGGGGATTTCCCTGTACTTCCATGGATTTAATACTTGCACTCCCTCCTAGGTAGGCCTATCAACTGCACCCGGTTGACTGGTTGGTTTAGGAGGAGTCATGAAGCACCAAGTAGAGATGAAACAGTTGAGCATCAATACATATATATATATATATATATATATATATATATATATATATATATATATATATATATGTGTGTGTGTGTGTGTGTGTGTGTGTGTGTGTGTATATACACATATATATACACACACACACACACACACACACACACACACATATATATATATATATATATATATATATATATATATATATATATGTACACACACACACACACACACACACACATATATATATATATATATATATATATATATATATATAGTCAGATCCTTAAAGGGGTTTTGTGGGTTTTTTTGAATTAATAAAAGTGGTGTAAAAAAGTTTTAACCTTGTAGTAGTTTGTAATTGCAACAAACAAGAACACTCAAGCAACTGTATAGGTATTCCCTTATCCGAACTAGAATGAAACTATATTTTACCTCGAATTAACTAACAAAGTAATGAAAGTCATAATCACTTGAGTGCAAGTTTAGAAATAACAAACACAATGCAGCTTACAACTAATATAAAACACGAATGTACCCATATATGATTTCAAACTAAAGATAAAAACAAAACATTAGGATTTCAAACTTGTAAGTCACAAGAATGTGAGTTATTGGACCATCTCATATATACGTTCTATAATAATCAACAAAAAATAGATAATATAGATTTACGTCTATAAAGTTCAGTCCTCACCAACTCAAGTTCAGTCCCATTGTGAATAGTATCTATTCAAGCTATTAGATTTTTCCGTGCCAGCAGCCGCGGTAAGACGGGGGGATCAACCAATTATGTTGATCAAATTATAAGAGATGATATTCCTAGCTACTTGAATTGATCTAACCCCATCCTATCTACCAAAAGCAGAATTGTTGCTGCTCTTTTTTCAAATACGTCTACTATTGTTCTTCTACTACCGAATATTCCAAAAGTTGTTGTCGTTTTTATTTTGGCTTTTAACTTGTCAAGTATGTATGTTTGGTTTTGATTTATAAAATAACTTTAAGTTTAGCTTTTTCCTTTATCCATTGAACTTTTTCAGTTTCTGTAAAAGGATTGTCCTTCTGAAATCTTATGTGTTGTGTTTATAATAACATCCTTTGATTGTATACAAGTTAACAGTTTCACCCAAAACAAATGAATACTTAAAGCATTTAAGCCCATTTTTTGGATATAGGGTTCGTTTATTTGTCCAGCTTATTGAACTTTTGACAAACTTATAAGCCCATTTTTTGGAGCTTATGAGCTTATCACAAGTTTAGGACCGCATAATAGCCTATCTAAGCACAACTATGCGCAAAATAAGTTAAAAACTATGCTCAAGTTTAGGACCACGTAATAGCCTATCTAAGCTCAAACTTGATAAAAGCTTTAACTGAAAAACATTCACCTAATACGGTCAAACACAATTGGATCTCAACTCATGCTTAACTAAAGAAGACAACATAACTATATAATATCAAAAGGCTCAAAAACCTTAAAGCACTATTATAAGTTTGCAACATGCTTAAAGCACTATTATAAGTTTGCAACATGAAAAATAACCTTAACGCAACCCATATCAGAATATCAAAACAAGGCAACCCATATCAGAATTACAAAGCAACCAATATCAGATGTATAAAAAACAAAGCAACCCGTATCAAAATTATCAAAACCCAACATCACATACTCATAAAAAAAATAACAAGTAAAGCAGGTAAAGAGAAAAAGAATAATAAAAAAATACCTTAGAGGTGGTGAAGATGACGGCTATAGGTGGAGAATGTAACACCCCCAAAATACCGCAGCGGAAGACTGTGTCACAGGGGTGCTACTTCATAATACAAAGTACAAGGTATAGAAAACGAACTCTAAATGAGACGTTTTGAAAAGTTACCATTCGATTAATGAATTCAAAGTTACAAACATGAGATTCCAAAGTATGATACATAAATGTATACAAAGTGTTTTGAATGGTAAATGATAAAAGCATAAGTCTTCAGAATATGCAGCTTGACTCTAAGTTCCACGCACTAGCTATCGCCTTACTAACCTGAGATAAACATGCTAAAGTGTCAACACAATGGTTGGTGAGTTCATAGAGTTTGTCTTAAAATAGTTGAAAAGCCTTAAAAGAATGTTCACACAGCAAAGGCATCGTGAATCCACTCAGTTACAAGTCCCGCCATAAGAGACTTGTAACCTGT